>CM035417.1:28283095-28648095 GCA_020310875.1 Ceratopteris richardii | reverse complement strand
CAGAAATGCTATTAATCTAGATGTGATTATATATTTTCTTAAGATGCTTAATTATGAGGATAAGGCTGAAATTGAAAGACGAATAGAGGAGCCAGGAAAAAGGTATGGGCTAACTGATGATTGGGAGAAAGTAAAAAAAGAGATAGAGGCTGTTGCTCAAATGAAGCAAAGACAAACGCTTTTGTATGCTAAATCTGATGCTTCTTAGCCTAGAGAGATTCCTACTACAAGGAAAGTTGACATGCCAATGTCTACTACTATGGCTACGACTAATAATTCAGCTGCCACTAAAACTCCCATAGAATTTCAACTGGATATTCTATGTAAGCAAATGGAAAATTTCATGAATGTGCAAGCATCTCTTTCGAAAGAAGTTGCCAATTTGAATAAACAAGTTTATTCCATGAGCTTTAATAATCCAGGGGCTAGTAATAGTGGTATAGGGCAAGTACCACCTATTCAACCAGTTATGCCTCAGTATGTTCCATCTCAACCAGTCTCTCAGCAAGCACCACAGCAAGCTCCTCAGTTTGCTGTACAGCCACCCTTTCAAAGAAATAATGAGAAAAGAGGGACTGGCGGGAAGCGTTGTGTTTGGTGTGATAGTCAAGAGCACCTGTCATTTGTTTGTGAAGAATTAAAAAGTGCTAAGGCAAATCAATTAGTTGTGGAAATAGATAGAAGATTATGTGACTTTAGGTCACGTCTTCCTTTGTCCGTCAATTGGGGCAAAGGAGGAATGAAAAAGCTTTATGAAAATTTAGCAGTCTCAGATGCAACTGCCAGTACTTCAGCTACATGACTAGAGCTAGTCGAGGATAGGCCTTCTTCAATGCCTAGCCAAAATCCATATTCAATACAGGCATTGGTACGAGCTAGAGACGAAATAATGTGCAAGACCGCATGGAAATCTCCTGTAGATCAATCCTCTGTCTTTTCTCACATTGCAAATGTTGAGGAAAAACGGAGACGAGAAGATCAATAGGATGATGTAGAAGAAGGTGATAGGAGGGTAACTAGGAGGCAAACAAGAGATGATGAAAAGAAAACTGACAAAAAAGTTCAATTTGATGAATCAAATTTATCTCAAGAAGAGAAGAGGAAAATGATAAAGGAAGGAAAAAAGCCGATCGATGAAAATATTCAACCCCAAGAAGAACAAAAGAAAGTGGAAAAATAAACCTCTAAACCTGACAATAAAGAAGATCAAAAGCAAAATGAAGAGAAAGATATCCCTATTATGATAGGTGGTGTTCGAGAAGAGTTTCACTTATTTGTTCAAGATAATTGTTCATATGAAGTGATTCTTGGACAGCCATTTATAGCTGAAATGAGGATGGAAACAAAAGCAATGAACGACGGATCAGCGTATGCAAGAATTCGATCCAAATCAGGGATGGATTCTTTGCAAGTTATGATGGTTTGCCCAAACCATACTAGAAATAGAAAGAGCTTAAGAAGAAATCCCATTGACTCGATCAGTCATGTTTGTGATGATCCATTGGCTGTAAGAGAATATGGAGCATATTATGATCAAAATTTTTGCTAGACTCCGCTATTGAGCGAGACAATAGTGGACGTTGTTTTGATGTCTTGCCTATTAATGAACATAAATTTGAAGATTACTTAATTTGTACTCCTACAACTAGTTTGCATTATATTACTAAGGAAAATCTTACAAAAACATTTAGAAAACAAATTGAAAAATATTTCAGACAAACCGGATTAATTTCAAGTGACGAGAAAATTGAGAGTATAATTGAGTTATCAAAAAGTTCTACTTTATTAGAAGAGCTAGTAAGTGTTTCTTATGAAAATTTAGAATCAAATCTAATAATTCTTAACTCTATTCAAGAGTATGAGATTATTAATGAATTCATCCTAGAACATGAAGTTAGCATAGAAACCAAATACAAAACTGTAGAAAAGAAAATAAAGCCTGTAGCTCAACCCTTACCCAAAGATAGTCATGACATACTTCGTCAAGTATCAAATGATCCTATTCTTAGAGATCGATCTAAGATAGGTCACATATTTACTGAGGAGAGTAAGAAGTTTATTAAATTCGGTGATGAATTTCTTTCTCAGTTTGAAAAAGAGCAGTTTACCAAGATGATTGTTCGTCATGGTAAAGCTTTTTCTTTATTCCCTCAGGAGATAGGATGTGCAGACCCAAAGATAGTAGCTCCAATGGTTATTTTCACAGTACCACATATTCCTTGGAATCTTCGTCCGATTCCAGTCCCAAAGGCTCATTTACCTGAGCTAATGAGACTGTTAAAGGAGAAGATTTCCATGAGAATTTTGGAACCATCCTCAGCGCCATACTCTAATAGGTGGTTCACGGTACCGAAAAAGAGTGGGAAGCTACGCTTTATTCAGGATTTGCAGCCTGTGAATAAAGTCACTATTAGGAATGTAGGAACGAGACCCATTGTAGATGAGTTTGCTGAGGCATTTGTCGGTCACTCCATCTATTCAATGGGAGACCTGTATTCAGGGTATGATCAGCTTCAATTAGCAATTGAGAGTCGAGATGTGACCACGATGAAGACTCCTTTGGGGTTAGTACGCATGTTTACTTTACCACAAGGAGCGAAGAATTCTGTGGCACACATGATGAATGCTATGAATCTGGTCCTACATGACTTTATCCCAAAAGTGACAATGCCTTTTATTGATGACATTCCAATAAAAGGGTGTGTGGAAAAAGAAAGGATGAAAGTTTAGATTCATCTGGTTGCAGAAAGTTTGTTTCCAGCCATATTTCAGATTATGAAAAGATATTTGAAATATTTGAAGAGATTGGACTAACTTTCTCCCTAGAGAAATCAACTTTTGGTGTTAATGAAGTGTTAATAGTTGGGCATTTATGTGGCCATTATGGTCGTAGACCCTATCCAGCAAAGGTTGATGCCATTAGTAGGTGTTGAAGCTCAAAGTCAAGGACAAAGCATGGAAGCACATCAAAAGGTGGACACACAAGGAAAGGGAGCAAGTAGGGAGCTCCAAGAAGTGTACGTCAAATTTTCAGAAGAATCCCCTACAAAAATAGTGATTTTCATCACTAAAAACCATTGTAAATACCATTATCTATTTTTATAACTCCATTTTGTTCAAGCCGAGGAGTCCTTGAGCTTGAGGAGTGTTAGAACTATCATCCTACCAATTTTCATAATTTTTAGACTCCGTTTGAGCCCTCAAATAAGCCCTGGAACCTAATTTTTAACTAGGCCGGACACTAGGTCTGGACAGGGCCAAAACTAGTAAAAAAACTATAAAAAGAGCTAGAGTGCTCATTTTTGGAGGTTAGCTGGTGAGAGAATAGAGCTTTTGTAAGAGAACTCTTTTGCAATTGAAGCTTTCCATTGTTCCTCTCTTTCATCTTACTTTGTGTGCGTGTGTGTATGTGTGTGCATGTTTGTGTGCTTTCACTCATGCACTTGTGCCTTCACTTGCTCGTGGTCTTCATACCGGTCCTCACGTCTCCGTGGATTGACAAGTAAAGGAGGTGGTGCTTACGCTTGAGCTACACCAAATTTGGCGCCGTTGCCGGGGAGAGAGCTTCGAGGACGAGCGTTGTGATGGTAAGATCGTAGATTTGCGACGTTGGAAGGTAAAAAACTGTCATTTCAGTTCATTTTCTGTTTTTTTTTCTCTTCATCTTCATCATCATCATCATCTCCACCTTCTCCCATCTTCTTCTTCATAGAAATTTCTTGTTTGTTAGTGCATTTTCACCATTTTCATACCATTTTTCATGCATTATTGTGTGGGAAGGAGTTAGGAGGTGCAAGTGAGAAATTTGAATTTCCCACCAAAAAACGCGATTCTGTGATGAAAATCGCGATTCTGTGAAAATTCAAAATTTTTTGAAAAATCACGATTTTCTGTTTTCCCGCCTAAAAGTTGGCTGAAAGAATCACGATTCTGTGGTCATTCTCAAAATCGCGATTCTGTGATTGTGCTCAAAATCGTGATTCTCACAAATCACGATTTTCAGCAAAAAAAACGATTCTGTGAAAACACGATTCTCTGCTCAAAATCCCGATTCTCACCAATCACGATTTTCAGCAAAAACACGATTTTCAGCAAAAACACGATTTTCAGCAAAAATACGATTTTGTGAAAACGCGATTTTGTGGTTGTGCTCAAAATTGCGATTCTCACAAATCACGATTTTCAGCCAAACCACGATTCTGTGAAAACACGATTTTCTGTTGGAAATTGCGATTTTCATGTCAAAAACACGATTCTGTGGTTGTGCTCAAAATCGCGATTCTCACAAATCACGATTTTCAACCAAAAACACGATGCTGTGAGAACACGATTTTGTGAATTACGATTCTCTGAGACAACATCGCGATTTTCAAAAACGCGATTTTCTGTTAGCAATCGCGATTTTCATGTCAAAAACACGATTCTGTGGTTGTGCTCAAAATCGCGATTCTCACAAATCACGATTTTCAGCCAAAAATACGATTTTGTGAATCACGATTCTCTGAGACAACATGGCGATTTTCAAAAACACGATTTTGTGCTCAACATCGCGATTTTCAAAAAGACGATTTTGTGCTCAACATCGCGATTTTCAAAAACACGATTTTGTGCTCAACATCGCGATTCTTTGACTTCACAGCATCGCGATTCTCTGGAAGTTAACAAAATCGCGATTCTCTTGAAGTTCACAAAATCGCGATTCTCTTGAAGTTCACAAAATTGCGATTCTCTTGAAGTTCACAAAATCGCGATTCTCTTGATTTCACAAAATCGCAATTTTTTCCAAAAGGTCCTATTTGCCTGTTTTGACCCCCAGGAGCCTGATTTGACATAACTTTTTCATCCAAAGTCCATTTTTTGAGCTCTATAGCTCGTTGGAAATGTTGGAGTTAGACGTCTGCGGAAGCACGCGAACAGCACAAGGAAGAAGAAGAAGCTTGGAGCACAACACACAAGACTGAATGTATTACTAGAGAATGTACAAAGATAAGTAGCCCATTAGGGCAATAGGCGTATATACAAGCCGGGGGAAGAAAACCTCCTAAAGAGGGAAAAAAGTGCCCCGGCGGTCCTAGAGTGTTCACACACATCACTACCTAAATATATCAACAAATCCCCCCTGGGAGTGATGCGGTGAACAACGAGCTGGCACTCATGTATAAGGAAGTGCCGAGCTATGTGGAAATCACTCCACAAAAGGAAGTAAGCCCAAAGCTTTGCAGAAAGCTTCAAACTTCTCCCTAGGCAGAGCCTTCGTGAAAAGGTTTGCAATGTTCTCCTGCGTGGGCACATATGCCAAGTTGATCTCCCCAGCAGAGAACCTCTCCCTGACATAGTGATAATGCACCTCAATGTGCTTAGTGCGAGCATGGAACACAGGGTTCCTCGCAACTGCCAATGCGCTCTGACTGTCAGTGAAGATGGTGGTGGTAGAAGACTGGCCAACACCCAAATCAACCATAAGGCGTCTGAGCCACACACACTCAACAGTCGCTATGAAAGCTGCCCTATACTCAGCCTCACAACTGGAAGTGGCCACAGTAGGCTGCTTCTTGCTCAACCAAGATATACATGAGTTACCAAGCATGAAGCAAAAACCACTGGTGGACACACGAGTGTCATAGCAACCAGCCCAATCTGAGTCAGAAAAAGCATGCAAATCTGGCGGTAGTGATCCCCCCTTGGGATAAAACAACCCAAGTAGCTGAGTACCACTCAAGTAGCGAAAGATGCGCTTAACCGCTTTCCAATGCGTGACTCCTGGGCAATGCATAAACCTGCTCATCTGTGAGACAGCAAACTGAATATCTGGCCGAGTAATGCATAAGTAAATCAAGCATCCAATAGCCTGCTGATAGAGAACAGCATCAAATGCATCTCCAGCATCATGAAGACTCAATCGTAAACCTGTCTCCATAGGAGTGGCAATAGGCTTACAGTCTTCAAGGCCAAAACGCTACAATAATGTGTCAATATATTTTGTTTGACACAAAGCCATTCCACCATCAACTTGCATAAACTGAATGCCCAAATAGTGATGCAAATGCCCCAAATCAGACATCTCAAATGAGGCATGCAAATCAGCCTTGAAATCAGCAATATGCTTCTCAAGAGGACCAGTGAGCAGCATGTCGTCTACATAGACAACAATGATCAAAAGCACATCATTAGCACGCTTAACATATAAGGTGCTTTCAATTGGACTGTTCTCAAAACCATGTGCAATCAGATAGGCATGTATTTTCTCATACCAAGCACGTGGTGCTTGCTTTAAACCATATAACGCCTTCTTTAACCTGCACACCTGGTTTTCATGCCCTTTCTGCACAAAGCCACGGGGCTGAAAAACATACACTTCTTCATGCAAGTCACCATTCAGAAATGCTGTTTTAATGTCCAACTGATGTACATTCCAACCATGATGGGCTGCAAGTGCACAAATGCTCCGAACAGTAGTCATACGGCATGTAGGTGCAAAGGTCTCATCAAAATCAATGCCTCTTTCTTGCGCATAACCCTTTGCAACAAGCCTAGCCTTATACCTGTCAACTGTACCATCAGGTTTACGCTTCAGCTTGTATACCCACTTAGTGCCAATGGCCTTCTTGCCAGGAGGCAAGTCACATAAAGACCATGTACCATTCTTCATTATAGCATCATATTCAGATTGCATAGCAGCCATCCAATTTTCTGAATTTTGTGCTTCATCAAAAGAAACAGGCTCATTCTCATCACAGAGACTAGATGCAGCCATAGCATAGCAATCTGATGCAAAGGATGTACTATGAGAGCCTGAACGAGTACGATATGACAAAGGTGCATCTAATTTGCTGTCACGCAAAGTCTGCACTAGCCATTTTGGCATAGTTTTTGCCTGTTCAATATCATCTCTCTCATCAACAAGTGCATCATGTAAATCTGCATCAGAAATGGAATGATCTGCATCATCATATGAAGCCTGCAAAGGCTGAGAAGTTGCCTCATTAGGACCAGCGCTAGCCTGTCCACCTGTAAAAAGAGGCATCAAAGTATCATACATGTCTTTGGAGCTAACAGATGTCTCCTTAGTACATGAAAGCAATGGCTGAATAGCATCTTCCACAAAGACAACATCACGGCTAACCAGAATGCGTTTAGTCTGTGGATGATACAAACGATAGCCTTTACTTTCAGAACTGTACCCAACAAAAATACATTTTACTGCCTTATCATCTAATTTTCTGCGATGTTGTTCAGGCACTAATGCATATGCCAAACAACCAAAAACACGCAGATGAGCAACAGATGGCTTGCGGTCATGCCAAGCCTCATATGGAGTGATAGACTGCAACGCTTTCGTGGGACACCTGTTCAGTACATATGCTGCACACATGACAGCCTCAAGCCAGAAACTATGTGGTAAAGCCTGACTTTTGACCATGCACCTCGCCATCTCCATGAGTGACCTGTTCTTTCGTTCAGCAACTCCATTCTGTTGAGGTGTATACGGCACTGTACACTGGTGTTTTATCCCACGTTCAGCCAGAAATGCATTAAAATCTGAAGACATATATTCCCCCCCTCGATCAGAACGGAGGGTGCCCATTTTACATGCTGACAGATTTTCAGCCAAAACCAAAAACTGTTTGAAGCACATGAACACTTTGGACTTTGCTTTGAGTGGATATACCCATGCATGCCTGGAAAAATCATCAATGAAAGTCACGAAGTAAAGGTAATTTCCAAAAGAGGGTGTCTGCATAGGACCACAGACATCACTATGTACAAGCTGCAATTTCTGCATAGCCCGAACTGAACCATCTTTTGGAAAGGAAGAACGCTGCATTTTGCCCAAAATACAGCCTTCACAAACATGTTTTCCAGGTGCCTCAAGTTTGGGCAAAGAGGACACCATTTCAGATTTCTGCAGGCGTAACAAACTAGCAAAATTCAGATGACCAAAGCGTGCATGCCAAAGCTTTGCATCTGACATAGCTTGAGAATCATGAACTGCACATGCCGAATCATTCACTGATTTTTCATAGTCTATGAGCTTATACAGCCCACGACATAAAATGCCAGAAGCAATAATCACATCGCCATTTGAGAGATCATGGACTATACACCTGTCATCAACGAATTTCACAACCAAGCCAATCTTGGCTAATGCAGAAACTGATAACAGGTTCTTTTTGATCCCTGGCACAAATAAAGCATCTGACAAAGTGAAAGAACTACCATCAGCAGTAGTCAGAATGATCTTACCAACTCCCATAACAGGATAAGAGGAGTTATTGGCGCATGTGACAGTATTCCCTGTAGGGGCAGGCTCGAGTGAAGAGAAGAAACTGCGCTGCGAGGTAATATGTTTGGTTGCCCCACTGTCAAAGTACCAAATATCTGAGTCTACTGCAGACATGCACTGATCATGAGAAGATGGGTCAAAACTGCAGACAGTAGTAAACGCCCATTCTTCTTCCTGCACAAGATTTGCAGACTCTGTTTTTGGTGTAGAGGCCTCTGCAACAACCATTCCAGCCTCTTTCTTCTTTGCCTCTTTAGCAGCCAGTTTTGGACAGTTTTTTATAATATGATCATTTCCTTTACAATACTTGCAGAACAATTTCTGCTTTTCTGATTTCTTCTCATCTTTATCCTGGTTCTTCGATTGTGCAGCATTTGCAAATTTTTGCTTACTAGTAGAAGAGCTCCATTTTCCTTTGCCCTTCTGACTAGCCAGGAAAGCTTGATCTGCAACACGCATAATGGACCTGTTCTGCCTGGACTGATCTTCCTGCAACAGAATAGAGACTAATTCCTCAAATGACAAGGCATTCGGATTGCCTTTCATCATCAATCGAAGAGTAGAGGCAAAACTCTGATATGAATCAGGAAGGCCATTCAGAACGGTCTGCACAAGTGAGCTATCTGGTATAACCTCATCAGCAGAAATCAATTGTTCCTTCAGGTCTTTGATCTTTGTAAGAAAACTGTCCATCGAATCACCTTCATTCATGTGCTCACTCTCCAACTGTTTTCGGAGGTAAGCAACACGAGCCTCATTCCTAGCCTGGTACAAAGTGGTAAGTGTATCCCAAGCATCCTTTGCTGTTCTGCAAGAGCGAATGTGAGGAATAATGGCACGTTTGACAGACAAAGCTATCAATGCATGTGCTTGGGCATCTCTGCCATCCCAACGAATTGCTCTGCAGTAGGTGCAACAGAAACAGCAGCACGAACAAGAATCTGCGGAATATCATCTTCGACACCATCTTCATCAGCTCCAACACCTGTATTTGCAGTACCTGTCGTTACAGGTGTAACAGGACGTCTTTCAACACCCTGCACAATGTTCCACAATCCTTTTGCAACTAGTACATGTCGCATCATATAAGCCCATAATGGGTAGTTGGTACCATCCAACTTATCCTCAACAGCCAACATACGGAATACATCACTGCTTTCAGCCATGGCCGGTGACTAAAATACCTTGATGCAGAAAATTGACTGTATCTCAAAAAGTTGAACAGAACTGCCCAGACGAGTTCTTCTAGACCTGTAGCAGACTTCGAGACGCTTAAACTGGCGAACAGAAATTGGTATATACCTTTGGCACAAAAGGACGAAATAGCCTGCACAAGCACTGTGATAGTGCGTTCGGAGGCCGAAACGAGCTCAGATCGCGATTTCGGCACCACAAAACGAAGCTGTTTTGATCTCGGAAACACCTTGAGTATTCTCACCAAATTTTGTGCGAATCTGAGACTGCAAATGGATGAGTGTCGACGGCGCCCTAGAAGAAGCAACGACCTGCTCTGATACCAATTGTTGGAGTTAGACGTCTGCGGAAGCACGCGAACAGCACAAGAAGAAGCTTGGAGCACAACACACAAGACTGAATGTATTACTAGAGAATGTACAAAGATAAGTAGCCCATTAGGGCAATAGGCGTATATACAAGCCGGGGGAAAAAAACCTCCTAAAGAGGGAAAAAAGTGCCCCGGCGGTCCTAGAGTGTTCACACACATCACTACCTAAATATATCAACAGGAAAGTGCGTTGATTTTCAGATAGGATAATTTGAAGTTGACCTTCAAGTGGGACCTGGAACCCAAGGGGACTCCAAAGGATTTTTGAACCATACCAAGGGGAAATTTTGGACTCTTAGCCAAAGCTTATGAACTTGAGATCTCGTAGACACCTAGGCAAGGATAGACAAAGCATTAGATCTTCTCAGTCCAGTGTCAACCATACAGCTAAGTCTTGGGCACAACAACTAAGTGGTCATCCTTACGGACTAAGTTCAGACACAAGTGACTCAGAAATGTCTTTTAGCATGGGAAACCTGCAGGTGGCTCAGGGACTGCCCATCTACAAACACCAGAAGGTCCCTATAAGACACAGTTGGAATATATTCGGACCAACCGATTAGGTGCTCGCATCTATGAGGATGGCCTGAGGCGATCAGTGGTCGAACTCAAAAATCCATATCAATCCTTTGGACTTGAAAACCCGGTGGTCAAGTTCGAAGAGGGTTCATACATTGATAAGGAAGGAACCATGTATGTGGTTACCAACCAACCAGATAGGACCGATGAGTTTGGAAATATCATTCATGAGAATGAGATAAGAGACCTAGAACAAGGAAATGTAGGACAAGGACCCCAGACTCCTAGAGGCAAGTCAGCTTTGACCAGAGTGATCACTCCAGACTGGATCCCTCAAGACAACAAAAGCATAGAACTATTTTTGAATAGAGAAACAGAGGAAGCCTTTTGGAGATCAAGCAAGATCAACCTAGCCAATTGGGCATAGTTATCATCTATGATTTCAAAGATCCTGAGATACCAGGCAAAGTTGTCTACCTGGATAACACATCAGAGAAGATATTCTTGGTAACAGAACATGATAGACATGCATATACTTGGAAGAATGAATTGATTTTCCCCCCACCAAGATCCAATGTTTCCCATGGCCTCCAAGGAGTAGGATCATCCCAAGCTCATGAAGCCTAGAGAGAAAGAACTAGAGAGAGACCTGAGGTAAGTTTTGCACACATGGTTGGCAGAAATAGAGCAAGGTTTGAAAATGAAAGACCTGAAAGAGAGAGACATCAAGCACATAGGCAACAAAGAGATGAACATGATTTTCCATTGCCTAGACCCCGAGAGCACCCAAGAACCCTTGGACCCACTCAAGTGATCAAGGCAATGAAGAATTATTTTGACGGGTCAGGAGATCCTTATGATCATGTGGCCGAGTTCAAACAAGTGTTAAGAGCTGAACATGTTGAGGATTTGTTCACCTAGTACGAGGCATTTGGTCTGACTCTTAAGGCCACTGCCTTAGCTTGGTTTCAACCACTGAGTAGTCGCAACTATCACGATATAGGTCAAATGCTAGACGAATTCATTGTAGAATTTTCCAAGAGTGGTATCAGGCATAACACATCATCCTTGATCCACAGTTTCAAGCAGACACCCCAAGGAATAGTGCGACTAGCAGGTAGAAAGTTCAGAAAGTACCTAGAAAGATGCCCTACTCTAGAGTTACCCACACCAGCCAAACAAGTGGCTTTGTTCTTAGATGGCTTACTGAGCACAAAGTTAAGATCATATGTGTACTTGAGAGAGCCTAGATCCATAGAAGAGTGTGTGCGGACGTGCATTGACATAGAAGATAACTTGGGTGAGGAGTTAGGATTGTCCAAACTCTATAAGGACTCTGATAGTTCTACTAGTCATACTTCAAAAATCTCCACGGAAATAGAGGAGATAGCTGAGCAAGTTGCCAAGAAGCTGGGAGTCCAAAATAAACAAACACAGAGAGTCACTCCATTGAATTGGTGTTATACTTGCGGAGGCGACCACATGGCTAATGTATGCCCATTGCACAACCAGAACATGAGAGAAAGGAATGCTCCATATTGCACTATTGAGAGAAAATATACAAACCACATGGCTCAAGATTGTCCCTATAATAGGCAGGCTGTTAGATAGAATTATCAACAACCTTACCAACCAAGTAGGTATCAAAATCAATACCAACAGCCATATTATAGACCACAACAGCAATATCAGGCACAATATAGGCCACAACCAGTCTTGGGAAACCAACCACCAGCTCCTACCAACGTGATTCCAGTCAAATATGCTGTGGGAGAGGAAAATCCAAATAGAGCATTGGTGCCACTAACCCCATTGATACCAGATAATGACTCTCATGCTCATAGTTCAGACTACTCCCATGAAGGTAGTCCACATGCTTATTACACAGAGTCACCTGAACATAGTGAGATTTACTCGTATCAATATGAGGCACCACCTATGGAGCAAAATTGGGAGCCAGAATACTCCAATGTCATGTACACAAATCCTAACCCTAGGCCCCTGTTGAGACAAATGAGACCACAAGCCCCTAGAGGATCTTGTTTCAGATGTCAAGGTGACCATTTCATTCATGACTGTCCCCACCCACCATCTCCGAGTCAAGGACAGGCTATCACAATACAGGCTTTTTGTTCTGATTGTGGCAAAGACCATCTCCCCAGAGATTGTCCAAGAAACCCCTCTAGTGCACCCAAGATTACACCCATTAATGTGGTAGGCTTAGTGGCAGATTCAAGTTCAAGTAGTAGCAATGTGGCTCCTATACAAGTTGTCACTAGGGCACAAGCCTTAAAACAGGATAAACCAGCAGAACAATCAGGGTCGAGTGAATCAGGAGAGCCTAATAAGAGGAAAACAAGAACATGGAAGGATACCAGAGAGAAGGCCAATCGCAAGTGGAATAAAAAGTTATCAGAACTAGAAGAAAGCTTAAAAGAAGCGAAAACAAAAATAGAAGACATTGCATCTCAAAGCCCCTCGCATGCCGAAACTCCATCCACTCCACCTCATCCCACCCCACCACCCATTGTAAATAGGCCGCAATCAGGGTCTATTCTTGCAGATCCAACCCCAGAAGGCTTGGACATGATGTTCAAGGCCTACCAGGCTCGTCTTCAAGAAGGGCCAACAGCTGCAAATCTAGACAAGAGTTACCCTAGAGTGGATTTAGAGATTGAACGAATGAAAATGTGCATGAAAATGGTAGAACAAGCTCAAGCTATACTTGAGACTAGTCAAAAGTTCAATCAGACAAACTCTATCAAACCAGATTTGCATTTCCAAGGGTTACTAGAAAGATTAGAGCAGTTGGTAAACAAACCACATGTTTCTTTACCTCCACAGGCTCAACTAGTTATTGAGAGAGGAAGCTCACCACCAATGGGAGCTTATGTTCCTAATTCCATGGATGTTGGAATGCCTCCTTCAATTCAACAGTACTCTCAAGAGTTCTTGCGGGAAATACAAGAAGAGAAATGGGCCAAGGAGAAGGGTAACTCCCCTCCTATTCCTGAGATTGATGATCTTCATGATCAATTTCCCCAAGACATTCCATCTATTTACGGAGATGAAGCAGAACAACAAGAAGACGAAAGATTAGATTTTGAATCTAATACCCTAGAAGAATTGCCTCAATTTCCAGGCCCATGGGAATCTGAATCTCTCCAGATTAGAGCTCCCACAATACTAGTAAGAAATGAAGACTGAGTGGTCCCAAGGAACACGGATGTCGTGAAGAATACTAAGGTTTAGTGTCATCTCACTGTAGAAGAGCTGCTCAAAGCAAAACCCGAGCTATGGAATCATGTGAAGGATCAGGTTCCAGAACTTGATTCCAATATGCCAAAAACAGGCTCTAAGCAAAAATTTCCAGAGATACCTCTCGATAAAATAGGAGACATGTGTGAGGGTGAAGAAGGTAATACTTATCTTCCAATCACCTACCAAGGTTACACAACCAAAGCAATCTAGATTCAGGTGCGGGTGTTGCTATTGCGACCACCTCTTTGTGGAAGCAATGGGGCAAACCCACATTAAGACCAACTAGAATGAAGCTTCAAATGGCTGACGGCCATATTGAAAGACCTCTAGGATTGCTCGAAGGGATAACCCTAACCACTTGTGGTGTAGAGTTTAAGCACACATTTTCTATATGTGACTTTGAGAAAAATAATGTTTATGAGATGATCCTAGGAAGACCCTTCCTACGACAATTGCAAATAGTACAAGATTGGGGAACCAACTCCTTGTACTTACAACACTTAGGGGTCACCACCAAGGTCAATTTGAAGGATTACTCCTTCAGAGATGTACCACCCCTATAGTGGAATCCTATCCACAAAGCGAAAGAAGATTCTATCTCTGTGCATTCTGAAAGTTCACCAGATCCATCATGGTTGCATGAAGATACTCATTTGTGGATGTGCAAGGTCACAGAGGAAGAGGAAAAACGCTTGAAGGCAAGAGAAGAAGGAACTTCGCCAGGAGATAGACCAGTTAGAGACCCAGCCTACACACCGATGATCTTTCCAGATGAGGAGTTTGAGCCTCATGGCTGGCCAGAAATCTTAGCCACCATGGACATTGCTGTCAATGAGGAACAGTGGACACCTCATTGTGATGAGGAGGGTTATGATATCTCAGTGTTCATGTGTCAGCCCTTGCTAGAAGAATGTGACCCTAGTGATGTCATAGAAGAAGAAGAGAATGACGATGATCTGGAGTCTATTGTGATGGATAGTTGCTTTAACTCAGAGCAGCACTATCTAGAAGATATAGGAGTGTTCACCCAAAAAGAAGAAGAACCTCTCACAAGTATTAAAACAGTAAATTCAAAGGATAGAAGTGAGAGCAGTCAAAAGAAAAAGAAAAGAAAAGCAGTGAAACAAGAAGAGGAGGAATCATTGTTTGAAGTACCAGAAAACTTCAAGAAATATGAAGTTGACGACCGTAAAATTTTGGTACGAATGCCTAAGAGAGAGGCCATCATAGGAGAATCATATAATAATAAAGAAAAGACCAAGAAGATTGTAGTGACCATCAAAGAGAACGAAGAGAGATGCACATATATAGGAGATGACCTAAGTGCAAGAGAAGAAATGGAGCTTGTAGCGCTATTAAGGGAATATAGGGATGTGTTTGCGTGGCACTATAGAGACTTGAAAGGGGTAGATCCAAGAATTTGCTCTCATACTATCCCCATTACTGTTGATGCCAAGCCCACCAAACAGAAGCCCTACACATATAATGATACCTATGTAGCCAAAATAAAAGAAGAAATTGATAGGTTGATTGAAGCTGGATTCATTTATGAGATTGAGCATACTGAATGGGTGTCCCCCATTGTAGTGGTGCCCAAGAAGAACGGAAAGTTGCGAGTGTGTATTAACCTTAAAAAAGTTAATGCCGCTACTATCAGAGATAGTTATCCACTTCCAATCACGGAACACCTTTTGGAGCGTGTTGCAGGCAAGGAAGTTTATAGCTTCCTTGATGGGTTTTTAGGTTACAATCAAGTAGCCATTTCCCCAGAAGATCAACACAAAACAGATTTTGCTACAGAGTGGGGAATCTTTGCATTTCGTGTGATGCCATTTGGGCTCACCAATGCACCTGCAACATTCCAAAGGCTCATGTGTCATGTCTTCAAAGAGTTCTTGCGAAAGATCTTAGAAGTGTATGTGGATGATTTATGTGCTCATTCCCAAGAAAGAAGATTTCACATCCCTGAGCTCAGACAAATCTTCAACAAGTGTAGAGAATATCGAGTGTCTCTGAACCCAGAAAAGTGTGTGTTCATGGTGCGTCAAAAGTCACAACTCAGAGATCCAATGAGTCTAAAAATTAATCCATGCACTCTAGACTCTTATAGCTTTCTAAGAAGCTAAATAACAGTGCATTTGGGGTTCATATGACTAGGTAACCGACTGCACAATGTTAGACCACCTATCATCTCAGGTTATGCAAAAAATTGAGGTTGACAAGAAATGTTCCTTGTCACTACTAGAGAATCATCGGACAATGATATTTGAGATATAGAGATTATGCAAGATAAGCTTTCCATAAAGATATGATATGCATTAAATGGATAAGTACATAGAGAGAAATTACCTTCACAAGGTGGCTATGTACAAAAAAGGTATCTGGCTAGAATACCTTTGTGCCTTCTAGCATCCAAATGAGGTACCTTCTGATATCCATTGGTGGGAGAATGATGAGCATATGCTTCTACACCATCTCCTTGTCATCTCCACAAAGTTTCACATTCAAACAACCTCTATATATAGAGGTATGGGCATGGGACTTTTGACCTACCCTTGCATCTTCTCTCACATCTTGACCTTTCACTTCATGTCCTTTATCTTTCTATTGCCTTGGGTGACTTTTGGTGCTCCATATCACTCCATATGGATACGGTCACGAATTTTTTGAGTATTCCATATCTCTATTTATATTTTGGCTTTTTTCCAAGCCATAAATACATTTTCCTTTTTTTTATTCAACACTCTACTCTAAGGTTATGAGTGTTCCCTTTATATCTTTAGGGTCTAACTTCAATTTGGGCTTACAACAAATACATAAATGATGAAGAGGTAATAAATGAGAGGTGATTGTGTGTCAAGCCTCACAATTGGAGCTTGCACAAGTTCCATAACTTTCAACATAGAGAGAGTGTGTGTGCATAGAGAGAGAGAGAGAGAGAGAAAGTGGCAAAGCGGTTACAAAGTATGTAGAGAGTGTGCATTGAGAGCAACTATATTTGAAATAGTATCATCAAGGAGGTCTTGGAGGTCAACAGTAGAAGTGACCAGGACTTCAACATTATTGGAGTCTTGAGTGCAAGAAGTGCACAAGCACAAGCTACTAGACAAGGTGAAAGCTGGGCATAGAGGTTGACTGCACTAGTAATTGTGGAATTTTGTTGTACTTGTGTGTACTTCTTTGTCCTAAAATGATTATGCATAGAGAACAATTTGTCTCATTCTAAACAAAGCTATTGTAATATTTTATGCTAATCAAGGCAATGAAGCTTCTGTGCAGCATGCCTTTTCTTCTCTATTTTTCCTAGAAACACTCAATCCCCTTTCAATTGGATAATCCTCGAACAATATCATCTTTCAAGCACAAGATGTTTATATATATACATAACCTTCTAGATTCACAAAACTATGTAGATCTTGAGGTCTATTCTAGTGTTTTTGAGGTCTATTCGCATGCCTTTTTTGTATATTTATTTGAGGGACTCTCATTCCAAGAGATGTTCACTATGTTCATGTGTAAATATATCACATATGAGCTATTCAAAGGTCTTATGGGTGAAAATTGGGTTTGATAGAAGGAGATGTAAAATAGGTGGAGTAGGTCTAGAAGTTTGATATTTGAAACATCAGAATTCATTGTACATTAGACTCTATTATGATGCTTGGATGTTAAAACTTCGTCAATGGATACAATTACAAACTTCTCATGGAGATTTAGTCTTATTTGAGTTAACCTTAAATTTCTAAATAATGAAAAGGAAAATACTTTAGTGAATCATCATTTAACCTTCGCTTATGTGAGAGAACACTTGGTGATGTGGTTTTGAGGGTGTAAATCAAACCAAATTCATAAAACAAGGGTATAAGGGGAGAAGGATCATGTCCTTTGTATAAGTCATTTTCTCATTATTGCTTCTTGTAGTTCCATAACCTCATTATATTTCAAATTGGCTATAGGCTAGATTGTCACTTCTTTTTCCTAGTCCTTCTACCTAATGCTTCTTTTTTGCACTTGCAAGACACTTTACTTGTAAAAATTAATCGTAATATGTGTTAGCAAGTGTATATACATTAATATTTGCAATAATCATTTGATAACATTTGGATTTTCAAAAGTCTATGTCCATCCCTTTAGAATGTGGTTGTTCATGTTGTTTTTTGTGAAATTTGTTTAAACATTTGCTTAAATGAAAAACTATTGATATTCTTTATTTCATGCATTTTTATCAAATAATCATTTTCTAACTTTTATTATTTTATTTTTAGCTTTTAAAGTGGGCACACTCAATTTAAAAACTTGAAACCACTATAGAAAGAGATTCAATATTCTCATTTCTCACATTTTCACTCTAAAGATGTAGTGATCCTCTAAAGAGTATATAGTGTTATGCCCACATGGAATGGGTGCATCCACATGTGTCACTCCCACCATAGCCTTTCGAGATCTTTCCACAGAGTTCATGGATAGAATATTCTACGAAGGTCATAGGGATATGTATGACCTAGTCTGTAGAGCCCCTAATCTTCAAGGGACATTAATTATGAACTTTGATGTGCTTGATGAGATTTTTTTATTATAGGGAGTACTATTTATTGTGACACCCCATTGATATTCCACCATATGATTGAAAATGGGTCCCTTGTATAATCTATGTTTTTATATCCATTAAGGATATGAGGCCTTTTTGAAGGGTCTCAAATTTTGCATGGCCAGTTTTGAGGATGCACGACACTTGTTAGATGAAATTGTGCCAATAATTGAGTGTTAGAAGAGGAAGATGGGAAATAAATATTAGTCCTACATTAAGAAAATAATTCTTATCATGAGCTTCATTTTACACCCATGCACCTCCCTCATCATGTTATTGGGGGTTTTGCACTTGATATGAAGGGATCAAAACCTGAAGCTCTCAACTTATTACAAAATAGTGATAGAATAAGTAGAGAATTTCCACATGGTGCTCTGGGCATTAAATGAAAGTATTACGTCAAAAGAGCATTTGTCCTCCAGCTTGTAGCCCTTGGAAGTAACTCTAGTCGAGGTAAATATGGAACTGTTTTTTATTATGCTTGTAGATAGAGAAGAACTTTTATTCCTATATGATATTGAGAAGGAACTTGGTCTATGCCTCCACAAATATCTTAACATTTTCTTTATATTTTATTTTCTCATGGATAACACTTGAGTTGCAAACATTGTTTCCTTGGTGATTCCATTTGGTGATTCAGTCATAGATATTATTGCCTTGGTGTGTGATTAAATTTTGAGTGATGCTAATCAAGATGCAATTGAAGAGGATTTCTCTATAAGCAAGGGAAATAATTTTGGGGAAGAAGATTTCAAAATTACTAGTTGTGGAATAGAGTGATATGGATCACTTTTCAATTCCTCTAGATGCATTGGGAAGAGAAGATAATGAGCATAGGCTTCAAGATGTAAGTATCTACTAACTTTTATGACTCACTATGTTTCACATTTGTAATCAATAAATGTCTATGTGTAGGAAGCTATTGAACTTAATAAATTTTTGCAAGGAGTGGTAATGATTCGGTTGCCCATGATTGTGGCTCATCCTTTGCAAACTTCATTAGGAATCTGCCAAAGGAAGATTTTGAGATTGTCCACAAGGACTATTCCCCTCAAGTAGACTTCATGATTTTTTTGTCTAAAGGCCTTCAATGATTTTTTGTTCCCATTTTTTTTCATGCAAGAGACCAACTCGATACTTTCTATTAGGAAGTACTTTTGCCCATAATAACCTAGAAGTTATCTTTAGAGACAAAAACTTAGGAAAAAAAGGATTTTCTTTGGGTCTTCGATTGATAGAACCCCATGTAATATCTCTATCTATTTTGACCTACCAATTGCCACAATCTTTCCAAGGAAGAAAATATGTAGTCGAGAGGCCCAAGACCAAAAGCCAATAGTAAATACATCTGATTGAAATGATAATTTTTCATTTCCCATGTGCATTCAAATTTGTATTTGTGGCTTTATGTTTCTCAACATATACTTCATAGGTGTTTCATAGTCAAATCATTGATTTTTTGAATTGTATGTGGTGCATGAGGGTTCTAGGGGAATAGGAAAGGGAAAAAAGGGTTTCCACAAAAATGCAAGTGGGCCTTGCAAAACATTTATAAGACCGCCTATATTTGTGTGGAAGCCCGTTTTTTTCTTCTTCCTCTTAAATGCACATGGGAAAATTTGAATAGGTATAAGTGCATATAAACATATTTCAAGTTGCTTTCTCTCTTGTACAAGGTTTTCCCATGCAATTCAACTCAAGTGTGGTGTACCATATACTTTGTTCTACATGAGGGATGATTTTATGGCCAAGAATAGCAAAAAAGGCATTGCACAGAAACATATAGGATTGGGCCTTCTAGAAATTTTGCAAGGTACAATCTTGCATTTCTATAATAGAAACTTTTTTCTATTCTAGGTTATTGGAAGATTTTTTAGCACAAAATATACACTTGATATATAATAAAATAAGATGTTCACATGCCCGTTCACGTGCCCGAAAAACTTGGGAGACAAATAAGCTTCATGAAATTAGAAGTTACACGGACTCTTGATAACCCGTTATCTCTACAAAGTCTTTCCTTTGCTTTGTTTGTGTGGTGCTCTTGCTTTTGGAGGGATGTTGGGTTGTGTTCTTTGTGTTCTATGATGTGCTTGATAGTTCTTCTTTTTTTTTGGAGCACACCTAACTCTTTACTTACATGCTCTCATCTATTTGCATGTTGAATTTGGTCTCTTTCTTCGTCTATTTGTCTTTGCCTCCTTGTATGACTCGATCATTTGTTGAGTTATGGTTTTGTTAACTGATGACTCATTAACATTTCCTTAATCCTCAAAATCTAACTCTTTGCAATCACCTGATTGGCATCTAGAAGAGTGGCTTGGAGGTGGCCAGGGCATGATATGATGGGAATAATTTCAAAATTTATTTGATGAGAATGACAACATGAAAAACTTGACAATCATTTTTTTATATGAAATTATCTATGCTGTGAGTCAATAAACTATATCCAAGTGGATTCCTCACAAACTCTTTGTGCACGCATTGGGCATGAGGCAATCATGCTCATGACGACATCCAATTTTTACTTGCAATATCATGTTGTATATTTCTTGCAAATTTTGTTGTTTGAGACTCGTGTGCTCGTTCCATTGCATATTTTCTAGAGAATGTCATACAAAAAATGAGCTGGAAATTTCTTCTAAATAGTTCAATTATAGTAGACCACCCCCATGATAGGTGTTTTTAAAGTAGACATTTTTAGCTCTGCAATATGACTTCTCCATTCCTTGTGTTATAAAAATCATTGGGGATCCATATTGATTTTTAAATAATGCTCCATATGAAAAAGAATATGCTATGGTTGGGTCAATAAAATGCACATATAATATTGAAAAAACATATTAGAAATGTAAGCAAAGATCAATACGTAATGTTTTATGTTGCGCTAATAGGAAGAATGGCTGTGTAAACTCCTTCAAAGTAGCTTTGAATGATTCTTGTTGCAAAGTATTAGTGCCAGCTAGACCAATCACATGTAGCAATTGATCTAAGGATGAACAAACCTTCTTTCATTTGTTAATGAGATAAACCTCACTATTATTATCTCTTGTAATCGAACTTAAGTCTTTCCAACGCTTGCATTTTCCATTATCTTGAATATTCACATCTCTTTAAAAGAAACATCTTGCTCTATTTGACTCATTGAGGTTTTTTGTAAAATATCTTGAGACTCACCATACCTCTTAATAGCAAATGATACGTGAACACCATGATAAACAATAAAACAAAGAAGATCTGCTATTCTTTGCATCGCTACTATGGACCCCTCTAGTGGTTTCATTACAAATGCATATTCAATATGGATCTTCAAAAGACTATCAAAGGTCCTCACGAAGGTGTCAAAATTGAGAAAGTAACCATTGAACAATGGAAATGGAATAATGGGGTTCCAATCATTGCATGTTTTCGCATGATGTTTCATGTATTTAAGAAGAAATTACTTCTCTAATCCATATAGTCCTTCAAAAAATCCATGAAATAACATTGTTTGTTTCTTTGCAAAATTCTATAGCACCATTTTAAACTACTATGAACCATTGCATGGTCCATAACTTCATTCATTAGTATCACACTCAACTCTTCCAATTGGAAACACTTTATAATTTGACACTCATCAAGATTTAATATGAACATTAATTTAACATTTAAATTTGTACAAAAGACAAAAAACATGACCTTAGTTTAACACCTAAATGTAATAAAACTTCAAGTTCATAAAAAAATTAGTAGGATTACCTCTGATTGTTGAATTATAAAAGTGAACCATAGCTTGTTGAAGCTTCTGTAGATCCATAAATATAATGTTGAATTTAGTGTAAGTAAAGCCTTGAATAGATAAGCTCTTTAACTACTTCTTGGAATGCTTGCATGATAAATAGAGTTAGGCATATTTTCTTATATGAATAAATATTGTTCAACAATATGATTCACAAGCTCATTCGAAGTCCCTTTAATGATAGAACATTTATATGGGCATGGAAATTAATATTTTGCAAAATACACTTTTTTGTAAGGCTTGCTTCATAAGGTTCTACGAAATGCATTTCTACTTTTGCTTGCTTTGTCATGGATTTCCCGTACATCTTGCACTTTAATAATATCTTTTAACTTCTGTGAGAACTCAACTTGAAAAGTGGCTTTAATGCACTTTCCTATGAGTCTATCTATAATAGAAATCATTCCTTTACTCCTTATACAACAATTCAAAAAATTGAATCATTCTTCTAGTTTTAACTAATAACCCACACAATGAAAGTTTCAATTTCAAACCTTCATCAAAAGCAATAAGAAAGAAAATACTCAGCTTGCTTCAAAAATATGTTGTTTGCCTAGCCTAATACCCATCAAAAGTGCTTCAAGGATAATAATTCTCTTTTTCTACAACTCATACCAAGTGTATTATCTTAAACTATTGGACATTGGCATTTAACATTGGAGTTGTGTTTTTGTTTTCTTCCATATTGTTTTCAAATTCTAAAAGATGATTATGATTTTGAAATTGAACACCTCATATGATGGAGTTCATATTGTTGGATCTAATACTTAGTAGTAATAGCATGTAAATGTGTACATTATTGATTTCAATAAACTAATAGTCTAGCTTCCCTGAAATATCAAGCTCAACATGTGATGATCAAGGATGATAGGTAATACATGTTTATCTCTTTGACATGTACACAAGTTATGCTAATAAATGTTAGGTATACTTTTAGTGAGGTGAATTTGAATTATCTACAAAGAGTGATAGCACATTTGTTTTCTAACAATGTTTGAGCTTCTATACCCATTAGTGCCAATGGCCTTTTTGTTAGGAGGCAAATCACATAAAGACCAAGTACAATTCTTCATAATAACATCATATTTTGATTGCAGTGTAGCCATCCATGTTTTTGAGTTTTATGCTTCATCAAAAGAAATAGGCTCATTCGCATAATAGAGACTAGAGGTAGCCATAACATAGCAATCTAATGCAAAAGAAGCACTATGAAAGCCTAAACAAGTATGATATGACAAAGGTGCATCTAAATTACTATCTCACAAAGTTTTCATGGGCCATTTAGGCATAGATTCTGCCTCCTCTATATCAACCCTCTCATCAACAAGTGTATCATGTAAATTGTACATTAGAAATGGAAGTATCCACATCATCATGTGAAACATGTAAAGGCTACGAAATCACCTCATTTGGACAAATACTTGATTGCCCACGTATAAAAAGAGGTAGAAAAGTGTCATACACATCTTTGGAGTTAATTGATGTCTCCTTAGTACATGAAAGTAATGGATAAACTCTATCGTCCACAAAAAGAACATCATGGCTAACTAGAATGCATTTATTCTGTGGATGATATAGACGATGGCCTTTGTTTTGAGAACTCTAGCCAAGAAAACTACATTTCATAGCCTTATCATCCAATTTTCTATGTTTTTGTTTTGGCACTAAAGCTTATGCTAGACAACAAAAGACAGGTAGATGATCATAAAGACTTAGCCATTAACGTGTTTTGATAGGAGTGGAATTTTTTTTGCACTTTTTAAGCCCATAATGCTGCAAGAATATTTAAATATATTTTGATTGGCACAAAGATATTATTCCATCAACTTGTTTAAAGTGAATGCCCAAATGATGATGCAAATTCCCCAAATGTGGCATCTCAAAAGAGGCATGCAAATTATCCTTAAAATCAGCTATATGTTTCTCATTATTACTACTGAAAAATGTGTCATCAACATAGACCACAATGATCAGAAGCACATCATTTGCATGCTTAGCATATGAGGATCTCTTAGTTGGACTATTCTCAAAACCATGTCCTATCATGTAGGCATGTATCTTGTCATACCAAGCACTTTGTGCTTATTTCGAATCGCATAATGCCTTTTTCAACCTGCACACTTTATTTTCATGCCCTTTTTGCACAAAGCCACGGGGATAAAATACATGCACTTCTTCACATAGGTCACCATTCTAAAATACACTTTTAATGTCCAACTAATGTACATCTCAACCATGATCAGCTCCAAGTGCACAGAGATGCTATGAACTATGGTCATTGAACAAGTGGGTGCAAGGTCTCATCAAAATAAATACATGTCTCTTGAGCATAACCTCTAGCAAAAGGCCTAGAACAGCGAGTCATAACAAACGAGAACTATGTCGTAAAAAGAGAACACTCTCGTCAAAAATCAAGCAAATGGCAGCTTATGTTTGAGTTCCTTTATACCAGTATACATATATTACAAAAACGAGGTGAAAACATGTGATTTTTGACATTTTTTGTCATTTTCTCATAAAAAAAGAGCTCAAAATGTAGTCAAAATTTCACTATATAAGGCATTGACATGTCCCAAAATGTATATGATAAGACATTGACATGTCCAAAATCTATATGATAAGACATTGACATGTCTAAAATCTATATAAAGAATGTAGAACTGAATAGTTCTTATACAAAAATAACATTTTAGACATATTTTTAATGGGTGGATATCTGATTGTTATTCAAAATTGCTACAAAACATGGTTTCATTAACCAAACTACTTCGAGGCATTTACATAAGCACTAAAAATGTCTCAGAGCTTCAATGCAACTCACAACTTTGTCCATCTATATCTACACCCTCATCATCTGATGCACTTGATTCAGTCTCATACTGTTGAGAGCTCTCTTCTTCTTCTTCTATATCCACAAGAGCTCTATCTTCATCCACGTACATACCAAATTCTGCAGGATCATGCATAACTCTTCTTGTTTGCCTATGATTTCCTGTACCACATACATCTGGAAGCTTTTGTTTTATCATATTGATGGTTGCTTTCCTCAAGTGACCTATTTTTGTCAAGGAAAAATCATAAACAAGAATATCTACATCATCCATTTTAAGAGTGGATGTGCTTCGAATATTCTTTTTCTTTTTTGAACCTGTTCGTTTAGTATCACACACCATTTCTAAGTTATATTTACCTGTGAATGCATTACTACTTTTAGTGTAATACCAATGCACCATCAAAGCCTCTATTCTTCTCTGATCAATATCTTTAGTTATCTCTAAAACCTTTGCAATCCAAAATGGTCTGGTAGCCTCATCACCATCAGCAAGAACTGCAATAAGTGTTCCAACATTTATCTCTATTAAATTTCTTTGCCATCTTGCTTCTGCCCGTTTTGTCATCCTTGGGCCTACACAAATATTTCTTTCTGGTGGATGTATAAAACTTTGAAGTGCATCTGCATTACATGCTTGGGCCATATTCACAGATCTTTGTGTACAAAAATCCCATGTGAATGGAACATCAACTGGCCAGTGACCTGCAATTGTATACTGTATAATCTCTTCTTGATGATTGAAAAAGTCCTCCCACCAAGATACATCTTGATCTCCAACATATTTTTTTGCACGCTCAATATGTCTCTTCTTTTCAATGAGTGCATGCATCCAGATTTTACTTTGATCAACCACATTTCCACATCTTTCTGTATTGTTTTTATCTTCATATGGTGATTGTTCTGCACCATACACTGTTACAGTAGACAAATTAGGCACCTGCAATAAGAATCTGCATCCCTCTTTAGGCTCCCACCCAAGAGAAGATGAATACTGCTTTGCAAATAAAAGGGTTATTTCATCAACCCTCCTCATCAAGAATACATGGTTGAAATGCAATGGAGCCAAAACCTTAGCAATGTTATCAAGGCCCATTGAGCAAAAGTGCTTAAAGTCATAAATCTGTGTGAGGTGTTGAACTTCTGGTTTTGGAGTATATGCTTCTGAAATCAGCTCAGATAAAATCGGAAGAGTAAAAGCATTGTTACGTGCCAACTTCTTGGAGAAAGTACTGAACATTTGATCAATGTGATCATGAGTGTGGCCAACCAGAAGGAAATTTACCTTAACCTTCTGAAATACCTGTTTTTCAACAAGCATGCTTAAATATCCAAAGACTGTAGAATTTTTATTCTCTCTTGCAGTATTATCTAGTTGCAAATATAGAGTTGATGGCAAAAGACCCTTCCATGATTGCAAAACACGATGAATGACAGTAACTCTAAGGTTTGGATCATTATGCACATTCGGATATGTGAAGAAAACCTTGGACATTACAGTTCCATTGTATACCAAAGCACCAACCAAATGCATTTGCACAAGGACTTCATCTCCAATGTCCTTAGGGATGCGATAAAAATGTGGCAAACAATTTTTCTTTTGATCCATACCATCGATCAACAAACACATATAACGCTCCGGATTTCTAAGTGCTTTACTTCGATGATGAATTGCTTTCTTTCTCTCTAAATCTTGACTCTCACGATGGTTGTTAAGAAGGTTTTTAAAATTATTCTTTTCCTGTGGTGTTGTAGCCCCTTTTGCCATGTTTTTCAAAGTGGCGCAAACTGAACATTCACCCATTCTAACTTTACGAGGAATAGAAACATTGTTAAACTCTTCCTTCCATAATCGAGTAAAGTGACGATACAACACATACTTCTCATTTCTATTTTCCATGTCTTCTCTATATATTTGAAATACCTCTCGACGAGTAAAGTTATCTGACAAGTGCAACCTTCCAGTTGTAGGCATAACCTCACAATGCAAGCTAAAATAGTTCATCATCCAATTCATTGCATGACATCCAACAGATCCTTTGGTCCCAACATGGAATGTATCCAAAATGAGATCCCCATTCAAAAGCCCTTGTTGAACCCTATGTATTCTAAAATTTCCCACACCCATTGCAATTTTAAATGCAGCCCTACAACATCGCATCCCTTGACTAAAGAAATATTCAAAACCAACACGCGTTACTGACATGTTATCCTCAATCATTTGCATGCGAGAAACAAGGTATATATCCTGCCTTTCACTATCTAAATGGAGGAATTTTTCTCTTAGGTGCTTTAGTTTCTTCATTCCTAAATTGTACAAACATTTCAAACCACAACAATGCTTCACAATATCCAATGCAATCTGTCTATCTGAAGTAAGAAATTTAAATCTTTTTTGACTTACTTCACGAGGCCTTCTTTTAAATCGTAGATTGAGCTTGCTTTGCTTTTCCGTTGCTCCACATGCACTTGAGTCAGAAGGGATATCAATGGTTGGATCAAATGGGAGATCAAGAGGTGCATTTGGTTGAGCAGCATTGCACTGTGAATTGGATAACTTAAATGACTCAACAAAAAACATGGAATCATCAGCACGTTCTAAATCATAGGGATCATCACTTCTGTGGAAAGGGTCAACTGAGAACAATGAATCCGAAACTGTATCAATATGAGCAGAGGAAGCTGATGCCCAAGCATCCACTGAAAAGATTGAGCTCATCTTCATTGAGTTCACAGAAGACTGAAGATGAATGACCTTTTTAAATAAGTAGAAATCCGAGATCAAGTGAAGATGTCACATCAAATGTCACATCAAGAAGATATGAAATCAAAAGTTTATTAAAGTACATTAAATAACATTAAACATCAAATTACATCAAAACACTTAATTACTCAAATATACACTAATAAGGGAACCAAAGATTTGATTCACTTTTGAAATGAGAAACACAGTTGATTTCTAACTAGATATGAGTCATTGAGACTTAGCATTGTGAGTGAATCCAAATATATCCAAGTTGAGTTCCAACTGGATCATATATTAAAATTGTTTGGAGTAGTGCCATTGAAAACTATACAAGAAGAAATTTTAACTTTGGTAAATAAGATTTCAAGGATTAGGTTTTATTGTGGTCTTGGCTAGATCTCAAAGAGGTACACGGAATGTTTAAGTATATTAAAAAAGAATTATGTGTAAAAGAGGTACACGGAATGTTTATGATAGATTCATACATTGATTTTCCATTTCAACAATGTGTTACAAGATAAATGTGAAAATGAACTAAAGTGAGGAGGATAACACTATACAGATGTCATTAATCTCCCATATTTAACAAAACTTAGACTTGATTTTCCCCCAAGCAAGAGATTCTAAGAACAAATCTCTACATGAGATTAGACATCCTCATGTACATACCATACTCTTGCCATTGAAGTGTAATTTCCATGCAAATGTATATAAATAGTTGCAAGGTTCTTTACTTGAATGTTTATTCATACATTGATTTTCCATTTCAACAATGTGTTACAAGATAAATGTGAATATGAACTAAAGTGAGGAGGATAACACTATAAAGATGTCATTAATCTCCCATATTCAAGACAACTTAGACTTGATTTTCTCCCAAGCAAGAGATTCTAGGACCAAATCTCTACATGAGATTAGACATCCTCATGTACATACCATACTCTTGCCATTGAAGTGTAATTTCCATGCAAATGTATATAAATAGTTGCAAGGTTCTATGAATATTTCATTAAAGGGGCTCTAAAACAGCCTATTTGTGTGGGTGGTATTCCCTGGTTAGATAAGTTGACAGATATAGTTAGCAACTGGACTCATTCAGTTAGATCCAGTTAGTCTCTCGTTCAAGTTACCCAATTGCCTATAAATAGTAGAGGAGCAGATCATTCTCATTTTCAAAATCCACGAGCAAGAGAGAGCAACAGAGCACAGACAGTCATGGAGCACAGAGCTCAGCATACCAGCAAGGCAACTCTGATGGAGAAGAAGAATGTCGGCAAGAGTACCAAGAGGTAGACAAAATCATACCATAAAAAAAGATTCCTAAAAGATTCCCTTTGTATGTTTGTGTAAAGAGTCTGCTTTCTAGGTTTTTATTTTTCTTAGCTCTAAAAATATAGATCAACTGAGGGTACAGCTCGATGCCTGGCATCGACTTTTAGGTGTAAGTCGATGCCAGGCATCGACTTGAGGCTGCAAGTCGATGCCAGGCATCGACTTGCAGGTGCAAGTCGATGCCAGGCATCGACTTTTCGGTGCAAGTCGATGCCTGGCATCGACTTACACGTAAGAGTCGATGCCAGACATCGACTTTGTGTGCAAGTCGATGCCAGGCATCGACTTGCAGGTGCAGGTCGATGCCAGGCATCGACTTGCAGGTGCAGGTCGATGCCAGGCATCGACTTGAGGCTACAAGTCGATGCCAGGCATCGACTTGCCTGGCATCGAAGTTGCCCTGAAAGTCGATGCCAGGCATCGACTTTAGGGTGCAAAGTCGATGCCTGGCATCGACTTTTGGGTTCAAGTCGATGGTAGGCATCGACTTTTAGGTTCAAGTCGATGCCAGGCATCGACTTTTAAGTGCTAGTCGATGCCAGGCATCGACTTTGTGTGCAAGTCGATGCCCGGCATCGACTTGAACCTAAAAGGCGATGCCTGGCATCGAGTTGGACCCCCAAGTCGATGCCTGGCATCGACTTGCACCCTCAAGTCGATGTCGGGCATCTACTTGCACACAAAGTCGATGCCTGGCATCGACTTGCACTTAAAAGTCGATGCCTGGCATCAACTTGAACCTAAAAGTCGATGCCTAGCATCCACTTGGGCCTTTGAAAACCACATTTACGTATGAGCTGATATTTCCAAGCGCCTTCAGGGATGCGGAGTCCAAGAGTGAGAGGCCCTTCAAGAAGCTGAGAGTCACCATGGGCTCTGGTGATCAGCAACGTGACAAAGGCATTGGTCACCAAGCAAAACCAAAGAAAATTATCGCATCCTTATCCTCTGAGAAGGCCAGCAACCCGCTAGGAATATCCTCTGGTGGACAGAGTAGCATCAAAATTCCTGAGGATGATACAACTATGAAGGATAGGTCGTGGGACGTTGAGGTCTTAAGGACAGATCGTCCACTGCGGGACATGACAAATCTAGAGTGGTGCCTTCAGTATGTTGAAGAAAAGAATGCAGTCCTTCTTGTGTTCGCAGGGGCATATGGGAGAGGAAAGATCACGACAACACAAGGTTTTCAGTATGGCCTTGTGTACAAACTCGATTATGAAGATGAGGATTCTGACAACCTCCTTTTCTTGGTAGAGACATCGAAAGGTTTAAGAAATGTTATATGCAAGATGGATTTCTTGTGCCCAGAGTGCTGTGTTCCAGATGGGCTAGCTGAGATATGCAGGGACTCAGTCAATTTTATCAAGGACTTGATGCCATGGATCCAGGGCAACATCATGCCAACACAACACAAGATGACAACCCCTATAAAGGCAAGGGGTAAGCAGAGCGTGCAGAAAAGTTCTAAAAGAAAAAGAAGAGAATTTCAGAAGAGGAGTCTTCTAACTCAAGCTCTAGCTCTGAGGATATAATTGTTGCACCTGGTGGAGAGCTTGCCTCTGGTGTTCTTGGTACTGAGCAGAACAAGATGAGGGAGGACATAGCTAGAAGAAAGGTAGTTAAGAAGGGGCAGTTGTTCCACCTGCCAATCAATATCATCCACAGGCCACCAATAGATCCAGTCACAGGGAGGAGGCCCCTTGAGATCAGGGAGCCACACAATTTGCATGTGCAGAATCTTAAGAAGAAAATGAAAATAAATCCTCATGCTACTATTGTGCCATTCCTTGTCATGGTAGATCCGAATGAGTGCAGCTCTGTGGACGAGTTCAATGAGGGTTTGTTTGAGGATTATACTTATTATGTGATTGGAGGTTCACACTCTGCAGAGGCCCGTAGACAGCTAGTGAAGGAGCACCCTACCACATTTTTCTTTAGGTATGCAGAGTGTAAAATATATGCTGGTCTTACTACTAAGGAAGCCAAGCTTCTTGCTTGGGATCACAACAATGACAATGACTACAGGCAAAAAATGTCCTCCATAGAGAGAATTCGGTTCTTCCACCATGAATATGAAGATTGTCTTGTGAAGGAAGCTAGAAGAATACATCCCAATCTACGAAAGCAATGCCTTATTGAGGTTGGAATTGCACTCGATGAGAATAGAAAGTCTGATGCTTTCAGGAAATATGATCCATGGTTTCAACTGGCATTCAGATCAGGTGAGATCTGGGATCTACAGGATAAAATTTTCACAATGTGGGAGAACAAGGAGGTCAAGGGCCAGAAGCAACGAAAGTCGAGGCCAGACCCACAGGTTGATCTGAAGGGAAAGGGAAGAAAAGTTGACCTCCACTTTTTTCTGCAGAAACCAAAGAAAAGTAAGTCTGCAGAGCTACTAGATGATTGCCCCCCTGCATTCCTGGCTCACATTCAAAGAGCAAGGCATGAGAAATCTAGACTGAAAGCCAAGGAGATGGATTTTGATGATGAACCTGATCTAAAATGTTTCTCCAATCCCCTAGACCCCCTTAGGCCTGTATATTACAATGTATTCTGTAGTGATGTAAATAATATTTGTTCTGTTGTGCCTAGAAAACATTTCTCCCTTCTCATAGCAGACATAGCCTATGGATTCAGGATGTTGGGATCCGTTAATGATGATGAACCCTTCAAACATCCTCAGATTCGGAAGATGGTCACTGATTTTGCAGAGTTGACTATGTCTCCTCTTTGGAGGATAGTAATTTTCCATAGTAGAGACCAGTCTTTCTCTGTTTCAACTGCTCTGAAGGCAAGATGTCATGCTGTGGAGTGCCTCACGTGGTAAGTAATCTTCTTTCTATCTCCATGGCTTTAATGATGCTCTCTGTGACTCATACTTCTTGTTTGCAGGGTGAAGACAAACGTAAATCACACTCCTTTGCATAGGTTTGTGAGCTCCACTGAATGCATTACAGTTGGCTATTATGATGAAGTAAGCAAAAGGAGAGTCAAGGAGCATTGCAATGAGAATGGGATCTCAAATGTGCTCATGTTCCCAGCCGTTACCAAGAAACTTCGTCATGTAGCTGGGGACATGACATTGGTTAACCCCTATCAAAAGCCACAAAAACTCATAATGAGATTGCTTCAGCTATTCTCCAATGATGATGACTGGGTCCTAGACCTTTTTTCGGGCACAGGTAATTTCAATTTTCACAAGTTTAATTAGTCATGGTTGATTGAAGCCTCTAAGTGGTTTTCTGCTGTTTCAGGAACGACTCTCGCTTGCTCCTTAAAGATGTTCAGGCACTGCATAGCTGTGGAGAAGGATGATGCTCAAGTGAGCTTCATTAGAATGAGAATCAATGGGCTGAATGAATGCCCAGATGAAGACCAAGAGGTTGGAAGGAAGCACATTGCAGACACGGAGAGATTCCAACCGGCTTCAAGGGAGCCTGTTCCCCCACTTGCAGATGAACCGGGGGACATGGCTGACCTTGAAGAGCCAATCTTGGAGCAAGCAAGGCAGGATATGTGTTCTAATGTTCCAGAGGATCCCAATATCCTTGAGCCTGAGGAAAGCTATGATCAGCTTCTATTGTAGATTCATATTACTCTTGTAGAACACATGAAATGTAAAAAATCATTTTAATAGAAATATAATGTCGAGTTCTGCTTCCACTTTGTGTTCAACTTGATTTATCTTGAGCATTTCTCTGATCATGTGTGAATGTTTCTTAGTATAATTTTGTTGATTATTATCTTCTCTTGGGAATGCTTTTGTGAAATGTATTTCATATTCTGTGAATATGGCCAGGCATTCAATGAGGATCTTAACCATACAAAGGGGATGATCTTAATTGGCTTGTTAAAATGTTCCGATTTTTGCAACACATGTACTCTAATTTTCGAGTAACTTTTAATCAGCTATAATCTGTGCTTGTTGAGGTTATAGATGTAATGAAGGAGCTTCCCGAACTCTTACTTGTACCTTCAACTCTAATCTATTGTCAAAGATCATGATGTGGGATTCTTGATCATGCTGAACAACTAGTTTTCATGGCAACAAGAATTTTATTATATCTATCTTGACTACTTGGGATATGAGATCAAGCTTCTAGTGATAATATTTACAAGCAAGAAGAAGTGATGCTTTCTAGATATTGTAAAATGCCCACTTTATTGCTTGATATAATGGTCTTTAGGTAAAAAGGAATAGAGAACATGTCTTTGTTCTCCTTTGTTGTGACTCAGTGTTCTAGCCTTATACCTATCAACTACTCCATCACGTTTATGTTTTAGCTTGTATATCCATTTAGTACCAATGTCCTTTTTGCTAGGAGGTAAATCACATAAAGGACATGTACCATTCTTCATAATAGCATCATATTTTGATTGCATAATAGCCATCCATTTTTCTAAATCTTTCATTTCATCAAAAGAAACAGAATCATTCACATCACAAAGACTAGAGGCAACCATAGCATACCAATATGATGCAAAAAAAGCACTATGAGAGCCTGAACAAGTATGATATGAAAAAGGTGCCTAGTCTTTGCCTCCTCTATATCATGTTGGTGTAATTCACAAGCCTACACATTTGGCTTGATGGATGCATTGAAGTCCATTCACATATAGAGAAGCATAGGAGCTATTGCTAGTAATTTATTACCACTTTATCTCTTTGTAAAAGTCAAATTGACTTGGAATCTTTGTAAACACCTACCAAAAGGATTCGTGGAAAAAGTTAGCTCTTTGATTGAAGAAATATCTCCTAGGATATAGGAGCTTGACCATAGGGAGCCAAAAGTTTGAATTTGAGTTCAAATTTTTACTCACTCTCTATAAAAGAGGTCATGAAAAAGTCGTAGTTAGAACTCATTACATCCGAGCTTCTCATTACTGATTCTGAGTGTGTGTGAGGCCTAAACTCTAGCCTACACCTATCTACACCATTAGGCAATGAAATTCATGCCAATGGATTTGTATACAAGTGTTCATTAATACATACATTCTCATTGTTCATTTCTGAGTTCTCTGTTATACTCCTTGAAAGTCTGTCAATGTGTGAAGTGCATATTCGGTCAATTCTTCATGAAATACAATGAGCTAAAGCTTGTTGGATTCAACTTGAAGTTATCTACATACTATCAAAAGTTGAAGATATTCTATTCATCCAATTCAGAGAAATTCGCGTCGAGGTGATCACTGGTCAATGTCTGCTACAATCCTAAAAAATCGGGGGTATAACTTTACTTGCTAAATTGATTTCTCTTAGCATAGTTTATCTTTTTACATCATTCTACTTGGAATAGTTAGCTTGCTAAGCTAATTAGATATGCCTAAAAGGAATTTTTCCAATTCCTACTCTGTTGGTCATATTGAGCAAAAGATCCAGCAGGTGTTAAGACATAAATAGAAGGGTTTCTTGAGATTTTGAGTTTTAAAGCTATCTGTTTTGATTCAATCATTACACACATCACTTCCAAAGTACATAGGCCATTTTATGGTGTCATTGGAAAGCTAAGGAGGTGTACGTATCAAGTCTGAAGCATTAGGGGGCTGGTACAAAGCAGGTTTGGCAGTACCTACTCAATCTCTTGGAGCATCCATCCATCTTTCCCAACAGTGGTATCAAAGCAAACTAAGGTAAAATGGGAGATGGTTTTCCTTCATTTATTGATAAATTGGACAGGAAAAACTATCAAGCATGGTCTTTGAGGATGAATACCTACTTACAAGGAAGGAGTCTCTATGGATACATCTCAGGAGATGAGGAATTGCCCTCATTCAAAACAAGAGGATTACCAACAAAAGAACAACATGAAAAGCTCAACACATGGTGTGCTAAGGATGCATTGGCAAGGTCTTATTTACTCAACTCGATCTCTAATTTTCTTTAGCCACATATTAGGAATTGTAAGACATCCCAAGAGACTTGGGAAACCTTGTCATCATATTTTTCTTCCAACACAAGGGCTAGAAAAAAAGCAGTTGTGGATTGAATTCACAACATTAAGGAAGCAACCTAAGCAAGTTGTTTTAGAATTTGTGACGAAGGTTAAAGATGTAGCAGATTAGTTAACAAGCATAGGAGAAGAGATTGAAGAAGAGCAGATTGTAAGGCAAGTGATCAATGGGATCAAGGTTGATGACAAATGGGAAAGCTTCACTACTGCCATGGACCTTTATGTGGACATGCAATTCTAGATCTTACAACTCTCATGGGAAAATTGTTCACTCATGAAGCAAAGCTCAACAAGAATGGAGATACATCCAAAGGTAATAACTCTTCTTCCCTATATACAGATAAAAGTCTAAAGATAAAGGCAAGGCCAAGAAGGTGGAAGATGAGGGCTCTACCTCCCAAGCCAACTATGCAGGGAGAGGTAGGTCATCAAGAGGAAGGGGCAGAGGAGGTAAGAAAGGTAGGGGGAGATCCTATAACTCCTCACCATGCAACATTTGTGGTTTATCAAATCATACTACAGATGAGTGTTTCAGGAATTATAAAAAACAGAGAGGAAGAGGATACCAAAGAGTTGGATACTCACAGTCAAGAGGTAGATTCAACCATCACCAAGGTTACAACAACAATTAACACAACAACTACAATGGCAACTACCAAGGAGGTTTCAAATGTAGAAAGGACTACAACAACTATACAGAAGGGCAAGATGATTCTCTTCTAATCATGAACATGACTTCAAAACTAGGTACAAATGATGACCACCTATTCTACATTGACTCAGGATGCTCAAATCATATGGCTGGCAATGTAGCACTGTCACTGATCTTGAGGAACCAAAAGGTAAGCACCAAGTACAAACATGTGATGACACCAAGCACTCAGTAGTTAAAGTTGGAAATGTTAAGACTTGTGATGGAAATCAGAACTTGTTGAGTAGGGTACTCTATGTACCAACCATTACCAAAAATGTGATGAGTGTTGGACAGATTGTGGAGAAAGGTTTGCAGGTTAGATTCAACCAATATGGAGCATTTGTGGAGGATCCAAGACATGGGTTCAAGAGGATTGCTAAAGGAGAAAAATCAAGTAGACTTTTCACCTTTGAGCTAGAAGACACAAAGAGTATTGCACTATACAGTTATAAAGATCAAACACTTTCAGAGCTTGAGATTTGGCACAAAAGATTAGGGCATATAGGAGAAAGAACCTTGAAGCAAATATGGACGGACCAATGTGTGCTTGAAATACCTAATGTATCCAAGAAACATATGATTTATAAGTGTGGGGCTTGTCAATTTGGGAAGTCTCACAGGTTACCCTTCTCAAGGAAAGGTTACATGCATGAAGACTACCTAGCGCTTGTTCATACAGATGTATGGGGACCAAGCAAAGACCCCTCACTCTCAAGATCAAGGTATTATGTATCTTTTATTGATGATTATAGCAGGTGGACTGTATTGTACTTCATGAAGCACAAAGATGAGGTGTTTAATTGCTTTAAAAAATATCTTGCACTTGTTGAAAATCAGACAGGAAAGAATTCGAATAGGCTAAGGTCAGATGGAGGAGGTGAGTACTTCTCCAATGAGTTTGAAAACTTCTTGCAGGATAGAGGCATCAAAAGAGAAATCACCACAAGGTATTCTCTTGAACAGAAGAGGGTAGCTGAGAGAAGAAATAGGTTGATTGTTGATACATCTAGGTCTATGTTGAATGAAAAAAGGTTACCTAACTATCTATGGGCGGAGAGTGTTTGTACTGCCACTTACCTCATAAATAGGTTACCATCTAAGTCCCTTGATGGGATGACACCCTATGAAGCATGGCATGGTAAGAGACCCTCACTAGACCATTGCAGGATATTTGGATGTGTAGCATATGTACACATTCCTTCTCAGATAAGAGGTAACCTAGACCCAAAGCCTGAGAAGTGCATCTTTATTGGATATGATCTTAATAAAAAAGGATACAAGTTTTATAACCCTTCCAATAAGGGATTCATGGTGAGTAGAGATGTTGTCTTTGATGAAAATGATTCTTGGTATGAGAGTGAATGCAGGAAGGTTAAACTACCCTATGATTTGGAAGAGGAGTGTCCAAGTCTTGTGAAGGAGAAACCTACTCAAAATGAAGACACAAGTTCAGATGATGAAGACACTATCAACCTTGAAGAGTTCAAGGCATGGAAGTCCAAGGGCAAAATGAAGATGAAGAAGCTTGAAGACATACCTGAATCTTCAAATGAGTCAATCAGAAGATCACAAAGAGAGAGCAAGAAACCTATTAGATATGGGTATGATACATCTCTTGTTACTAAACACTCTATTTATCTTGCCAAACATTTGTCAATTGAAGAACCAGGATCATATGAAGAAGCCACAACAGACAGAATGGAAAGAAGCTATGGATGAGGAGATTGAAGCACTCAAGGAGAGTGATACATGGTATTTAGTACCGAAGAAGGAATCCATGAAGGTAATAGGATCTAGATGGATCTATAAACTTAAAAGAAATTCTGATGGGTCAATTAATAGGTACAAATCCAAATTTGTAGCCAAGGGTTTTGCACAAACCGAAGGCATTGACTATGAAGAGACATTTTCTCTTGTGGCCAAGATGCCAACTATCAGAGTGTTGGTTAGTGTGGCTGAATCAAAAAATTGGAATGTGTACCAATTGGATGTCAAGAATGCTCCATAAAAAAAAATCATAACGGACCATAACTCATTTCGTCTCTAGATGATATACATGACGGTCTTTGGTTTCAGAGCTTTACCCAATAAAAGTACATTTTACTACTTTATCATTCAGTTTTCTATGTTTTTTAGGCAATAATGCATATACTAAACAACCAAAGATATGTAGATGAAAAAGAGATGTCTTACGACCATGTGAAGCCTCTTATGGAGTGACAGACTATAGTGCTTTGGCAAGACACATGTTAAGTACATATGCTACATACATAACAACCTCATGCTAGAAACAATGTGTTAAAGCCTAACTTTTAACCATATTCCTGACCATCTATATTAGAGACCTCTTCTTTCTTTCAGCAACACCATTTTGTTGAGGTAAGTGCGACATTCTACAATAATGGTTTATCCCATGCTCAACCAAAAATGCATTACAATCAGAAGACATGTATTCCCCTCTAGATAAAAAAGGAGGGTGACCATTTTACATGCTAACATATTTTTAGCTAAAAGTAGAAATTGTTTGAATCACATAAATACTTCCCAATTTGCTTTCAATGGATAAACCCATGTATGATTAGTAAAATCATTAATAGAAATCACGAAGTAAAGATAGTTCCCAAAAGATTGTGTCTGCATAAGAACATGTACATCATTGTGAACAAGCTGGAATTTTTTAGTACCTTGAATTGAACCATCTTTTGGGAAGGAGGAATGCAACATTTTACCTAAAATACAACCTTCATAGACATGTTTACGAGGCGACTCAAGTTTGGGAAAAGAGAACACCATTTGAAATTTCTATAGGTATAGCAAACTAGCAAAATTTGGATGACCAAAGCATGCATGCCAAAACTTTGCATATCAGATAGCGTGAGAGTCTTGAAGTGCACATGCTGAATCATTGACAAATTTTGCATAGTCCATGAGCTTATAGATCCCATGAAATAAAATGCCAAGAGCAAAAATAACATCTCCATTTGAGAAATCATGAACTCTACATCTAGCGTCAACAAATTTGACAAACAAGCCTATCTTGTATAATTATGAGACTAAGAATAATTTTTTTTTCCATCCTTGGCATAAACAAAGAATCTAAAAATGTAAACGAACTACCTTCAATGGTAGTTAGAATGATCTTACCAACTCCCATGAGTGGATAAGAGGTGTTGTTGGCACATGTGACAATATTCCCTATAGGGGCAGGATCAAGTGAATAAGCAATACTAGCCTCATTTCTTACCTCATATAAGGTGGTAAGTGTATCCTTAGTATCCTTTGTTTTTTTGCAATAGCAAATATGAGGCATAATGGCACATTTGACATATCAACCTATATATTTATGTGCCTAAGCATCTTTGCAGTCCTAACAAAGTTTGTCTATAGTAGGTGTAGGAGGAACTGCACCAAGAATACGATGCTAAAGATCATCATCTTCAAGGCCATCTACATCACCTTTAATAACTATATTTGTAGGTGTAATAGGGCATTTTTCAATACCCTACACAATATTCCATAGTCCTTTTGTGACCAATACATGAAACATCACATATGCCCACAATGTGTAATATGTAACATATACATACAGACATATGCATGTTTTAGGGTTTGGGTTTTAGGATTAGGGTTTTTGGCTCTTACATATATGCACACATGCATACACACATATAAACATATAAACACATAATACATATACATATACAGATACATATACACATGCATACACACATACATACATACACACACACATACATACATACATACATACATACATACATACATATATATATATATATATATATATATATATATATATATATATATATATATATATATATATATATATATATATATATATATACACATACACACACACATGCATACACAGATATACACATATAAATACATAATACATATACACATACACATATATATACACATGCATACACACATACACGTAACATATAAATACACACATATGCATGTTTTAGGGTTAGGATTTTTGGATTAGGGTTTTTGGCTTTTACATATATACACACATGCATACACACATATAAACATATAAACACATATAAACACATAATAAATATACACATACACATATATATACACATCCATACACACATACACATACATACATACATACACACACACATATCTCTCTCTCTGTCTCTGTCTCTCTCTATCTCTCTCTCTCTCTCTCTCTATATATATATATATCGAGAGAGAGAGACATGCATACACACATATGCATGTTTTAGGGTTAGGGTTTTAGGATTAGGGTGTTTGGCTTTTACATATATACACACATGTATACACATATAAACACATAATACATATACACAGACACATATATATACACATGCATACACACATGGCTTGAGGATTAGGATTTTAGGGTTTTTACATAGATACACATATGCATACACACACATACACATATATATTCGCATACACATATATATATACACAAGAATACATACACACACATGTTTTAGGTCTAGGTCTTTAGGATGAGGGTTTGAGGGTTTTTACACATGCATACAAATATTTACACATATACAAATATACACACATAATACATATACACATACACATGCATATACATAGGCATACACACATATACATGTTGAGAGGGACACTAAAGAAATGGCCTCCAACACTCCTTTAGCACTCACATAAGCAGAGATGGATATGATGGAAAGGAAGGGATCTTAGCTCCTTACACATTCACTTCACACATATGTACACAACACAAAGAGCACTCTTAGGGTACAGGTGGTCCACACTATGCTCTTAGCACCCACACAAAAATGAAAATGCTCTTAGGACACGGGTGTTCTGCACTGCCCTCTTAGCATTCACACAAGTAACACATACACATGCACACACACTCTTACACCAAATGCTCTTAAAACACGGGTGTTTCACACTGCCCTCTTAGCATTCATACAACAATCATTCACATACATAAACACAAGGAGCAAGATAACCTCACTTCTGAATGGATAGAAGTTGAAGGAAAATGATGATGGTTTGGAATTGAGGGGGAATGTAGAGAAGGAATTAGAAGAAACAGAAAGGGTGGGAGATAGAAAAGGAAAGAAGAGATAGTTGGATTCAAAAGGAAATAAAGCTCATATTACAAGATATGGATACAAGAATATGGAGTATATAAAGGAAGAGAGTGTAGCACCTCTCTTGTAGCCAAGATCTCCACCTCCAAAGGGGTAGCACTATGATCACTGCAGTGCTGATAGCATGTACCTGCACACCACTTGCTTGTTTTGAGGGCACCCAAGGGGGTCCTTTTATAGGCCTTTTGGGAAGATATTTGGAGATGATATTATTTAGGAGAATCTTCTAGATGTGACACTTGTGTGGTAGAAAAAACAACTTTGACAAAATCCTAGAAGATTTTTTGCCATTCTAAGGTATGCACCTTATCCCATATGGTCATATCTTTGTTTTTTTCATGAAAAATCATAGAAATACTATAAATAGCACCCTCATTTCGTGGGAATGAGCCTCATATACGAGTTTGGGCGTTTGGAATATTTTATGCTTGATTTTGGACCCAAAAGGTCAATCACGTGTCCTATTTGTAAAGAATCTTTGTGTAGGACTCAAAAGTCTATGGTGGGGCTTGAGTCTTTGAAAAGTTTTTTGGACTCTTTCAAAAGGGAGAGTGGGTCAAGCTTAAGTATTTGAATTTATAAAACTACTTATCCCACTCCATATTTACATGGTATTTGATTCTACCATTCACTACAGGTAAGGGTATCTACTTCACTAGGGTGGGGCCCACCTTATTCTTGGATTTTTATTTCCTTCAAATACATATGTTTATGGTTTCCATGAAGGTTTGAAGATTGCAAATATTCTAGGGATACATACCTATACATAGGGTATTATTAAGCAGGGGTTTCAAAAAATATTTCCTCATACTTAGCCCTCCCCTTGGCTAGAGGCATTCATGTCTCTAGCCTGCAAAGAGTTTGTTGATGCTCTAAGGTGGGTCATCTTCTTGTACTAGTGATATGTATTTGTCCCTTGATTGTTCCTGTTGCTCATTGCTTTCTTCTATCCTCTACCAGTATTTCTTTAACCTCCATCCATTGACCTTCGTCTTGTACAGCTTCCCTGTCATATCGATGAGTTGATAGCTTCCATTCTTGAACTTTGTCTTGATCAGAAACAGTTCTTCCCATCATGGTTGGAACTTTGTATCATGCCTGTTATCAAAACGATTATCATACCTTAAAACAAGAGTTCCTTCTGTTAACCCTTTATCCTTTAGTTGTTTGTTAAATTCCTCCCTTCTTTTCTCTGCTTGATTGATGTAATGTTCCACTACAAGCTCCCTTTTCATACTCAAGTGTTGTAGATCTATAAGCCTCTTTTGAATGACCTCTTCTTCACTTTCTTTTATCAGTACGTGGAGACTTGGGATTTCCACTTCTATTGGTAATAAGGCTTCTTGTCCATACACTAAATGAAAAGGAGTGAATCTTAAGGATGCCTTGTAGGATGTGCGATATGCCCATAATGTAGCAGTGAGGTGCTTGTCCCATTCTTTAGGATGCTTCTTTACTTGGTGACTGATGATTTTACAAAGAATTCCATTGGTCTTTTCAACAAGACCATTACATTGAGGATAATAGGGTGTGGAGTATCTGTGCCTTATGATTAATCGAATCAATACATCATTCAAAGCATCTGATCTAAAACCTAGACCATGATCAGACACTATCTCTAAAGGTATCCCAAATCTAGAACATATGAAATCATAACTCGACTTCCCAATATCTTGTGTTGTTGTCCTTTTTGTGATAGCTGCTTCTGCCCATATAGTCATGTAGTCCACTGCCACAATGATGTACTGCTTCCCTGAGCTTGTCCTTGGTAGGGGTCCAATTGCATCGATTCTCCATTTCTCGAATGGCCCATAAGATATGATTGGTGTACTTGGTTCATACATAAGCGTCTTATTCCCTGTAATCTGACATTGATTACGTGTTTTACACCAGTATTGAACATCTTTATAAATTGTAGGCCATGTATACCTTGCTTGAAGTACTTTCCTTATCATTATTTCATGTGAGAAGTGTCCTCCACATGCATGATCATGACATGATTCCAGAATGCTCTTTATGTCATCGGATATGGGGACCCTTCTAAGGATAAGATCTTTACCTTTATCATAGAGATGATCTCCTATGAGTTGGTACTGTAGAGCCTTCTTTGTTAGTCTATGCCTTTGTACCTTGTTTAGGTGCTTGGATGCTTCTCCAGTTTCAAGAAACTCGATGATATCTTCTAATCCTTCTTGACCTACAAATTTGTTGTCTCCCAGCTTCATGGATGCTATCAAACCATCAAATTGCTCATTTGCTAATGCATCTGCTTCCTTATTTTTGGTCCTTGATACATGACATATTTGAGTATTATCAATTGTTTCAATAACACTCTTACCTTTTTCAACCATTCAAACAAATTTTGGTTTTTGCAACACCAAACATTTTGAAATTGCTTAATTATCAACATTGAGTCTCCTTTGATGATCAACCTTTTGATGCCATGTTGAACACATTCATGCAAGGCTTCACATAGTGCTGCATATTTTGCTTCATTATTTGAATGAGCATTAGGAAGAGCTATACCTTTCTTGAAGATGAGCTATTTGTTTTGGTCATATATCAAAAATCCTCCTATTGCTTTGTCGACCTACTTCTTATATGCACCATCAAAAAATACAGTATGTGCATCTTCAATATCTTCTTCATGCAAGGTTGCTCCCCTGTCCCTCTCATTGGATATTTTCCTCTCCCACTTCCTATAGGTGAGTATGTCTGCAAAACTGGCTCTTGTGCTTTCCTCTACTACAAAATTATAGTTGTATTCTTGAAGTTCGAGAACCCATTTAGCTATTCTAGATGAGATGCTCATATGTTGTATCACATATGGAAATGCATGATCCGTTGTAAGAATAATGAAAGGCCTAGCAAGAAGGTAAGACCGAAACTTCCTTACTCCAAACATAAGTGCATCCATGAGTTTCTCTGCATCTGTGTAGTTCTTCTCAATTTCTTTCATTACCTTGCTAGCAAAGTAAACAGGATGCATGTGAGATATCTTTGTATCCTTCTGGAGTAAGACCACTCCGATTGCTTCTTCACCTGCACTTGCACACACATAGAAAGTCTCTCCCATATTTGGTGGCATCAATGTGGGTAGAGTGCTGAGTACTCTTTTGATTTCTTCAAAACATTCATTATGGATATCCTCCCATGCAAAGACACTATCTTGTGCAAGCTTTTGTATTGGAGATATGATTTCAGACAGAAGGTGGATGAACCGTGACATGTAGCATACCTTTTGTACAAAAGTGAGGGTCTGCTTTGTTGTTGTTGGAGGAGGTAGAGCCAATAAGGCTTCCACTTTAGATGGATCAACTTGAATCCCCTTTTTTGATATGAGATGTCCAAGAAGAAGTACTTCTTTCTCAGCAATATGGCACTTATCAAGATTCAATTGACCTTCATAAACCTTTGAAATGTTGCAGGTGCATTGGTTAGGCCAAAAGGCATTACCCGATAAGCAAAGCATCCCCATGGCATAATGAATGTGGTCTTCCTTTGGTCCTCCTCAGCTATCCACATTTGAAAGTATCCTGAGTATCCATCACATACAGTGTACCTTTCATGACCTGCCACTTCATTTAGAATCTCATCTTGGAAGGGTAGTGGAAAATGATCTCTCCTTGTTGCTGCATTTAATGGTTTATAGTCTAGACACACCCTCCATTTACCATTCTTCTTTGGGATAACTACTACTGGAGACACCCACTCTGAATTTGATACAGGGTAAATGAAATCAGCCTTTATGTGTCTATTTACCTCATTTAGCAGAGCCTCTTGTTGAAGTGTTCTAATCCTTCTCAGCTTTTGTGCCACTAGCTTTGATTTGGGCTTGATTTTGATATGATGCTGAATAACAGTTACACCTTGTATCTCATTATAATATTTAATGAACAATTTGGGATACCTTTTGAGCATGTTGATGTACGTGGTCCTTTCCTCTAAGGTGAGATATTCCGCTAGCATCTTTTGGAGATCCACTTCAGGCATGGAGTCTTCACTTTGTGGTTATTGTAGATCATCCTCTTTGCCTCCATCTTCCTTTCCTTGAAAGATCACACCCATGACTTTGAGTGTTGATGAATCATTTTTGGTTGTTGATTCCTCACTGCTAGAATCACTATCATAACAAGAACTCTCTTCATCCATAGTTGTTTCATACCTATGATCTTCCTTCTTTTGGTCCTTCAAATCATAGGTAACTGACTTTGTTCTATCATTTGGTTTGAGAACTAGAAGGCCAGAACCCCATTTTTGATCTACTTTCAGTGCAGTTCACCATGGACGTCCTAATATGATGGGGTAGCCCTCCCCCTTGGTTGCAATTACATACATATCCATGGCAACCTCTATATCACATACTGTAACTCTTAAATTTTCAATTACACCAACACATTTAACAACACTATTATATGCCATTTTATCTTGGTATGCAGATGGTCCTGTCATGTCCAAGCCTAACCTATGCATTTTTTTGTATCATGACACACATGTGTGCTCTGCCATCCACATACACATTGGAAATCCATTTCCATTTTACATATGCATCCACTGTGGGCACCACATCATCACATGGATTGGCTCTTATAAGGTTAATTTCCTTGTTTTTAGCCCTCCTAGTGCTTACTAGCTTGGAACATTCCCTCCTAGTTTTTGAAGATAGTTGGAGTAATTGTGGCCATGTGATATTTGGTTTCTGTGTAGATATATCCTCAATCAAGTCATAAGGTTTGATACCCTTACCTAGAGGAAAGTCTTCCATCATGATCTTCCTCCTTGGCCTTCTCTTTCTTTTACTAGCTTCTCCTTCTACAACTCTTCCTTTCTTCATTTGTGTGCCCATGTTGGAGTCTTCATCTTGAGATCGGTCTCTGTCTTGCACCCTTGTCCTCTTGATTCGCATTGTATCCATAGTCTCTTGTTCCTCGGTCAGTTCTAAAACAGTCACTTGCCTTTGATCACCTTGAGCCATTGGGATAGGTGGAATATTCACTTGTGCTTGTTGTTGTTCCTATGCATATTGTGGTGGCCTCCTAATAGGGTACATATCACCTGGATTCCTATGAGGATGAGGATAATTATACATACCATGACCACGTTCGTTGCAATTGTAGCATATAAACTGTTCTGCTTGTCGTCGTTGTCCTCGATTTTGTTCCTTTGTGGTCTGTCTTGTTGGCTCGTCACCAAGTTGAGTGTTAGTTGTTCCAGCTGTTGTGTGAGCTTCTACAAGATATCTTGTTGTGGATGTTCTCCTTTGTCTACCTGTGCAGTTGGTACTAGGGGAACGACATCCATATCTTCTACTTTTTCAACTTTTGAAGATTGAAATTTTAATTTTCTACACTTAACTCTTGGTATATCTAATGCTTCTTCAAAAGTACCTGGAAATTGTGACTCCACCTTTTGCTTTAGAGAAGCGAAGAGTCCTGAGATGAATCTATCCCTTTTCAAAAACTATGGAGCTACTTCATTTGCCCCTAGGCTAGTCTCCCAATTACTCCACACACACTGAAACTTAGACTCATAATTTGAAAAGTCTTCAAGTGTGACTTGCCTTAGTGAGAGCAATTGTTGCCACAATCCTTCTGGTGTATCCTTTTTTCCATACCATGTTATGAATGTTTCACGCACTGTTTCCCAGCTTCCTGTTGCTTTGTTGGATAGGTTGTTGTACCATACTCTGGCTTTCTCCTTTAGGACCAACGGAAAAGCCTTTAGCTTGATAGCTTCTTGATCCCTTCCTGAGACAAGGTATGCCATCTCCAAGTTGTCCAAAAACTCTATAGCATCTTCGTTGGGTCTTCCATAGAAGTGTGGGAAGATTGATGCCATGGTCGAACTTGAAAGTGGCTTCCTCACAAAAGAATGAAGATCCAAATGTCGAAGCTAATGTTATACTCTAGAACTGAAAAGATAAAGGGTTCTTGAGATTCAAGGATTTCTGCCAAACGCTCTGCCCCAAAGTGATAGAGTATGCGTTGTTGGAAGAGTATTTTCCTACTGTATGTGATATGGACAGAGAGAAGGGGTCTTGGTTGATAAGGTTGGTTGAAACGAATGGGATGATTTTGGTTATTGGGGTTTTGGAAATTCATGAAATTGAGTTCCTAAGTGGGGGCACTAGGTTATGAGAGGGGCACTAAAGAAATGGCCTCTAACACTCCTTTAGCACTCAAGCTCATAAGAAGGGATGGATATGATGGAAAGGAAGGGATCTTAGCTCCTTACACATTCACTTCACACATATGCACACAACAAAAAGAGCACTCTTAGGGTACGGGTGGTCCACACTTCCCTCTTAGCACCCACACAAAAATGAAAATGCTCTTAGGACACAAGTGTTCCGCACTGCCCTCTTAGCATTCACACAGGTAACACATACACATGCACATACACTGTTAGATCAAATGCTCTTAGGACACGGGTGTTTCGCATTGCCCTATTAGCATTCATACAAAAATCATTCACATACATAAACACAAGGAGCAAGATAACCTCACTTCCCTATGGATAGAAGTTGAAGGAAAATGATGAGGGTTTGGAATTGAGGGGGAATGTAGAGAAGGAATTAGAAGAAATAGAAAGGGTAGGAGATAGAAAAGGAAAGAAGAGATAGTTGGATTCAAAAGGAAATGAAGCTCATATTACAAGATATGGATACAAAAATATGGAGTACGTAAAGGAAGAGAGTGTAGCACCTCTCTTGTACCCAAGATCTCCACCTCCAAAGGGGTAGCACTATGATCACTGCAGTGCTGATAGCATGTACCTGCACACCACTTGCTTATTTTGAGAGCACGCAAGGGGGTACTTTTATAGGCCTTTTGGGAAGATATTTGGAGATTATATTATTTGGGAGAATCTTCTAGATGTGATACTTGTGTGGTAGAAAATACAACTTTGACAAAATCCTAGAAGATTTTTGGCCATTCTAAGGTATGCACCTTATCCCATATGGTCATATCTTTATTTTTTCATAAAAAGTCATAAAACTACGATAAATAGAACCCTCATTTTGTGGGAATGATCCTCATATCCGAGTTTGGGCATTTGGAATATTTTATGCTTGATTTTGGGCCCAAAAGGTCAATCACATGTGTCCTATTTGTCAAGAATCTTTGTGTAGGACTCAAAAGTCTATGGTGGGGCTTGAGTCTTTGAAAAGTGTTTTTGACTCTTTCAAAAGGGAGACTGGGTCAAGCTTAAGTATTTGAATTTATAAAACTAGTTGTCCCACTCCATGTTTACTTGGGATTTGATTCTACCATTCACTACAGGTAAGGATAGCTGCTTCACTAGGGTGGGATCCATCTTATTCTTGGATTTTTATTTCCTTCAAATACATATATTTATGGTTTCCATGAAGGTTTGAAAATTGCAAATATTATAGGGGTACATACCTATACATAAGGTATTATTAAGGAGGGGTTTCAAAAAACATTTCCTCAATGTGTTTTAGTTGTTTTTTATAAATAGCATGTCAATGTGTCTCATTTCTTTGTACATTGTTCATGATTCATTTTGCTCATGTCTTTTGCATTTGACAGTATGTTTTGCTTTATCAAATCATGTTTTTGTTGCCTGTCATACATGGCACATGTACTCGGGTTTTTCTTGGGTAGAATGTATTGTCTTTTGCTACACAACGGCATGGGAATGTTGTTGTAGCAAGAGACAACACACTCTACCCAAATAAATTTTTGCAGATATGTTCATCAGTATAGGCGACGCTATAAGCGTCCAAATCCCCAGGCACATACCGATGCTTATACGGACTATTTTGCCCAGGGCCATACCATGGCTTACACCGACGCTTATACTATCATTTGAATTGATGCTTATACTGACCTTTATATTGATGCATATACCGACCCTTATACTGATGCTTATACTGGCGCTTTGTTTCCGACCCCTACACCGTGCTCGTTTATTTTCCTCCGTAGAAGCCTCGGTATACGTCTGATATGTTGTAGTGACACTATTGTTGTTAAAACAAAAAAAGGAAAAGAAAATGACAAAGAGCTTAATTATACCTTCTTTTATACTATAATGTAGGACGGTTTACCTTTCATTAACGAACATATTTTGTTGTTATTTCTATGCTTCATCATGGAAAGACTACAGTTGATTGTCCCAACAATGAGAAGTTTACTGTAGCCTTCCACATTGTGTTTATTCTTGTGTAGTTTCTCGACCCAAATTACCCATCTAAATCATAATTTGTTGCAACATGATGATGAAAATTACGATTTAAGTTCAACTCTTAGCGTATGAGAATTTTTGTGAATTTATAATGAAGTTTTCTTTTTGGATTTGAGATTTGAGGCGATCTAGTCATATTTGAGATTTAAGATTTGTTGGATTCTTTGTGTGATAATCTACTATTCGAAACACCACAAATTTGTTTTTCTCATAACGTTTTTTAGAAATTCAGCTTATCATGAATTAAAGGACATTGATCTACATGAGAAACCTAATTTATTAAATTTGGCTCACTTGAACCAATAAAAAGGCTGATTTTTTTGTGTTCTTGAATTCATAGAATCCTTCACATGGTGGATCTACTGATGACTATTTGATAATATTAAAACTAGAAGTATTTTTTTCACAAATTAGGAGTTAAATTTCTATGTTCTTTCTTCAAGTTAACAATTCTATTGTTTTTCTATGCTAAGAAAAGGTCACTTAATGAGGAAATATTGCATATGCTACATTATTAAAGTTAATATGCTAGTTGTTTTTCTCTGTATAAATTAGCTTATAATGTTTATGGAATTATTTTGATTGATATTATATTCCTTATATCATTGAGTAAAGCTATTTTGTTGGGATGAAATGTTTTTCTTATGTGAGATAGGTACAAAAATTTTTGGTTCAAAGACATGTAGCGTATTTTTATGATACTATATGATGGTTTTTGAAATACAAAACTAGGCTTTTTAGAGCTTTTATGCATCAATATCGTATAAAAAGCTCATAGAGTGTATAAATATATAATGATCACCCTATATTGTAGTAAATTTCTTATTATAAATATGATTTTTCTAATTCCCAAGACTTGTCTTAGATGATTATATGACTTTAAACTAACATTAGAAAAATTATTCCAACACGAGACTTATAAAAAAAAGGATATTTTAAAAAATATACTTTTTATAGAGCATTTAGGCATAAGTCTTTATGGGGTTTGAAGGTTTTTCCAAAATTTTACGTGATTATTACAAGTGATAGTTTTTTAATTTGTTAGAAAAAAGCACATTGTAGTGTCTTGTTTTGGGACAAGACTAGTGTTAAGAATTGGGGACTTAATGCTTGTGTATACTCTTAAACAGTGGAATAAGAAACTTTAAAAAAGAGGTTACAAACCTCTCATTATACATAAAATATCATGTATTGGCATTGTTAACCAAGCAACACTAGATGGAGACACCTCTACTCCTTTAAGAACATCTCCCCCATTGTAGCATTAGTGACCTGATTGCAATTTTATAGGAAAAGGGAACCTCCTCAAATTGTCGATTCAAGAACAAGTTAACATGATTGTTTCTTAGAAACTAATGTAATAAACCACAAATCCATCATTCGCAAAAGATATGAGTCAAACTTGATATGCGATGTACTGATATTTGACAAAAATTAAGATTTATAAAAACATGATTTTTAGGAAACACGACTTTCTATAAAGTTAGTGCTCAAAACTTCAAGAACTCATAACTCCATGAATATAACACCAAATTGAGTAACTGAAGTAGCTGTTCCATGCCATTGTTCATGCAAAATCGAAATATGATATTAAAAACTTTTTATCTTGAGTAAAAACACTGGTACAATCAATTTGAAATAGAAGGATTTCTTCAAAACATGAAAATGTATCCGTACAGATCATTAATCTCAATACATATCTCACAAACAAGTATGAACTCAATCTACAACTAAATAATCAACCAAAAAATACACAAAAAGTCACACATGACATCACACAAAGGCATCACAGTGAAGAAGGAGACGAAAACCAAAGAAAGAGCTCTCTACTCTCAATGAGCCAAAGTTACAAATGACATTGTGTCCCTAATTCTTTCTTACATTTGACTTTTATACTCCCTCCAAAATGAACTATTTTCTCATTTCTAAACTTCTAGATCTCTATATCTATTTATTCAATAAACCTCTAACATTCTACATAGATATATCAAAACTCATGGAAGACTCTTCAGAATCACATATCTTGAGTGAAGTTTGTTCACTTTCGACTACTTCTATGGCTGACAAAATTTGATTCTAGCCATATGGTTCAAAATCTTGATCATCAAAACATTTAGGTACATAGCTTTGATGTTCAATTGTTCTTTCTAATTTGCATTCTTCTTTGATAAACTTATACATTTCTTCATTTTTTGGTTTACATAATCAAGTTTGAGATAAATCATCAAATTCTAAGTCTGCAACTAAACTTGATGTTAATGAACTGTTTCTTGTTTTTCTCCAATCTCTTGGTGGTATTTCATGATATGTTTTATATTTAACATTTACCTTGGTAATGTTCTCGTTTTTTTGAATATACAAATGATTACTTCCCCAATCCTAAACCACTTTAAGCTTCCTTAGAAATGTTATTCCCAAGATGATGTTATATGTGTTTAATTCAAGGAATTCAACTATAGCTAAAGTATGTTTAAAACTCATTGGACAAATCTTGAGATCCACTTGATCTAGTAACCCTATTGGATATTCCATGTATCCATCTTCTAACTAGAGTTTCAATTTGGTTGCCTTTAGTTTAGGTTTTCCCCAACTTTTCCAAACTCGCTTAGTGATAATAAATACTATAGCTCCACTATCCAGGATACCTTGCACATATGTCTTTGAAATTCCAAAGTGAAGGTTGTGTCTCCTTCCTCACCTTCATAATATCCTCCTATTTTATATAAAGGTACGTATATTTGTCTTATCTTGTCTACATCTAAGTCATGTATTTTGTGATTGCTTGATGCACCAAAACTCCAATTTCATCTTCTTGTAACTCACACCTTTATCATCTTTCTCCTCATTTTCTAATACATTCTCTACCACTTTAGCAATTCGTGGTATTTCTTTGTGATATTATTTAGTTTTGTTTTCTCTTAATTCCTTCCAAACCACTTGATCCATGAATTTCTTTATTTGATAATATCCTATTCTTTTTTCTCTCAATGTCTGATCGTAGCTTCAGAATTCCTTGTGTAGCGATATTTGTTTTCTTGTTTCTCCATTGTTTGTCCCTCTTTCAATCTTTCTTGATATTTTTTACAAAATTTTCTCATTTGTTTAGTCAATGGTTCTACCAATATAGATCTTTTCTTTCTTTTTCTTCTTTATCTAATTGATCTTTTTGTTCTTGACTAAACTTTTGCATTCTTGCCTTTTCTTTCTCTTTTCTTTTCTTCAAGAGTTCTTTTTTCAAAGTTTGAGCTTTAGGGATTACCTGAATTCCAACTTTACCTCCTTACTCATTAATTCGTTAAAGTTTTGACTCAAAAGTTTGACCACTTGATTCCAACATTTACTAATTTCAAAGGAGATGCATTAGTGATTTGTTTATAAGGGTTATTTGGAAAATCCTTGAATAAGTGTTCTTTTCCACAATATTTGCAATACACTTCTACCTTCGGTATAGGAGATGAGGCCAATATCTTATAAAGTGATCTCCCCCAAACCTATAACAAGTTCCCCTTTGAAAATTTCTAGGGTTTTGTTTGCCATGTTTCTTTGTGTTGGTACAAATTTATTAGTGACTAACATGAATTTTGTAGGATCCATTTCATAATTCCCATTGTTGTTTTGATAAGCTATGTATTGATCATCTTTGTTTGGACTCCACATATCATCAACATATTCCTCATTGTAAGATTTTGAACATCTCTCTTTGCATTCATCGTAGTACATTGATGTTCTTGGAGTGATGGCTCTTTCCATATTTTCTTTTAAGAGTAAATACTTCATAGCCACTACAATTGTTGGCAAAGGAGGTAGTTGACCTAAAACACATTGAGATCTATCATGAGTTGGTTTCTCTCTCATTTGATATGTATTATGCTCGTGTATTCCTTCCCTCCCTATTGAATGATTAAGTGGTCCTCCTTGATTGTTCAAATTTCTTTCTTGTTGAAAAATTTATATCACCATCTTATCTCTATGAAATAGTTTTCTAGGTTTTTGACAAAAATATTTCTGAAGATCTCCTCCATAATTGAAGCATATAATATTTTGATTTTTGTGTTGATCTATGTGTTGTAATCCCAATCCTAGATGTTTTTAATGGCTTTATCTAATTCCTCACTCTATATTAGTTTATTTTTTGTTATTGTGGACAATTCACTTGACAATAGATCTTTATTCGTATTATCATCTATGTCTATGACTTCCTTGATTACATTAATCCAAATCTACCATTGCTCTAAGTTGAGCATTTCTTAGTCCTTCTATGAACAATTGATGGAGATGATTAATCTCCAAAAGACAAGCTACACTAGATTTTAGAACACTCTATATCAATTATAACGCAAAACTTCTTCAATTTCGGATAATGTTTGCCAAAAATTATGAATCTCCATCACTTCTCTGAGTTGTCACTTCACTCACTAAAGTCTGCTTCACAAAACTCTTTCATTGACTAATAAAATGGTTAAATGTTTTTATGAAAATTTGTCACAACACTCCTCTAATGTTTCTGCATCTATTACAAGTGAAAGTTCTTCAAAACAACTTATAAAAAATCAGATGTACTTCAATAAGTAAACCTATGTTTGAAACAGGTTTTCTCTGTAGGCAACGTTTACATATGGAACTTTAAATACTTGGTTCTCTCAATCTACAACCCGTTTAATCAAATGCTTTTAGACAAAGATGGCTTACCTTCCAACTTAGATTTTGAGTCATCATTTGTGTAAAAAATTTTGTTCTACATTGCAATTTGATCAAAATCATAGATCATCGAATTTGTGCCTATTTCAGAAGTCACTTAATATAATTACACATATAAATGTTCCTACTCATAATTCTCTTATCGTGTTTGAAATTGGACTATCAACACTTGATCATAGATGCATTAGCTATGGACTTACATATATACAAAAGGATTTTAGAATGCTCAAGCACAGAAGGAGAAATGGAGAAAAGATCAACGTGCAATTCTCAAAAAACGTCTTCTATTAAACTCATCTTACATTTGATGCATAATTCTCATTCAAATTATGATCTACTCCTCTCTATATCATCTCTACGTCTTCTCTCACATGTATTCCTTCCATATACAAGTATATATGTGGAGAAATTTCACTCCAATACACTCCAATACATGCAGCGGAAGTTAGAGAACCTCTTCTAGAATATGCCCTATAAGACACATGCTTACTAAAACCTGATTCAATGAAAACTCAGACATCCAATGGCTATGAAACGTTGTGCAAGCAGAGTAGACTCTACTAGCTTTCTAACACGCTAATGAACACTCCATTTGGAGTTCATTTGATCAAGCAACTAACTGCACAAAGTTAGACTTTCTATCATCTCCAGTTAAGTAGAAAACTAAGGTTCACATGAAATGTTCCCAATAACTACTAGAGAATGATCTCATAGAGATATTTAGGATACAAAGAATATGAGAGATAAGCTTTCCAAGAAGATATCATATGCATTAATTAGATAAGCACATAGAGAGATATCACCTTCACAAGGTGGCTGTGTATAGAAAAGGTATGTGGCTGGAATACCTATGTCCCTTGTAGCTTCCAAATGAGGTGCCTTCTTATATCCATTTGTGAGAGACTGACCAGCATATGCGTCTACCCCATCTTTGTGTCATCTCCACAAAGTTTCACGTTCAAATGAGCTCTTTGTATAGAGCTATGGGCATGGGAGTTTTCACCTACCCTTGCATCTTCTCTCACCTCTTGACCTTTAGTTTCTTGTCCTTTGTCCTTCCATTGCCTTGGGTGGCTTTTTGTGCTCCACATCACTCCATATGGATAAGTTCACGACTTGTTTTAGTATTCCACCTCTCTAAATCTATATTGGCTTTTATCCAAGCCACAAAAACAAATGCTCTTTTTAATTCAACAGTCTACAATAAGGTTATGAGTGTTCCCTTTATATTTTTAGGGTATACCTTCATTTTGGGCTTACAACAAATACATAAATGATGAACAAGTAATAAATGAAAGGTGATTATGTGCCAAGCCTCACAATTGGAGCTTGCACATGTTCCATAATTTTCAACATTCCCCCTTGGGCTACAATTGGGAGTCCATGCTACTCTCCCATTCTTCTCCTCTTCACTTTTTGCTTCTTTTGCCCTTGTCTCTCCTCCTTTGATTGGTTGGTAATTTTCCTTCTTTGCTTTGAAGCTCCTTTGGCTTCTCTTCAGCTTCATCCTTGCTTCTTTGGCTCTTTGCAAGAGCTCTTCTTTAATCCCTAGCATAAACATACTTCATACAAACTCATAGAAAAAAAGAGAGCACCTTGTATGTATCTTCCTTGCTTCACTCTCTTCCTCTTTGTTGTCCTCTCTTTGAGAATCTCTTTTCTTCTTTACCTTCATGGCTTCATGTCTTCTAGGCTTGCATGCATCTTTGACTTTGCCTTTGGAACATCTTGGACTTTGTCTTTTGTTGGGAATGATGGATGGACACTTCAAGATGATGAGTAGGTACTGCAATGTCTTGCTTTGTACTAGCACTTTGATGCTTCAGAGTTTATAAGTAGACCTTCTTAGCTTTCCAATGACACCATAAACTGGCCTATTTACTTTGGAAATGATGTATGAAGAGATAGAATCAAAATAGACAACTTTGAACTTCAAGTCTTCAGAAAAATCTTCTATTTTTTACCATATACCTGCTGTCTCTTTTGCTCAGTATGACCAGTAGAGTAGGAATTGGAAAAATTCCTTTTAGGGGTATCTAACTAGCTTAGCAAGGTAAATATTCCAAGTGGAATGATTTGAAAAGATTAACTATGCTCAAAGAAATCAATTTAGCAAGTAAACCTTTACCCTCGATATTTTAGGACTGTTGCAGACTTCGACCCGTGATCACCTTGAGGGACTTTTCTCTGAAATGGCTGAATAGAAATCCTTCAAATTTTTTCAGCATGTAGCATACTGTGTGCTGGTTCTAATAAGCTATAGAGCCTTGAATTTGGTGAAGCAATGAGTGAGATATGATCTCCACAAGTTGACAGACTTTCAGAGACTATAACAGAGAGCTCAGAAATAGACAATGTAGATATATGTATTAATGAACAATGTTGTACAATACCATTGGCATGATGATCATTGCCTAATGGTTTAGAAAGGTGTGGTCTAGAGTGTAGGCCTCACACACACTCAGAAATGATAATGAGAAGCTCGGAAAGTGACTCTTCTACCTACGACTTTTTGAGTTGATCTTTTATAGGAGTTGAGTTCAAAGTTTGAATTTGAATTCAAAATTTTGGCTCTCTATAATCATGCTCCTACATCCTAGGAGATATTCTCTTAATTGATTGATGCTTTACAAATAATAAAGTCCACGACTTCCTTGGGTAGGTGGTACAAAGATTCCAAGTCAAATATGACTTTTACAGAAGAGTAAATGGTAATTAACCATTAGCATTGGTTCCTATGCATCTTCGTATGTGTATGAACTACAAGCCAAATGTGTAGGCCTGTGAATTGCACCAATAGCTCCTCCTCAAGTCAAACATTTTGGCTTGGTCCTGACCTTTAGTCTTCATGTATATCCTACAATCCAATCATTGATTTGAACCTGCAAAGTTTGGTTCCATCGAATGCTTTAGTTAACAAATATGCACACTGCATGTTGGTTGATACATATGTTAATTGAATGTCCTTGCTTAATAGCTCTTCTCTCACATAATGGTAATGGACCTCTATATGATTGATCCTATCATGATAAATAGGATTAGCTGCAAGGTGAAGTGAGCTTGTATTGTCTCCAAAGATCAATCATGAGGTAGTATACAAACCCAATTCTGTATACAATTACTTGATCTGTATGGCTTCTTGAGTGGCATTTGCTAATCCTCTATACTCTGCCTCTGTAGAAGATAAAGCAACAGTAGGTTGCTTCTTTGAAGACCATGATATTGGTTTATCAGTGCTTCTCCTATCATCCTTACATCGTGCCCAATCTGCATCTGAATAAATCTTGATATCCAAGTCTGAAGTGTAAGGGAAATACAAACCATGATGTTGAGTACCCTTGAGGTACTTAAGAATTTTTTGGCAGCTTCTAAGTGAGGTACCCTTGGCTTGTGCATAAACTGACTTAGCACACTAACTCCATATGCAATATATATCCTTGTTAAGGTAGCGTAGTTCAAGCTTCCTACTATGCTTTGATAACCTGTAATGTCATTAATTTCATCACCTTCATGGGCACTTAGTTTTAGGTTTACCTCCATTGGAGTATTTGCAACTTTGGCATCCTGCAAATGAAACTTCTTCAACATATCGTGTATGTATTTTTTCTAAGTAATATAGATTCCAGAGTTAGTATAGACTAACTCAAGTCCAAGAAAATACTTTAGTAATCCAAGATCACTGATCTTGAACTCCTTCATCATTTGATTCTTGATTTGTCTGATTCCATTGACATCATTACCTGTAAGTATGATATCATCAACATATACACATATGTATATTACCTCTCAATTACTTCTCTTCATGAATAGAGAAGTGTCTGCCTTGCTCATGACAAAACCTTGGTCTTGAAGGTATGTGGTCAACCTGTGATTCCATGCCCTAGGTGCCTCCTTCAATCCATAAAGATCTTTATTCAATCTCCACACATGTGTTACCTTGTTAGGATCCTCATAACCAGGAGGTTGTGACATGTATACCTCCTCTGAAGTCCATCCATTCAAAAAAGCATTTTTTACATCTAGTTGATACATGTTCCAATTTTTAGATGTAGCCACACTCACCAACACCTTGATGGTTGGCATCTTGGCTACATGTGAGAATGTTTCTTCATAGTCAATGCCTTGGGTTTGTGCAAAACCCTTGGCCACCAATCTCGCTTTGTACCTGTTTATTGACCCATCATAATTTCTTTTGAGTTTATAGATCCATCCGGATCCAATTACCTTCATGGACTCTTTCTTTGGTACTAGTTCCCATGTGTCACTTTTTTTGAGTGCTTCAATGTCCTTATCTATAGCTTCTTTCCATTCTATCTGCATTTTTTCTTCTTCATATGATCCTGGTTCTTCAATTGACAAGTCTTTGGCTAGATAAACAGAATGTTTAGTAACAAGAGAGGTATCATACCCATATCTGATAGGTTTTTTGTTCTCCCTTTGTGATCTTCTAATTGATTGATTTGAAGATTCAGGTATGTCTTCAAGTTTCTTCATCTTGAGTTTGCCTTTGGACTTCGATGCCTTGAATTCTTCAAGATTGATAATGTCTTCATCATCTGAAGTGGTGTCTTCATTCTGAGTAGGTTCCTCCTTAGCAAGACTTGGAAACTCCTCCTCCAAATCATAAGGTAGTTTAAACTTCGTGCATTCATTCTTATACCAAGAATCATCTTCATCAAAGACAACATCTCTACTAACCATGAATCCTTTAGTTGAAGGGTTGTAGAACCTGTACCCCTTCTGATTTAGATCATATCCAATAAAGATACACTTCTCAGCTTTAGGGTCTAGCTTACCTCTTATCTGAGAAGGAATGTGTACATATGCTACACATCCAAATATCCTGCAATGATCAAGTGAGGGTCTCTTACCATGCCATGCTTCATAAGGGGTCATCCCATCAAGTGATTTGGATGGCAACCTGTTTATAAGGTAAGTGGCAGTAGATACACTCTGTTCCCACAAGAAATTAGGTAATTTGTTTTCATTCAACATTGACCTAGCTATTTCAATAATCAACCTATTTCTTCTCTCAGCTACCCCATTCTCTTCAGGAGTATACCTTGTGCTGATTTCTCTCTTGATTCCTTTGTCCTGTAAGAATGCTTCAAACTCATTGGAGAAGTACTCACCTCCTCCATCTGACCTTAGCCTCTTTAGCTTTCCTCCTGTCTGATTCTCAACAAGTGCAAGATATTTTTTAAAACAATTGAACACTTCATCTTTGTGTTTCATAAAGTACAATACAGTCCACCTGCTATAATCATCAATAAAAGATACATAGTACCTTGATCCTGAGATTGAGGGGTCTTTACTTGGTCCCCATACATCTGTATGCACAGGTTCTAGGTAGTCCTCATGCATGTAGCCTTTCCTTGAGAAGGGTAACCTGTGTGACTTCCCAAACTGACAAGCACCACATTTATATATCATGTGTTGTTTGGAAACATTGAGTATTCCAATTACACATTGATCCCTGCATATTTGCTTCAAGGTTCTTTCTCCTACATGCCCTAATCTCTTATGCCAAATCTCAAGTTCTGAAAGTGTTTGATCTTTATAATTGTAGAGTGCAATATTCTTTGTATCTTCTAGCTCAAAAGTAAAAAGTCTACCTGTCTTTTCTCCTTTAGCAATTCTCTTGAACCCATGCTTGGGATCCTCCACAAATGCGCCAAATTGGTTGAATCTAACCTGCAAGCCTTTTTCCACAATCTGTCCAACACTCATCAAGTTTTTTGTAATGGTTGGTACATATAGTACCCTACTCAACAAGTTTTGATTTCCATCACAAGTCTTAACATTTCCAACTTTAACTACTGAGTGCTTGGTGTCATCACTTGTTTGTACTTGATGCTTACCTCTTGGTTCTTCAAGGTTAGAGAGTAGAGCTACATTGCCAACCACATGATTTGAGCATCCTGAGTCAATGTAGAAGAGATGGTCATCATTTGTACCTGGTTTTGAGGTCATGTTCATAATCAGAAGAGAATCATCTTGTTCTTCTCTATAGTTGTTGTAATCCTTTGTGGATATGAATCCTCCTTGGTAGTTTCTATTGTAGTTGTTGTTGTATTTGTTATTATAGTTGTAGTTGTACCCTTGATGATGGTTGAATCTGCCTCTTGAATATGAGTATCCACCTCTAGATCCTCTCCCTGCATAGTTGGCTTGGGAGGTAGTGTCTTCATCTTCTATCTTCTTGTTCTTGCCTTTATCTTTAGACTTACTTTTATCAGTGTATAGGGCAGAAGAGCTATTACCTTTGGATGTGTCTCCATTCTTGTTGAGCTTGGCTTCATGAGTGAACAATTGCCCCATGAGAGTGGTAAGATCTGGAATTTGCATGTCCATGTATAGGTCCATGGCAGTGGTGAAGCTTTCTCATTTGTCATCAGCTTTAATCCCATTGATCACTTGCCTTACTATCTACTCTTCTTCAATCTCTTCTCCTATGCTTGCTAACTAATCTCCTACATCTTTAATCTTAGTCACAAACTCTGAAATAGCCTGCCTTGGTTGCTTCCTTAGTGTGGTGAATTCAATCCACAATTGGTTTTTTCTAGCCCTTGTGTTGGAAGAGAAATAGGATGACAAGGTTTCCCAAGTCTCTTGGGATGTCTTACAGTTTCTAATATGTGGCAAAAGAAAATCAGAGATGGAGTTGAGTAAGTAAGACCTTGCCAATGCATCCTTGGCACACCATGTGTTGAGCTTTTCATGTTCTTCCTTTGTTAGTAGTCCTCTGGTTTTGAATGAGGGCAATTCCTCATCTCCTAAGATGTATCCATAAAGACTCGTTCCTTGTAGGTATGTCTTCATCCTTAGAGACCATGCTTGATAGTTGTTCCTGTCCAATTTATCAATAAATGAAAGAAAATCATCTCCCATTTTACCTTAACTTGCTCTGATAACATTGTTTTGAATGATGGATGGACACTTCAAGATGATGAGTAGGTACTCCCAAATCTTGCTTTGTACCAGCCCTTTGATGCTTCAAAGTTAATAAGTAGAGCTTCTTAGCTTTCTACTGACACCATAAAATGGCCTATGTACTTTGGAAATGATCTATGAAAAGATAGGATCAAAACAGACAACTTTGAACTTCAAGTCTTCAAGAAAACCTTTTATTTTTTACCATACCCCTGCTGTCTCTTTTGCTCAATATGACCCGCACAGTAGGAATTGGAAAAATTCCTTTTAGGGGTATCTAATTAGCTTAGCAAGGTAGCTATTCCAAGTGAAATGATTTAAAAAGATTAACTATGATCAGAGAAATCAATTTAGCAAGTAAACCTTTACCCCCAATATTTTAGGACTGTTGCAGATTTCGACTAGTGATCAGCTCAACGGACATTTCTCTGAAATGGCTGAATAGAAATCCAGAAAATTTTGAGAGCATGTAGAGTACTTTGACTTGGTTCCAACAAGCTATAGATCTGTGAATTTGGTCAAGAAATATGTGAGATATGATCTCCACAAGTTGACCGACTTTCAGGGACTATGACAAAGAACTCAGAAATAGACAATGTAGATATATGTATTAATGAACAATCTTGTACAATACCATTGGCATGATGATCATTGCCATATGGTGTAGAAAGGTGTGGGCTAGAGTGTAGGCCTCACACACACTCAAAAATGATAATGAGAAGCTCAGAAAGTGACTCTTCTACCCGTGACTTTTTGAGTTGATCTTTTATAGGAGTTGAGTTCAAAGTTTGAATTTGAATTCAAACTTTTGGCTCTCTATAATCATGCTCCCACATCATAGGAGATATTATCTTAATTGATTGATGCTTTACAACTAATAAAGTCCACGACTTCCTTGGGTAGGTGGTACAAAGATTCCAAGTCAAATATGACTTTTACAAAAGAGTAAATGGTAATTAACCATTAGCATTGGTTCCTATGCATCTTCATATGTGTGTGAACTAGAAGCCAAATGTGTCGGCTTGTGAATTGCACCAACATCTTTGGGTGCAATCTTTGCATCTCCTTTTGACGTCGTCATGGTTGTCATGCTTTCTTCTAACTTGTCTTGATGACTTCTTTTGTGCATCATGGCTGCTCCTTCCCTTCTAAGCACTCGTTCAATGTAGGTGGCTCCTCTTAGTGCTTTGATTTACCTTTGATTGCTGCTCTTCCTCTTTCTTTGACTCTTCCAAATTTGAAATTTGGTTGGCTCCATTTTCTTCTTTTTAATTATCTTGGATCTTCCAATCCTTGCAAGCTAGCTCCCCATTGCTTCATAATCTTTACTTTATTCTTCATGGCTGGTTTATACCTGCAAAATCAACAATGGGCTGATCATACATGAACTCATTAATGAGTTCCTCTTCATGTGAAGCCTTTTTAGCTTGCACATCTTCCAATCTTTCTTTATCACCTACAAAACAACACAACAAATCCTGAATGTGAACAATGGTGCCTCTTGCACCTAACAAGGCTTGCCATTCCTCTTGGGATGGTCTTACTTGCCTTCACATAGGCTTTCCATTCCTCTTCGAATGGTCTTACTTGCCATAGGCTTGCCATCCTCTTGGGTGGCCTTACTTGCCTCACATAGACTTTCCATTCCTCTTGGGATGGTCTTACTTGTCTTTACATTGGCTTGCCACTCTCTTTTGGCGGTCTTACTAGCCTCATCCTTTGAAAATACATTCACATGATTTATGCTTGGAACTTACCACACACAATGTGGATTTGTTTCCAACAATTTACATTAGCCTTTAGATTTGCAAATGCACTTCTTTTACCTTCATTTACCTCAATTAACTTCAGCCATGTTGTCACACTTCTCATGAGTGACTCTTCCTTCTACTGTGCACTTTCTTGTGCTCAAACCATGGGGAGTGCCCTCAAGTCCTTTTTGAGTCTTCAAAACTTTCTGGCAGCCCTTCTATAGAGTCCTCTACTCCTCCTTTGTTGGGAAGCTCAATCCTAGGCTTCACCCTTGTCCAACTTCAGCTTGTGTTCCAATCTCGCTTTGGCTCCAAGCTTTGTGTCCTTGCATTGTCCAAGCTTTGCCCACCTTTTCTTTGGCTTGTGTAATGGGAGCATTGCATTCACTTGATGTATCTAAACTCAAAGATCAAATTCTTTTAGTTATCATAACATAAGCATATATATTTTCTTTTGCATTCTACCTCAATGGGTTTTAGCCACAACAAGACACATCCACAAATTTCATACATGGCAGCCTTGCATCTTACCATTCTTCATGGCATCCAAACACATTTATTTTCAGCTCACATATGGTTGAACATGAACAACCTTCAAAGCATAGATATCATGCTAACAATCACATATAATCATGCATGCAAATGACCAATCATTTGAGCATATATTCAGCTCTCTTTGTGCCAATTCATATGGCTACATAGACCTGCAAATTTTCAGCTTGTATAGGCTTTATAAAGTAGCCTCATACTCATCCACATATTATAACACATGTGTATATAAACTCCTTAACCACATGTGCATACATTCTAGCATGATAGACATCAATTATCAAATCCAAACTCAACTTACATTTAGCCTAGGCAAGGATGTCCACAATTGTCATACATCTTGAGCATAAACTTCACAAGCATGCATACAAAAGCATATTGAATGCATAAGCATATAATGCTATCATCAAGCTTACATAAAAGCTTAAATATTAAGCCATTTACGTAATATAAACTTGCACTTCATTCAATTGAGTGCAATATCAAGAGCATGCATACAATACTCTTATTATGCAACTATATGTAGTTGCTCATCCAAGATTCTTTGCTTGAATATTCCACCTCTTCTATAGGCTGCTCATAAATCCTCATCCAAGAGATTAGTACCACTTATAGCATACCTCAATCATTAAGAATATGGAATGCAAAAAACAGCCAACATTAAGCTCACAAGATATGTTCGATACACTCATGCCTTTGTTCCAAAATGGTGCGCTTGACTATGGCCATGTAGATCAGCCAACTGAGGTTCAAAGGGCTGAAAAATGCAGCCAAGATAGGGCTGAAAATGTAGAGAATTTCCAGCCAAACATGGCTGAAAAGTTTAAATAGCCAAAAATTATCAAAACTGCTAGAAATTTCCAACCACATATGGGTGAACATTTGCATCAAAATATGGCTGAAAATGAGCATGCAATTCAGCCCACACATGATATAAATGTTGATGATGTATTACATAATGAACGCATGTCTATCAAGAGTGGACAAACTATGCCAAAGTGGCTGAAGCAAACTTCGAGGGCAGCAAATTGAGTGCACCTTTACTTGGTAGAACAAGATCAAGCTCTCACCATGCATCAAGTAATTTTGTGGATTATTCTCTTATTGCTACAACATGTAATGAACAACCACTTTCCTTTGAAGATGTGTGTGATGATCCACAATGGATGAGTGCTATGCAATTAGAAATGTATTCCATACATAGGAATGGTACTTGGGAGTTTTGTGAATTGCCAAAGGAAAGAATGCCATTGGTAGAAAGTGGATTTATAAGATTAAGAGAAAATCTGATGGTAGAATTGATCGCTACAAAGCTAGATTGGTTGCCAAAGGATATGCACAACAATATGGCATTGATTATGAGAAAACATTTGCACCCACTTATTGTATGACTACCGTTCGTACCTGTTGGTGTAATTCACAAGCCTACAATTTGGCTTGATGGATACATTGAAGTCCATACACATATGGAAAAGCATAGGAACTATTGCTAGTGATTAAAATTGCCACTTTATCCCTTTGTAAAAGTCAAATTGACTTGGAATTTTTGTAAACACCTACCAAAAAGGATTCGTGGAAAAATTTAGCTTTTGATTGAAGGAATATCCCCTAGGATATAGGAGCTTGATCATAGGGAGCCAAAAGTTTGAATTTGAATTCAAATTTCTACCCAATCACTATAAAAGTGGTCATGGAAAAGTGGCGCTTAAGACTCATCATTCTCGAGATCATTACTGTCAATTCTAAGTGTGTGTGAGGCCTAAACTTTAGCCCACACCTATCCACACCATTAGGCAATGATATTCATGCCAATGGATTTGTATACAAGTGTTCATTAATACATATATCTTCATTAGTCATTTCTGAGTTCTGTGTCATACTACTTGAAAGTCTGTCAACTTGTGGAGTGCATATCTCACTCATTTCTCCCACCAAATTCAAAGATTCAAAGCTTGTTGGATTCAGCTCAAAGTTGGAAAGAATGTACATAGACCATTTTATGGTGTCATTGGAAAGCTAAGGAGGTCCACTTATCAACTCTGAAGCATCAAAGGGCTCGTACAAAGCAGGATTTAGCAGTACCTACTCAATCTCTTGGAGTGTCCATCCATCTTCCCAACATTGGTATCAAAGCAAACTAAGGTAAAATGGGAGTTGGTTTTCCTTCATTTATTGATAAATTGGACAGGAAGAACTATCACGCATGGTCTCTAAGGATGAAGACCTATCTACAAGGAAGGCGTCTCTATGGATACATCTTAGGAGATCAAGAGTTGCCCTCATTCGAAACAAGAGGATTGCCAACAAAGGAAGAACATGAAATGCTCAACACATGGTGTGCTAAGGATGCATTGGCAAGGTCTTATTTACTCAACTCCATCTTTGATTTTCTTTTGCCACACATTAGGAATTGTAAGACATCCCAAGAGACTTGGGAAACCTTGTCATCTTATTTCTCCTCCAACACAAGAGCTAGAAAAAAATTTGTTGTGGATTGAATTCACCACATTAAGGAAGCAACCTAAGCAAGCTGTCTCACAGTTTGTGACCAAGATTAAAGATGTAGCAGATCAGTTAGAAAGCATAGGAGAAGAGATTGAAGAAGAACAGATTGTGAGGCAAGTGATCAATGGGATCAAGGCTCATGACAAATGGGAAAGCTTCACCACTGCTATGGACCTTTACATGGACATGCAAATGCCAGATCTTACAACTCTCATGGGACAATTGTTCACTCATGAAGCCAATCTCAACAAGAATGGAGATACATCCAAAGGTAATAATTCCTGTGCTCTATATACTGAAAGTGTAAGGATAAAGGCAAGAACAAGAAGGTGGAAGATGAAGGCTCTAACTCCCAAGCCAACTATGCAAGAAGAGGTAGATCATCAAGAGGAAAGGGCAGAGGAGGCAAGCAAGGTAGGGGGAGAACCTATAACTCCTCACCATGCAACATTTGTGGTTTATCAAATCACACTATAGATGAGTGTTTCACGAATTACAAAAATCACAGAGGAAGAGGATATCAAAGAGGTGGATACTCACAGTCAAGAGGTAGATTCAACCATCACCAAGGCTACAACAACTACAACAACAATTACAACAACAACTACAATGGCAATTATCAAGGAGGATTCAAATCCAGATAGGACTACAACAACTATACAGAGGAGCAAGATGATTCTCTTCTAATCATGAACATGACTTCAAAACCAGGTACTAATGATGACCACCTATTCTACATTGACTCAGGATGCTCAAATCATGTGGCCAGCAATGTAGCACTACTCTCTGAACTTGAGGAACCAAAAGGTAAGCATCAAGTCCAAACAGGTGATGACACCAAGCATTCAGTAGTTAAAGTTGGAAATGTTAAGACTTGTGATGGAAATCAGAACTTGTTGAGTAGGGTACTTTATGTACCAAACATTACCAAAAATTTGATGAGTGTTGGACAGATTGTGGAGAAAGGTTTGTAGGTGCATGGGTTCAAGAGGATTGCTAAAGGAGAAAAATCAGGTAGAATTTTTACTTTTGAGCTAGAAGATACAAAGAACATTGCATTATACAGTTATAAAGTTCAAACACTTTTAGAGCCTGAGATTTGGCACAAAAGGTTAGGACATGTAGGAGAAAGAACCTTGAAGCAGATATGCAGGGATCAATGTGTTTTTGGAATACTTAATGTTTCCAAACAACATATGATATATAAATGTAGTGCTTGTCAATTTGGGAAGTCTCACAGGTTACCCTTCTCAAGGAAAGGATACATGCATGAAGACTACCTAGAGCTTGTCCATATAGATGTATGGGGACCAAGAAAAGACCCCTCAATCTCAAGATCAAGGTACTATGTATCTTTTATTGATGAATATAGCAGGTGGACTGTATTGTACTTCATGAAGCACAAGGATGAGGTGTTTAATTGCTTTAAAAAATATCTTGCTCTAGTTGAAAATCAGAGAGGAAAGAACTTGAAGAGACTAAGGCCAAATGGAGGAGGTGAGTACTTCTCCAATGAATTTGAAGACTTCTTGCAGGACAAAGGCATCAAAAAAGAAACCACTACAAGGTACACTCCTGAACAGAATGGGGTAGCTGAGAGAAGAAATAGGTTGATTGTTGAAACAGCTAGGTCTATGTTGAATGAAAAAAAAATTACCTAATTACCTATGGGTAGAGAGTGTTTCTACTGCCACTTACCTCATAAACAGGTTGCCATCTAAGCCCCTTGATGGGATGACACCTTATGAAGCATGGCATGGTAAAAGACCCTCAGTAGACCATTGCAGGATATTTGGATGTGTAGCATATGTACACATTCCTTCTCAGATAAGAGGTAAGCTAGACCCAAAGGCTAAAAAGTGCATCTTTATTGGATATGAAATAAATAAAAAAGGTTACAGGTTTTATAACCCTTCCAATAAGGGATTCATGGTTAGTAGAGATGTTGTCTTTGATGAAAATGATTCTTGGTATGAGAATGAATGCAGGAAGTTTAAACTACCCTATGACTTGGAAGAGGAGTTTCCAAGTCTTGCTAAAGAAGAACCTACTCAGAATGAAGACTCAACTTCAGATGATGAAGTTGTTATCAACCTTGAAGCTTTCAAGGCATGGAAGTCTAAAGCCAAAGTCAAAATGAAGAAGCTTAAATATATACCTGAGTCTTCAAATCAGTCAATCAGAAGATCACAAAGAGAGAGCAAAAAACCTATCAGATATGGGTATGATACATCTCTTGTTACTAAACACTCTGTTTATCTTGCCAAAGATTTTTCAGTTGAAGAACTAGGATCATATGAAGAAGCAATAACCAAGAGATAATGGAAAGAAGCTATGGATGAGGAGATTGAAGCACTCAAGGAAAGTGACACATGGGAGCTAGTACCAAAGAAGGAATCCATGAAGGTAATAGGATCCAGATGGATCTACAAACTTAAAAGAAATTATGATGGGTCAATTAACAAGTACAAAGCCAGATTGGCAGCCAAGGGTTTTGCACAAACCCAAGGCATTGACTATGAAGGAACATTCTCTCCTGTGGCCAAGATGCCAACAATCAGAGTGTTGGTAAGTGTGGCTGCATCAAAAAATTGGAACATGTACCAATTGGATGTCAAGAATGCCTTCTTGAATGGATGGATTTCAGAGGAGGTATATATGTCACAACCTCCTAGCTATGAGGACCCTAAGAAGCTAACATATGTTTGCAAATTGAAAAAGGCTTTATATGGATTGAAGCAGGCACCTAGGGCATGGAATTACAGGTTAACTACATATCTCCAAGACCAAGGTTTTGTCATGACCAAGGCAGATACTTCTCTCATCAAGAGAAGTAATTCAGAGGTAATATACCTTTGTGTTTATGTTGATGACATCATACTTACAGGTAATGATGTGAATAGAATCAGACAAATTGAAAGCCAGATGATGAAGGAGTTGAAGATCAATGATCTTGGTCTACTAAAGTATTTTCTTGGACTTGAGTTAGTCTATACTAACTCAGGAATATATATTACTCAAAAAAAGTACACACATGATATGTTGAAGAAGTTTCATTTGCAGGATGCCGAAGTTGCAAGTACTCCAATGGAGGTAAAGCTAAAACTAAGTGCCCATGAAGGTGATGAAGTTAATGACATTACAGATTATCGAAGTATGGTGGGTAGCTTGAGCTATGCTACCTTAACAAGGATAGATATTGCATATGGAGTTAGTGTGCTAAGTCAGTTTATGCACAAGCCAAGGGTACCTCACTTAGAAGCTGCCAAGAGAATCTTGAAGTATCTCAGGGGTACACAACATCATGGTTTGTATTTCCCCTACACTTCAGATATTGATATCAAATTTACTAAGATGCAGATTGGACAGGATGCAAGGATGATAGGAGGAGCACTTCAGGATACATTTCATTTGCAAGTGATAAGCCAATTTCATGGTCTTCAAAGAAGCAACCTACTGTTGCTTTGTCTTCTACAGAAGCAGAGTATAGAGGACTAGCTAATGCCACACAAGAAGCCATATGGATCAAGCTATTGTATATAGATTTGGGTTTGTATACTAGGTCACCAATAATCTTTGGAGATAATACAAGCTCACTTCACCTTGCAGCTAATCCTATCTACCATGCTAGGACCAAATATATAGAGGTCCATTACCATTATGTGAGAGTGAAGATGCTAAACAAAGACATTCAACTAACCTATGTATCAACCAATATGCAGTGTGCATATTTATTGACTAAAGCTTTGGATGGAACCAAACTTTGCAGGTTCAAAGCAATGATTGGATTGCAAGATATACATGAAGAATGAAGGATGAAGACCAAGCCAAAATGTTTGGCTTGAGAGGGAGCTGTTGGTGTAATTCACAAGCCTACACATTTCGCTTGATGGATACATTGAAGTCCATACACATATGGAAAGGCATAGGAACTATTGCTACTGATTAATTACCACTTTATCTCTTTGTAAAAGTCAAATTGACTTGGACTCTTTGTAAACACCTACCAAAAAGGATTCCTGGAAAAAGTTAGCTTTTGATTGAAGGAACATCTCCTAGGATATAGGAGCTTGATCATAGGGAGCCAAAAGTTTGAATTTGAATTCAAACTTCTACCCAATCACTATAAAAGTGGTCATGGAAAAGTCTTAGTTAAGAATCATCATTCCCAAGCTCATTACTGTCAATTCTGAGTGTGTGTGAGGCCTACACTCTAGACCATACCTATCCACACCATTAGGCAATGATATTCATGCCAATGGATTTTTATACAAATGTTCATTAATACATATATCTTCATTAGCCATTTCTGAGTTCTCTGTCATACTACTTAAAAGTCTATCAACTTGTGGAGTGCGTATCTCAATCATTTCTCCATAAAATTCAAAGATTCAAAGCATCTTGAATTCAGCTCAAAGTGGTCTATATGCTGGAAAAATTTGAAGAGATTCTATTCAGCCATTTACGAGAAACGCTTGTCAAGATGATCATTGGTTATTGTCTGTAATAGTCCTAAAAAATCGGGGGTAAAGGTTTACTTGCTAAATTGATTTCTCTTAGCATAGTTTATCTTTTTACATCATCCCACTTGGAATAGTTAGCTTGCTAAGCTAATTAGACACCCCTAGAAGGATTTTTTTCAATTCCTATTGTGCTAGTCATACTGAGCAAACAATCCAGCAGGTGTCAAGACATAAATAGAAGGTTTTCTTGAGATCTTGAATTCCAAAGTTATCTGTTTTGATTCAATCTTTACACACATCATTTCCAAAGTATGTAGACCATTTTATGGTGTCATTGGAAAGCTAAGGAGGTCCACTTATCAACTTTGAAGCATCAAAGGGCTGATACAAAGCAGGATTTAGTAGTACCTACTCAATCTCTTGGAGTGTCCATCCATCTTCCCAACAGTACCATGGTTGCATTGGCTGCCCATCGAGGTTGGAAAGTGCATTAGTTGGACATAAAAACAGCCTTCTTCAATGGTGATTTGCAAGATTAGGTTTATGTGAAGCAAACTCCTCGATTTGCTATGAAAGGGAAAGAGCATATGGTTTGTCACTTGCATAAAGCCTTGTATGGTCTCAAGCAAGCTCCATGTGCATGGAATGACAAAATCCATAAGCACTTGATTGCTCTTGGCTTCACATGTAGTTCGATTGAAAGCACACTCTATGTACGCAAAAATGGGTCTGATCTTACAGTGCTTGTTCTTTATGTCGATGACATACTCTTGACTTGGTTATGTGATGTAAAACTTGACATTCTTATGGCTGATTTGCAGCATACTTTTGATGTCACTTATCTTGGTATTTTGACCTACTATCTTGACATCCAGTTTGTATCCGTTGAGGGGGGAATTGTTATGCATCAAGCAAAGTATGTTGAAAAACTACTTCAATGTTTTGACGTTGAGGATTGCAAGCCAGTTTCTACATTAGTTGAGACAAGATTCAGGTTTTGATTTGAGTATTCCAGTGATGCATTTGACACTTCTCTTTATGAGCAAGTTGTGGGATGTCTTATATATGCATGCAACACAAGGCCGGATATACAATATGCAGTTTCCCAGTTGAGTCGATTCATGCATAGCCCTGGCACTAAGCATTGGCAAGCAGTGAAACATGTGTTTAGATATCTTCGAGGCACTTTGAGCTTAGGTCTCTTTTATGGCAGAGATATTCAGCCATGCTTGCATGCTTTTATAGATAGTGATTGGGCTGGTTGTTATGATACTCGCATGTCCACTAGTGATAATTGCTTTTTCCTTGGAGACTCATGCATATCTTGGTTGAGTAAGACGCAACCTACACTGGCGACATCGAGTTGTGAAGCTGAGTACAAGGCAGTTTTGATAGCTACAATGGAGTGTATATGGCTGAGACGCCTATTGATGGACCTTTGCATGGAGATTGATGCTGCTATGCATATTCTCACTAATAGTCAGAGTGCTTTGGCTATTGCAGGAAACCTAGTGTTTCATGCACGGAACAAACATATTGAGCTGCACTATCACTATCTGAGAGAGCGCCTTCATGTAGGAGATATTGATTTGGTATATGTGCCTACACAAGATAATGTGGCAGACATATTCACCAAAGCTCTTCCATGGAAAAAGTTTGAAGCTTTCCGCAAAGCTTTAGGCTTATTACCTTGTGGGGGCTGATCTGTCACTCCCTGTATGTGTTCACATCATTCGCTCCAAGGGGGGTTTGTTACACTTATGTGTTCCTCGAGTAGCTTTGATGTGAACCTTTTCCCTATACATGGGCCCTTTTTACTCTAGTGCTGGCTAGAGGTTTTTTCCCCATGTTACCACATACTTGATACTCTCATATGTGGTAGTACTTTGTACTTAGGGATATTTTTTAGCTCTTACTTCAGTTCTGTTCATCATCAATAGAGAGAGCTATTCCAACCATCATCTGCTCTATGTGTCTTGCTACGTTTGTGATCCTTGTGTGCTCTTCTCGTGTGTCTCTCACACTTCTACACACACCCAACAATTAGAGGTACCTATGGATTTTCAAAGTTGTTGTCTCTGTTCTCCTCTCTAAAGTGCTTGTTTTTTCAATTATCTCATTTTTCCTCATAATCATCAATATTAGGGTTGAGTTGTTCCTCTTTCACTTCCTCTCGTTGTCTAGGAAATATTATTTGTTTTGATATGTGTAATAAATTTTTAGTTCCTCCACAAGTTTCCAACATCTCTTTGCTTCCTTATTAACAAAAGTATGGGATTCCCTAGGTTCATAGTAGCTCTTCAAAACCCTAACATTCATGTGGGATGGGGCATTGTTGGAGTCAGGGTTCATGTAGAGCAAAGTGTGTACTTGATCTCAAGTAATCTTGATTACCTTTTCTTGATGAGTGCAAATAGAGTGACCTCTAGGAGTTAGTATTTCTATTGTATCTTTATCTCTCAAGGCTCTCTTGCTTGGTAATTCCCCTTGATTATTTATGTTTTTAGGATCATTTGACATGATGTATGTTGTTCCATCCCTTTCTATGTAATGATCATTAACACATTATGTAATAGGAGTCATATTGAAGAGTGAACTTGATCTAACTCTAGCTACATATCTTTGGATTCGAGTTTGTAGATGTATGTTCCAAATTTATTTGTAAATTCAAACTTTAGAATACTCCCAAATTCAACTTTCTATCCTTATTTTTCCTACATTGTATGAGTAGGTTCTTGTGATGTCAAACTGTCTAACTCTTGATTTTGGTCAAAACCACGGTTTGGATATGGTATCACCTTTGCTCCTCTTAATTTCATGTGAAATGTCATTTTAGGAATGTCTATTTTTTGAGGATATTTGAAGAAATACTCTCTCTCCAAATTGAAAGTTTTTTATCCTATATTTTTTCTTTTGTGTGTGTTTCCTAGGAATTTTTAAGAAAATAGCAATTTTCTTTGATGATCAATGCTATCCTGAAAGTCACGATTTTGTGAAAAAAATTATGTTTACTCAATTTTTCCAATTGTTAATTGTTGAAGCTTATTGATTTTAAAAACTTTACCCTTGAATATATTTTTTTCCCAAAAAAGTGTCATACGTTTTCAAAAAATTCATGGTTTTTATTCCACCTTTTTTATTTCTTGTTGAATTTTCTAAGTTAGAGGTTCAAGAAAAGTCACGATCTCTCAAGTCCCAAGTTATCGCAATTAAGTCAAAAAATTTGAAATTTTCTCACTTATTCTCGAAAAAGCCATGATGTATTCCAATTATTTTTGTGTTTTTCTTTCAAAAAATGTCATTTTTTTTGTAAATTTTCTAATTTCCTAAGCTTGAGCAAAAAGTCATGATTCTACCAATATTAAATAAAAAATCTCGATTTTCTCTACTATCTTCCAAGTTCTCTTACTTGAACAAGGAAATCGTGATTTTTTCAACCATATCCCGCACAAAGTCTTAATTTTTTCGAATCCAAGAGATCAAATTTTTTCCAAGTTATTTTTGTCACATTTGAACCCAAAAAGTCACGATATTCTGTCTTTATCCCCCCAAAATTTCACGATTATCTCAGTTTTTTCCAAAAAGTTCAAAACTTTCCCAAGTGTTTTTGTTAATGAAAGATATAAAAAATCACGATTTTTTATGTCTTCCGAGAGTCTAAAAAGTCACATTTTTGTTGTCTTTTAAACTTCAAAAAACACAAATTTCTCCTTTTTAAATTGAATTAAAATTTCTTATTTTTAAAATGATTTATGAATGTCTTATTTTTCTATTAAGAAAACGTGATTTTTTCTCCCTCAATGTGAACTCTTACCTTTAATACCAATTCCTTTTGTTTGTTTCCAATCCTCAAACAGGTGCCTTTCCCCCTCACACATTTTCTCTATTCAACTCATTGAAACTGAACTCTTTCCATAAGTAATAAACAAAATCAGAAATATATATTTTTTGTCTTAATTAAACGATGCATTCTATTGCTTTTCAATTATAAGCCTATTGAAAAATAGTGTATGGAGTTTACCTCTTGGTCTTGGGAATGGTAATATTGCAATGTATGTTGTGTAGGCCCTGCTTTGCTCCTTACTCAGAATGTTGCGATGCTCTCAACACCTCTCTCTCACAATCACTCTCTTAGAATGACTAAGTCATGGTAATGTTTTTCTTTTTTAGTTTTTGCTTTGCAAACATTCATAATTTCCTCAAATTTTTCTCTTTAGGAAGTCACCATGTTGTGCCAAAAAACGCACGATTCTCTCTTGTGTTTTGACCCAAGAAATTGTGATTTTCCAACGATTCCTTCTTCTCTTTTTACTCAATCTTATGTGCTTTTTACTCCAATTTTTGCTTCTGAAAATGAAAATATTACTTCTCTTAACTCAATTCTCCTGCTTTCGTTATTTTTTCTCACTTTTAGCCCTCATCATGATTTTCTAAGAACTCGAACAAGGACAAGAAAGTCACGCTTTTTTGTGAACTTTTTAGAAAATCTTGAAATGATTTTCTTGAAATCATGTTATCATTCCCCAGCTTCTCTCTAAGTTCATTCCCTCTTTTTATCTATTTTTCCAATCTTTTTCAATGTTTTTATTAAAAACACAAAACATAAATCACCAAATTCCAAAATCAATATTGGTAGCCTGAAGCTTCAATTTCCAAAATGATTATTTCTTGCACTTTACCAATCTCTCTCTTCAACCGTTTCCACTTCAAGTCCTCCGAAAAGAGATATAAATAAAATGCAAAACCTCAAAAAACCAAGCAAAAAAATATCAATTTGAGTACTCAAGTTACTCACATGACCATCCTTTCTTCTCAATTGGCTGAACCTTTACAAAGGAATCATTGTCTTGTCTTCCTAATCATTTTGGAAGAGAAAAAACTTGGAATAGTTTCCTTTCACCTTTGATATCCACAACAATGATGATCTAATTGTGATATGTAAAATGAATTTCACTTCTAATTTTGGCATCACCAATCTAGGTTACTTGTTCCTAGCAATGGTGCCAAAAACTATGTTTCACCTCTACTCCTTCAAGAATATCTATCCCATTGTAGCATTAGTGACTTGATTGAGCTTCTATATGAAATAGAAAACTCTTTAAATTGTCAATCCAAGAACAAGTTAAAGTGATTGTTGCTTAATAACTAATGCATTAAATCACAAATCAATAACTCACAAAATATATGAGTCAAACATGATATGAGATCCACTAATATTTGATAAAAACTAAGATTGATAAAACACAATTTTTTGGATCATGACTTTCTATAAAGTTACTACTCGAAACTTGGAATGTCATAATTCCATGAATATAGCACCTAATTGAGTGATTCAAGTGCCTATTCCATGCTACTTGTTGTATAAAATCCAATTATGATATCTAAGATTACTTATGTTGAGTAAAACCAAGCAAGTCAATCTACAATTGAGTAATTAACCAAACAACACACAAGTCACACATGACATCACAAAAAGGTATCATAGTAAAGAAGGAGATGACATCCAAAGGAAGATCCTTTTATTCTAAATGAAGGAAGGTTACAAATGACATTGTGTCCACATTGTTTTCCCAACTCTTCTTTACATTTGACTTATATACTCCTCTCAAAGTGAACTATTTTCTAATTTCTAGACTTATAGATCTCTATCTGTAGTTATCCAATAACCCTCTAACTTTCTACATAGCTCTATCACAACTCAAGGAAGACTATTATCAAGTTTTACAAAATCTAAAGATTTCTAACTCTACTATTTGGCTATTTACATTAGAATTTATTCAAAAATGAATGAAGCTCTCCTTTGACAATACCATCCAACTTGTCCTCAATAGCCAACACATGGAATACATCATTTTTTTCAGCCATGGACAATCACTAAAATACCATGATGAAGAAAAATGATTGTATTTCAAAAAGTTCAAGCTATAAATTCGTGGGGAATCTTTCATGGACATGTGGAGCAATCAAAGGAAGCCAAAAGCCACAAGATTCCATCAAGAAAAGTCACTCAACCACTCCCAAATTCATCTCAACTAAATCCTCCAAGTTAGGAGGCTGATTTGGGAAGGTAGTTCTTAGATTTTAGGGGCACACTTCTCACTATAAAAGGAGCATGTATCCCGACTTCTTTTTGGCCATCTTCTTGGAGTTTTAGCTCATGTAAAGTGCGCACTAAGTGCTGGAGTTGTGATAAACAAGCCCCTTGCTTGCTTGTTTGTTTTCTTTTAGTAGGCATATCTATGTGTGTGCGCAGGTAGTGTTGCAACTCTATACCCCTGAGTTGTTAGCATAGGTTCTCCCTCATATTGTATCCATTTGATGTAATTCTTGTCTCATTGGATAGCTATTAGATTCTATTTTATGCTCACAAAGTCTCTGGATCATTATCTGAGTAATCTGGGAGCAACATTCATTTTAGTGAAGTTGTGTGATTGATATCTCTCTTGGTGTGTAGGCTTTGTTGGAAATATTTTGCTCTCTGTTGTAAGGGCTGGTTCTCCTTCTCTATGTATGAATTTGCTATGACTTTGGTGTCATTGGGTAGCTATTAGAGTCCTCTAAAGTTAACCCAAGTTTGAGATTCATTCTCTGTATTATCTATGAGAAAAGCTTGCTGGAGTGAAGTGAGGTATCTGCTTGATTGGCAGTTGTGAGCATTCAACTAGCTCATGGTGTAGACATTGTTTCTCCTTGTGTAAGAATCCATTTGAAGTGAGATTTGTTTTGTTGGAAAGCTCTTGTTGTCTACTACAGGTGTAAAAAAGGTCACTGGAGTTCTCTGCATAAGCTCTGAGTAAGAGCATTTTTGGTGTGCAGAAGTCAAAGAAGGATACCTGTGGAGGTCATTCACCCTTCGTCGTTGCTTAGGGGTTGAGATACTTCCCCCATCAGTGGTATCAGAGCATTTGGGCATCTTGGAGGTATCACATACAAGCAAGAAGACCTCTTGGAGTTGGTGGTTGAAGATTTGCATCAACAAAAGCTTCTTGGAGGTAGCTCACATCAAGGGGGAGCTATTCTACTCAAATTTGCAAGAGCACAAGGTGTCCATCTAAGGAAAGCTTTGGATTGAGGTAACCTCAAAGCCTCATTTTCATTTTACACACATTGGCCAAGGGCTAGGTCAAGTATCAAAGACTAGATATGTGAGACTTCAACACTCAAATTGAAAAGCTAGACAAAGGTAACTATCAACCATGGAGATTTAGGGTCTCCAACTATCTTATGGGCAAGGGCCTTTGGGGGTTGATTAGTGGAAGTGAACCAAGACCTAGGTTGGATGAGAATCCAACCACTGACCAGAGAAGGGCCTTTAGGGAATGGAATGAAAGAGACAAAAGGGTTATCTTTATTCTTTCCCAACACATTAGCAATAGCATGATCCGCCATATCCAAGACTTGGATTCAAGCATGAAGGTATGGGAGACACTTGAAAGGCTTTATTCAACAAGCACCAAAGCAAGGAAGATCCAACTCAAGAATGAGCTCAACAACCTTAGGAAGAGCTCAGGGAGTAGCATAAATGACTACATACTTAAGGTCAAGGAGTTATCAGATGCATTGGGATCCATTGGAAGCCACATAGACGATGACGGTCTTGTGGCTTATACTCTCAATGGTTTGAGAGATGATGAGAAGTGGAAACCCTTTACCACTTCAGTTTATGTAAGGGATAATCTTCCCGATTTTGAGCAATTGGTTGCTCTCATGGTCACCGAAGAAATGAACATAGGTGGAAGTTCAACTAAAAGCAAGGATGCACAAGTTTTCTATGCAGGTAATCAAAGGGGCAAAGGAAGACGAGGACAAGGAAGGGGCAAAGGAAGGTTTGGAGGAAGGCAAGGCCACTCAAGCAATCAAGGACATGACCAAGGCACCTCATCACAAAGAGGGAGAGAAAGAACAAGAGGAAGAGGAGGACAACATCAACAAAATAGGAATCAAGATGGTGAAAGATGTTACATATGTGGCAAGTTTGGCCACTATGCTAGAGATTGCTACCAAGGAGGAAACCAAAGGATCTATAATCAAGGTTCTTCATACGAAGGCCAAGGTAATTATGCTTCTACAAGTTCAGAAAATGACAATCTCTTGATGATGCACATGAATGGGAATTCAAGCAAAGTAGATAACACTTGGTATATTGATAGTGGATGTAGCAACCATATGAGTTGCAATGCTTCTTGGTTTACTAATCTACATGTTCCCAAAGGTAAAGGACATGTAGAAACAGGTGATGATACAGCCCATGAGATCTCCCATGTTGGAGATGTTGCTTTGGATGACAAGGAGGAAGGAAGATGTCTCAAGGATGTCTTGCATGTACCTACTATCACAAAGAACTTGGTGTCGGTTGGGCAAATGGTTGAAAGAGGCTATCAAGTAAGGTTCAACAAAGGTGGATGCTTTGTGGAGAACCCTAAGCAAGGTTACAAGGTCATAGCAAGAGGAAAGAAGGAAGGGAGACTCTTCACTTTGGAGGTAAATTCTCATTCCACTCAACATGTCTACTTCACATATGGAAACAAGAGGATTTCGGAGTTGGACTTGTGGCACAAGAGGATTTCGGAGTTGGACTTGTGGCACAAGAGGATAGGTCACATCAACATACAAAGAATGAAGGAAATGCAATTCAAGAGGCTGGTTGAAGGTCTTCCCAACTTCCAAGGACAAGGTATGAAGCATTTATGTGAATCTTGTCAACTAGGGAAGCAAGTGAGACTTCCATTCAAGAAGAGTGGCTACATAAGCCAACATCCATTGGAGTTGATACATACAGATGTGTGGGGGCCAACCAAAGAGCAATCCATTGGAGGTAACAAGTACTTTGTCACTTTTATAAATGATTGCACAAGGATGGTTTGGGTTTATTTCATAAAAAACAAATCAGATGTGTTTACATGTTTCAAAGCATTCAAGGCAATGGTAGAGAAGGAAACAGGTACATATATCAGGAAGCTAAGGTCCGATGGAGGGGGAGAATATTTCTCCAATGAGTTTTCTTATTTTTTAATGGATCAAGGCATCAAGAGGCAAGTAACATGCAGGTACACACCCCAACAAAATGGAGTAGCAGAGAGAAAGAATAGATACATTGCCGAGATCGCTAGAGCAATGCTTAATGAGATGAATGTACCTAACATGTTTTGGAGTGATGCAGCAAATACCGCCGTGTATCTTATGAATAGGGCTCCTACCTCAGGGATCCATTGCTTGACACCATATCAAGCCTATTATGGTAAGAAACCTGATCTTTCCCACTTGAAGATATTTGGATGTACTTGTTATGTACATGCGCCAAGTGAATTGAGGCACAAGCTACAACCAAAGGCAGAAAAGTGTGTGTTTCTAGGACATTCAAATGATCATAAAGGTTACAGGTGCTTCAACCCAAACACAAAGGACTTGAGGATATCAAGGGATGTAGCATTTGATGAGCTACTCCCTTGGTATAAGAAGTATGATTGTATGCAGGACTATGAAGAAGAAAAGCATGGACATGATGAAGACCAAATCGACCTAGAGCTAAGCGGCCCAAGGTGTTCCATCAATGGAGATAGTTCAAGCATGAACTCACCATGGAGGGGGAGATCATCATCAAGCTATGAAGCACAATCAATCAACAAAGGCAAAGCAACATTGGTGGAGTTGGATGAAGAAGGTAATGAAGTTGAAGATGATGAAGGACACATGATGGAGAAAGAAGCCATGTCAAAGAAAGAGATCAAGTTCCCAAGGCAAAGGAGGTTTATTCCTCCAAAAGGTGAAGAAAGTTCCAGACCTACTTGAGAGGTTTGGGATGCTACATTGCAAGCCTATTTCAAATCCCATGGAAGTTAATGTAAAGCTAAGCTCCATTGATGGAGAGCCATTAGAGGATGTAACTTTTTATCGCTCTATTGTAGGCTCTTTCAATTATGCCACAATAACTAGGCCTGACATAGCATATGGAGTTGGAGTGTTATCACAATTTATGCATAGTCCAAGGACTACACACTTGCAAGCTGCAAGAAGAATGTTACGATATCTCAAGGCCACTATAAATGAAGGATTGTTCTATTCATTTGATGATGATATGCAGGTCAAAGCTTATTCTGATGCAGATTGGGCCGGTTCCAAGGAGGATAGAAGAAGTACAAGTGGTTACCTAGTCATGCTAGGTAGCAAGATCATCTCACGGATTTCAAAGAAGCAACCCACGGTGGCATTATCTTCAACCGAGGCTGAGTATAGAGCTTTGGCTCAAGTCACATGTGAGCTAATGTGGATTAAGAAGTTATTTATGGAGCTTAATTTGCAGGTTGACACATATCCAATTTTTTGTGACAATATGAGTAGCATTCATCTAGCATCGAATCCTGTCTATCATGCTAGAACCAAGCATATTGAAGTGCACTATCACTTCATAAGGGAAAAGGTGATATCCAAGGAAGTTTCAGTACATCATATTGGTACCAAAGACCAAGTTGCCGACATGTTTACAAAGGCTTTGGATGGAATGAAGATTTCAAAATTCAAGCAAAGCATCAACATAAAGGAGCTTGGATGAGGATGAAGAATTGAAGCTTGAGGGGGAGTGTTAAAAGTCAAGCTTCAAGCTACAAATTCGTGGGGAATCTTTTATGGACATGTGGAGCAATCAAAGGAAGCCAAAAGCCACGAGATTCCATCAAGAAAAGTCACTCAACCACTCCCCAATTCATCTCAACTAAATCCTCCAAGTTAGGAGGCTGATTTGGGAAGGTAGTTCCTAGATTTTAGGGGCACACTTCTCACTATAAAAGGAGCATGTATCCCGACTTCTTTTTGGCCATCTTCTTGGCTTTTTAGCTCATGTAAAGTGAGCACTAAGTGCTGGAGTTGTGATAAGCAAGCCCCTTGCTTGCTTTTTTGTTTTCTTTTAGTAGGCATATCTATGTGTGTGCGCAGGCAGTGTTGCAACTCTCTACCCCTGAGTTGTTAGCATTGGTTCTCCCTCATATTGTATCCATTTGATGTAATTCGTGTCTCATTGCATAGCTATTAGATTCTATTTTATGCTCACAAAGTCTCTGGATCATTATCTGAGTAATCTGGAGCAACATTCATTTTAGTGAAGTTGTGTGATTGATATCTCTCTTGGTGTGTAGGCTTTGTTGGAAATATTTTGCTCTCTAATGTAAGGGCTGGTTCTCCTTCTCTATGTATGCATTTGCTATGACTTTGGTGTCATTGGGTAGCTATTAGAGTCCTCTAAAGTTGACCCAAGTTTGAGATTCATTCTCTATATCATCTCTGAGAAAAGCTTGCTAGAGTGAAGTGAGGTATCTGCTTGACTGGCAGTTATGAGCATTCAACTAGCTCATGTTGTAGACATTGTTTCTCCTTGTGTAAGCATCTATTTGAAGTGAAATTTGTTTTGTTGGAAAGCTCTTGGTGTCTACTACAGGTCTACAAAAGTGCACTGGAGTTCTCTGCATAAGCTCTGAGGAAGAGCATTTTTGGTGTGCAGAGGTCAAAGAAGGATACCTGTGGAGGTCATTCACGCTTCGTCGTTGCTTAGGGGTTGAGATACTTCCCCCATCAATCATCAATAAAGGTTAAAAAGTGCCTGGTACCTACATGTGATGGCTCTCTTGAAGGTCCCCATACATCTTTGATGACCAAATCCAAAACCCTAGGAGCTAAATAGCTTGATGGCTTGAAAGGCCTCCTAGTTTGCTTCCCAAAATTACATGCCTCACATACCTCATGCAAGTTAGGTGTGGTGAAGATCATAATTACTCTAAGAACTTCATCCTTCTCAAAATTCATGATATTCTCAATATTACGATGGACAATTATTTCTGCCATATGTCAAGAGCTACAATTTAAAATGTCTGACATGCAATGAATATACTTAATAAAATCTTCCTTGAATCCAAGTGTGAACATCCTCCCTTACCCTTCACCTTTGGTAATGAGCTTGAAGCCATTCTTTGGATCTTCTATGAAGCATCCTTTATCATTGAATTTAACTTGGTAACCTTTCTCTACCATCTAGCTATTGAAGCAGATGGTGGATAGATTCCAGAGATGGAGTGATGCTGCAAACTCTTGCTTCATACTAGCAAAGAAAACATTGTGGAGAGTATAGTAGACCCCTTGAACTTCCAAAAAATCACAAATAATCAGATATGTGCTTTGAAACATGATCCTCTAATCAATGGATCAAAACAAATGAGTAAAAGGTTCAACTAAGAGCTTAGACTTTCTATTTTGGTCTCTACACATGTTCAGTAAAATCAGCTGTGCTCTCAACTTGCTAGTAATCAGATAAAGTCTATCTTGACTCAAACTTTTGAGATACTGGTTCCAAAACACTTGGGTGATTTTTTTGGTGGATTTAGGAAGCTCAAAGGGTCTACTAACCAATTCTAAAGTCTCAGTTAGCTGGTGTGAAGTTGGTTGTACTAGCACCAACTCATCTTCAAATTGCATCCACCATCTCTCTTTATAGTGGTATCAGAGCATAGTGAATCAACATGGGAGATGGATTTCCATCAACAGTTGACAAATTGGATAGAAACAACTACCCAGCATGATCTCTAAGGATGGAGGCTTATCTTCAAGGGAGGAATCTATTTGGATACACACCTAGAGCTGAAACAATGCCAACCATAAGGAACAAAGGGCAACCATCACATGAAGAAGAGGAAGGACTTTCAAATTTGTGTTCAAAGGATGCACTTGCAAGGTCCTATATTCTGAACTCAAACTCTGATTTTCTTTTACCTCATGTCAAAGGAGGCAAGAAATCAAGAGAGACTTGGAATGCACTTTCTTCTTTCTTCTCCTCTAACACTCGAGCAAGAAAGAACCAATTGTGGATGGAGCTCATAACAATGAAGAAAAAACCCAAGCAAAGTTTGATTGATTATGTCACAAAGATGAAGGAGATTTAAAATTAACTTGGAAGCATTGGAGATGTAATATAAGAGGAACAAATCATTAGAAAAATCATAAATGGAATCAAAGCCGATGACAAGTGGGATTCCTTCACAAAATCCATGGATTGGTACATGGATATGCATGTACCCGACCTCAACACACTCATGGGCCAACTCTTCACTCATGAAGCAAAGATTAGCAAAGGTGGTGAGTCCTCAAGAGGTAATCAGAATTCTCCTTTATATTCTGATAAAGCTAACATTAAGGAAAAGTCAAAGAATAAGAAGAATGAAGATGAAGGTAGCTCTTCCCAAGCAAACTTTACAGGTAGAGGAAGAGCTAGAGGAAGAGGGAGAGGTGGAAAGCAAGGGAGGAGGAGATTCCAATCATGTCAACCTTGCAATATATGTGGCTTATCTAATCATACTTAAGAATGTTTCAGGAACCCGAGGAACTGAAGAGGAAGAGGATTCAATAGAGGTGGCTATGGATCAAATACAGGCAGATACAATGGAGGCTACAATAGCTTTATTTAGCTATGGATCTCAAAATCTCACAGAGTTGGGGATATGGCACAAAAGGCTTGCTCAGATTCATGAGAGGACACTCAAACAAATATGTAGGGACCAAAGTATACTTGGTTTGCCTAATATCACAAGGCAACACATGATTTATAAGTGTGAAGCTTGTCAATTTGGCAAGGCTCATAGACAACCTTTCAATAGGAAGGATATGTGTATCAAAATGTTCTACATCTAGTGCACACGGATGTGTGGGGTCCTAGTAAGGAGCCATCTATATCAGGCTCAAGATATTATGTGTCTTTCATAGATGATTGTATCAGGTGGACCATTCTATTTTTCATGAAGCACAAGGATGAAATTTTTAATTGCTTTAAGAAGTATGCTTCTCTTGTTGAAAACCAAACAGGTAGGATTTTGAAATGACTTAGATCAGATGGTGGAGGAGAATACTTCTCTTCTGAATTTGATGCCTACTTGCATGAAAGAGGCATTAAAAGGGAAGTCACTACAAGGTATGCACCTGAACTCAATGGTGTAGTAGAGAGGAGAAATAGAGGGATTGTTGATGCCGCAAGGTCCATGCTCAATGAAAAGGGATTGCCAAACTACCTAAGGGCGGATGCTGTGTCTACAACCACATATCTCATAAATAGACTTCATCTAATTCAATAGATGGAACCACTCCATATGAAGTGTGTAATGGAAGAAGAACTAGTCTAGAGCATTGTAAACTCTTTGGATGCTTAGCCTATGCTCATATTCCTTCTCAAGTAAGAGGGAAATTGGATCCCAATGCAAAGAAGTGCATATTTATTAGTTATGACCAAAACCAAAAAGGATACAGATTGTACAATTTAACCAATAAAGGATTTTCTATGAGTAGAGATGTAATTTTTTTATGAGAAAAAATCATGGTTTGATGATGATAAGAAAGTGAAGCTGGCTTGTGACTTGGATGAAGATTTTCCATCACTTTAACCAAAGGAGCCAAAGCAAACTGAAGAAATTGATTCAGAGATTGACCTAGAAGACTTGGAAAGACTAAAGCTATGGAAGAGCAAAGGTAAAGCAAAGGTTCAAGATGCTACATATGGACCCAAGAGCTCACATCAACCACTTAGAAGGTCTTCAAGAGAGAAGAAGTAACCGGAGAGGTATGGTTATGATACTTCTTTGGTCACCAAAGCACTCAATCTACATTGCAAAGGATTCAACCAATGAAGAACCTACCACATTTGAAGAAGCGCAAAGCAATGGATGAAGAAATAGAAGCCTTGAAGGAGAATTACACTTGGGAGCTTGTACCTAACAAGCCATCTATGAAGGTAATTGGATCTCGATGGATATAAAAAATCAAGAACAATCCAAATGGAAGTATAAGTAGACATAAAGAGAGACTTGGGTTTGCCTAATATCCATGATATTGATTATGAGGAGACTTGATGTCTTGTTGCAAAAATGCCTACAATTAGGGTTCTCATTGGTCTTGGTGCATCTAGAAATTGGAAGCTCTATCAACTTGATGTAAACAATGCTTTCTTAAATGGATGGATTTCTAAGGAAGTTTATATGGCACAACCTCTTGGATATGAGGATGCACATCATCCTAACTATGTATGCAAATTAAAGATAGCCTTGTATGGATTGAAGCAAGCTCCAAGAGCTTGGAATTTAAGATTGGTGACTTATTTGCAAGACCAAGGATTCAAAGCTATCAAGGCGGATACCTCTTTGTTCATAAGGAGAAATGGATCTAAAATGATCTATCTATGTGTGTATGTTGATGACATTATTATCACAGGGAATGATCTTGAAGGAATCGAATAGGTAAAGAATCAAATGAACGAGGAGCTCAGAATAAGTGATCTTGGACTACTCACTTATTTTCTTGGATTGGAGTTAATCTACACAGGTTCAGGTATATACATCACACAAAGGAAGTATGTGCATGAAATGCTCATCAAGTTCAAGATGGAAAACACCAAGTGTGCTGGTACACCTAGGGAGGAAAATCATAAGCTTAGTGCTTATGAAGGAGAGCCAATTGAAGACATCACAAGCTATCAAAGCTTGGTTGGAATTTTGAACTATGCAACACTCACAAGGGTGGATATATGCCATAGTCTTACCATATTGAGTCAGTTTATGCATAAGCCAAGAAGATCACATATGGAAGCAGCCAAGAGAGTCCTAAAGTACCTAAAGGGGACCATGAATGAAGGTTTGTTTTATCCATTTACTTCTGATACTGACCTAAAGGCCTACTGAGATGCAGATTGGGCTGAATGTAGAGATGATAGAAGAAGCACATCCGGGTATGTATCATTTGTAGGTTAAAAAATCATTTCTTAGTCATCCAAGAAGCAACCAATAGTGGCATTATCTTCTACTGAAGCCAAATATAAAGCTTTTATTAATGCAATTCAAGAAATCATGTGGTTAAAATCTTTGTATATAGATCTTGGACTTCATTCTTCAACACCTCACATTTTTTGTGACAACACAAGCTCACTACATCTTGTAGTGAATCCGGTATACCATGCTAGAACCAAGCATATTGAGGTCAACTGCCATTATGTAAGGGAGAAGATAATGAGCAAGGATATTCAACTATCCTATGTCTCCACAGATATGCAATGTGAAGACATGTTGACTAAAGCTCTTGATGGTACAAAATTGAGTAGATTCAAGTTGATGATTGGCTTGTAGGAAATCAAGTACAACTGAAGCCTCATTTGGAGGCCAAGCATGTTGGGCTTGAGGGGCATCTATTGGTGAATTTTACCCAAGCCTACATGCTTGATATGATCTGATTTATGTTCATTTGTAGTCATATGTGTAGGCATATGAACACCTCTTATAAAAGTATATATTTTATCTCTTGTAATTGTGAAATGGCTTAAGTCACCCATGATATAAAAAGGAAACTTGTGGCTCTAACTACCCAAAACAATGAATCCATCCATCAGCTGAGAGAATATCGCCTAATTCTTAGCATCACTTTTAGGTGAAGTTATTTGAATTCAAATTCAAAACTACCTCCAAAAGTAGCTATAAAAAGAGCAAGAAGGAAGTCTCCATTGGAGAGCTTGATTTGGGTGCACTTCATGTTCATTTGTAGAGATTGAAGAGCTTACTCCATAGCTCTTTCATTCTACTCCCATTGTGCAAGTATTCATTGCCAATGTCATAATCATATGTGAATCTATATATTCATCATTTACTTCCTCTCTGTTTTGTTCTATGCTATACTCACTCAAATGAATCTCTAGCAAGACTTCATAGTTAGAAATCAAATGCTCCTTCGAATCTTTGATCTTTGAAAAAAAATCTTTACATAAAATCTCCTTCAATCATATGCTCACTCTCCAACTATTTTCAGAGGTGAGCAACATGAGCCTTATTTCTTGCCTCATACAAAGTGGTAAGTGTATCCCAAGCATCCTTTGATATTTTGCAAGAGTGAATATAAGGGATAGCGGCATGTTTCATCGAAAAGGCTATCAATGCATGTGCTTAAGCATCTCTTCGATTCCAAAAACGTTGCTATGTAGTGGGTGCAACAAGAACGACAGCACCAATAGGAACCTAAAGATCATGATCTTCAACATCTCATGATGGATCTCACAGTTGGGTGGATCAAATAAAACCGCCGGTGTTCCAAGTGATAGCGCACACGGGGTGCATCTAGCAAAGCTCGAGTGATAAAAGAAAATTTCAGCGATATAGTTTAGATCTCAAGCTTGTCATAATTTCAAGAGTCTTGAGAAACAACATACACCAAGCATATTTAGAGATTCAAATAATTATAACTTCACTTTTTCTTATATTTTTGAATAAAACACAATAGATGCGCTGACCATGTCATATATATATATATATATATATATATATATATATATATATATATATATATATATATATATATATATATATATATATATATATATATATATATATATATATGTGTGTGTATATATATATATATATATGTATGTGTGTGTGTAGTGTTTCAAGACAAAACATATGAATTCGCATTCGTAACCACATGTTTTTATCATTCAACCTCAGCTTTAACTATTCTGTCTCTAAAGAGATGTACTGAGCACATATATCAGAACCTTGCATGTTTTAAAATTGATAACATACACATTATCTATCCAATTAAAAAAAATGCATAGATAATGTTGTGAATTTATTTATATAGAAGAAAATTATATATATCATTAAAAACGTTTCTATTGCCATAATGGCAAGAGTTCATGGATTCCAAAATCCTCGACACACTTAGCTTTGATATTGGATCTATAAAAAAAACCATTTTTCCCTCTAAAATTGTTAACTTATTACGAAAAGATGTTTTCACATAATAGTTCCATGGAATATAGTTCCATCATATCTCATGCTACTAATTGCCAACCAATCGTATAAATTGGAGCATCCTCATATTTAAGTCTGCGTGTCATAAACGCTCATTGTTCCTTCAGGCATAGTAAGCTATGTAAAAGCTTCCCCTGCTTTGTGGGATTTGGGGGGTCCCATGGGCACTAGTCCCCTTCTCTTGTACTTTTTTTTATTTAATTCAAGTCCAGGAGAGTAGGCTAATGCCGAACTTCCTTTATATTAAAAAAAAAGAATTAGAGGAGGCGGAAAAACAATTAAAAAAATTGCCTTAAGTCAAATTCAAGTTCCAAATACAAATTTCATTTTGTAACTATTTAAATTTAACCTCAATTCTAACCAATTTCCACAATTAGCAATGCTGAATAAGGATTTGTACTTTTTGAACTTGTTCGCAGGTCTTAAAAGTGACATAGCAACAGGAAACAATTTTGAATCCCTCCTATTAAAGATACAGTATGTAGTGAACACATATTGATCCCCATACGAAACTCTACAGAACCCTCATTTAACCATATGCGCAATAATTATCTTGTTCTCAAATTATAGATGATAAAATGTACAGATAAAATTATCTTGTTCTCCACTTTAAGTAGTTACTTACACAGGCTCCTATTTGTCAGGCTCCTCAATGGGACTAACCATTCCATGTGTTTCTTGATGCATCTCATATCACTATTGGAAGTGTTTTAATACAACTCCATTAAAAATGGTATCATCCTATATACTATGCTAGTAGACATCTGGCCCCTAGAGAACAAAATTATTTCGTAAAAGAATAGAAGTATCCAGGCCTTATTTATTCCATGAAAAAGTTTTGAAATTATCTTCTTGACCACAAAGTCACTTTCCATGTGGATCATTCCTCCTTAACGTATCTCATATGATAGAAAAGCTTGGATGGTGGACTAGCACATTGGACTCTCCTGTTGGTGAAAATTGATTATGATGTTATTCATTGGCTGGGTCATCTCTTGTTATTGCTCACTTCCTTTCCCACCTAGATTTAGGTGAAGCTTTAGTTCGGGTGGATGCGTTTTCTCATGCCATCTATGATGCTCATGCTAGCACTTCTCTTATTTATTGGGATGTAGTACTTGAGGCACACATTTTGCTAATGACTTGTTTGAGGCCCTCATAGAGTCTTTCCATGTTACCCATAAACTCAATACCCCTTATTATCTAAGAATTAATGGCTTAATTGAATGTACTAACAAGACTTTGTTGAACCTATTAAAGAAACTTATTATTGATTATATTGAACGTTAGGATTAGTTATTATCTACTATATAATGGGCGTATTGGACTATTTATAAACTAATTACTAGTTATACACCTTTTAAATTGGCTTTTGGGATTGAGGCAATTGCTCCTATGGAACTTGTAGTTCCTAGCCTAGAGGTGGCTATTGACCAAAAACTATTGCCTGACTCTTGTATGCTCCGATTAATGACCTTCCTTCTTTAGATAAATAATCTTTTGAGAGCTTCCTATTAATGCAATAAGTGCAACTTCAATAGGCTTGAACTCATGATCGATTTCTTAGAACCCCAATATTTGAGGAAGGCCAATTGGTACTTCTTTACAATTCAAAGGCAGACTGGACTATTGGAAAATTCAAAGCTTGGTGGTTTGGCCCCTATCAAATTTCAAGAAAGCTCAGTTCAACAACAGTTTGGTAACACAATCTCCCTAGGGAACAAATTAAAAATCAGGCCATTTGGTCAAAGATCTATCCTTTTCGATCACCATCCATGTGTGAAATCATTTCCATGATTGCATGATTTTGCATGTTAGTTTATTGCACCTTTCTTTGACTCATGTAATCATGTCCCTCGTTCTTTAACCATAATACCTACATTTCTTCTTCACCTTTAATGTCTCTTCACTCTACACTCCACCCTTTATTGTTTTAGGAATCCTTTGACACTTGTTTTTTATTCCTACTGCTCATAGACCAATATGCTTTGGATGTTCTTGCGCCCTTGAGTCGCTTTTGGCTATCTTCTCAGCCAAGACCTTTTAATTCTTATATCTTTGTATGTTATCTTGATTCGCCCTCTTGTATTGGGATGCTGCTATGGTGTCTTTGTTTATGATTTTGGTTGTACATGTAATTATGAGAAGAGATGGTGGATACTTCCAAATAATTAGTCTAGTGTTGCAAAAAAACTGCTCTACATCTCCCAAAGTAACTTGAGAGATGCTAAGTAGATACCTTGAGATTGCAAATGATGCATTAATACCTCCTTAGTGCTTTGGAAGATCAATCTCAAATTGATTCATCAAAACAAATGACTTGATACGAAACACATGATCAAAAACTTAAAATTTGAGATGAAGCAAATAGACTTATCATGTTACTTATACCAATTTAAATTGCATCAAAAGACTTAGTATACACAAAGAAATCAATGTCCAAAGTTGGCTAAAAATGTGATATGAGCTTGAGACAACACTTGAAGTGAACTCCAAAGATGATTTGAAAGATCAATTTATATTGAGCATATGTACATGAGATGAGTGAGCATGAAGCTTGAGGATAAGGGACACTATGTGTGCTTCATCAATGATGCAAATCTCGACCAAAACCTCCTCCGAATATAGCACAAAAGTCTACTCTAATCCTCAAATCCCTTCATTTGTATATATAGAGAAATTTGAATTAAAACTTTGGGGGGATTCCACCTGAAAATTCCTTCAACATAGGGGAATCTCATCTAACAGATTTCTCGAGCTTTAGATGTGTGATGTGCACCTAACAAGGTCGCAAGATTCTCCTTGGCTTTTACTTTTGATGAATTTACCTTCCAAGTAATCAATTTTACAAGAGGTTGTTCTTATGGCTTCTCTCATTGAGAGTATACATATCAAAGTGATAAATGATCAAGCACTAGGCTTGGATACAATGAACCAACAACTCCCCCTCAAGGTTAGCATGCTTTGAGTCTTCATTCTTCTTTGATTTCCATCAATCCAATCATGCCTTTGAACCTACTTAGCTTGATGCCATCCAATGGCTTAGTAAACATGTCTGCACATTGAAGATTAGTAGATACATAGGACAATTGAATATCCTTGCTTAACAATTTCTCTCTTACATAATGATAATGAGCTTCAATATGCTTTTTTCTAGCATGGTAAATAGGATTAGAAACTAAGTGAAGTGAGATAGTGTTATCACAAAAAATGTGAGGAGTTGAGGTGTGTAACCCCAATTCTGAGTGTAAACATTTCAACCGCATTGCTTCTTGTGTTGCATTGGCCAATCCTCTTGTGTATTCAGCCTTAGTAGATGAAAGAGCGATAGTTGTTTGCTTCCTTGAAGACCATGAGATGAGCTTCGATCCCACAAAAGACAAATAGCGTGATGTACTCTTCCTATCATCCTTTGATCTAGCCCAATCTGAATCTGAGTAGAATTTGAGATCAATTTCTAATGTGAAGGGGTACAAGAGTCCTTCATTGATGGTGCCCTTCAAGTATCTGAGTACTCTCTTGGCTGATTCCATATGTGGCTTCCTTGGCTTCTCCATGAATTCACTCATTATGCAAACACTATAGCATATGTCTACCCTTGTGAGAGTTGCATAGTTTAAGCTTCCTACCAGGCTTTGATAGTTTGTGATTACTTCAATGAATTCTCCCTCATAGGCACTTAGCTTATGATTCATCTCCATGGGTGTACCTGCATGCTTAGTATTTTCCATTTTGAATTTAGAAAGCATCTCATGTACATAGTTCCTTTGAGTGATGCACATACCAAAATCTATATAAGCAAGTTCAAGTCCAAGGAAATATGTGAGAGGCTCAAGATCACTGATCTTGAATTCAACCTTCATACCCACTTTTACTTGATTAATTCCATTGATGTCATTTCCTATAATTATGAAGTACAATATCATCAACATACACACAAAGATAAATAACTTCAGACGCATTCTTCTTAATGAATAAGGATGTATCTGCTTTGCTAGCCTTGAATCCTTGATCTTGCAAGTACGTTACTAACCTGTGATTCCAAGCTCTTGGAGCTTGCTTCAAGCCGTACAAAGTCTTTTTAATGTGCGCACATAATTGGGATGATGTGCATCTTCATAACCATGTGGTTCTGCCATATACACTTCTTCTGAAACCCATCCATTGAGAAATGCATTTTTACATCTAATTGATAGAGCTTCCAATTCCTAGATCTAACAATGCTAACAAGTACTCTAATGATAGGCATCTTAGCTACAAGTGAGAAGGTCTCTTCATAGTCTATTCCATGGGCTTGAGCAAAGCCCTTGGCTTCTAACCTTGCCTTATATCTATTGATACTACCATGTCGATTCTTTTTTACTTTATAAATCCACCTTGATTCAATTTTCTTCATTGATGGTTTGCTAGGAACAAGCTCCCATGTTTCATTGTCCATGAGCGCTTCCATTTCTTCATTCAATGCTTCTCTCTGTTTCTTCTTGCTTTGAGCTCTATCACAAGATGTTGTTTCTTCATAGTTGAGGTCTTGAGCCATATATATTGAATGCTTTCTGACCAAGGATGTGTCCAATCCATATCTTTCTGGTTTCTTCTTTTCTTTCATTGACGATTTGATTGGTTATAGAGAGCTTTTTGGTCCTTGAGCTAGGTCTTGCACCGTAGATTTCCCTTTGTTCTTCCATACCTTAAATTTTGCAAATTCTAGCATGTCATCTTGAGAATCACTATCTTCATGATGCTTTGGTTCCTTCGTTGGAAGAGATCGAAAGTCTTCTTCCAAGTCATAGGGTAGCTTCACTTTCCTGTCATCATTAAACCAAGATTTAGTCTCATCAAAGACTACATCCCTACTGACTAAGAAGCCTTTGTTAGTGGGATTATATAATCTGTATCCTTTTTTATTTTGGTCATATCCAATAAAAACACACTTCTCTGGCTTGGGATCCAGTTTCCCTCTTATTGGATAGGAAGTGAGTCTTCTTGACTTTGATCCTCATTGTAATTGTTGTATTCCTTCCTTCCTCTATGTCCACTTTGATAGTTATTTTTGTTGTGATAGTTTTTGTTGTATCCTCCATTGTATCTCCCTCTACTTGATCCATAGCCAACTCTATTGAATCCTCTTCCTCTAGAAATTTTTGGGTTACTATAACATTCTTTAGTCGTGTAATCATAATAGCCAAAGATGTTGCAAGGTTGAGATGTTTTGGGTCTCCCCTGCCTTTCTTTCCTCCTCTACCTCTTCCTCTAGCTTTTCCTCTACCTGTGAAGTTGGCTTGGAAAGAGCTATCTTCATCTTCATTTTTCTTCAACTTTGACTTATCCCTATCTTTAGCTTTAATATAGTATAAGGTAGAAGATTGATTACCTCTTGTGGATTCACCATTTTTTATTTATCTTTGCTTCATTTGTAAAGAGTTGGCCCATCAGAGTATTGAGGTCATGTAATTTCATGTCCCTCAATCCTCAAAGACTAGGCTGGGTAGTTGTTCCTATCCAATTTGCCAATGATATAGGGAAAACCATCTCCCATGTTAAATAACTATGCTTTGATACCACTGTGAGAAGGGATGGTGGATACTTCCAAGAATGAGTCTGCTGTTGCAAAAAAAAACTGCTCTATACCTCCCGAAGCAACCTCAGAGATGCAAAAAAGATACCTTGAGCTTGCTAATGATGCATTAATACCTCCTTAGTATTTTGGAAGCTCAATCTCAAATTGATTCATCAAAACAGATGACTTGATACAAAACGGATGATAAAACACTTGCTATTTTGTGATGAAAAGTTCTCTAGAATTTTACTAAGAGCTCACAGCTTGCTGAGAATTTTCTAGAGATATTTAAACATTTCAAATTAGATATATGATGAATCTAAAGCAACTAATTTGGTGATTTTTAATAGAACATATTGAGAGAAATCAATTTAGGAACATTGGGGATGTCATCTCATATTTTTAGGAATACTATGTCTGCATACATAGGTCACATCAAATAGACGTACCTCATAGAGTAATGAACCAAACATGATGAAAACTGAGATGAAGAAAATAATTTTTTCCTTTACCTATACCAATTTAAATCTCATCAAAAGACGTAGTATACATAGAGAAATCAATGTCCGAAGTTGACTAAAAATGAGATATGAACCTGAGGCAGTAGTTGAAGTGAACTTCAAAGATGATTTGAAAGATCAATCTGTATTGAGCATATAGTACATGAGATGAGTGAGCATGAAGCTTGAGGATAAGGGAAACTATGCGTGCTTCATCAATGATGCAAATCTTGATGAGAATCGCCTCTGAATGTAGCATAAAATTCTGCTCTAATCCACAGCTCTCTTCATGTGTATATATAGAGAAATTGGAATTCAAACTTGGAGAGGATTCCATGTAAAATTTCCTTCAACATAGGGGAATCTCATCTAATTGATTTCTTTAGATTTAGATACGTGATTTGCACCTAACAAAGTGACGAGCTTCTCTTTGGCATTTACTTTTGATGAATTTACCTTCCAAGTAATTAATTTCACAAGAGGTTGTTCTGATGGCTTCTCTCATTGAGTATACATATCAAAGTGATAAATGATCAAGCACTAGGCTTGGATACAATGTACCAATAGTAATTGCAATTGTGATCATATTTTGCACCAGACATGTGGGAAGTCCCTGTCTAAGAAGTTTGAAATATTCATTGTTTGTGTCTAAGTAATTTTTTCCAGCAAAGTAGTGTCGTATGATAAATATCAGTTTTGATAGATAGAAGTTATTCTGTGATTTGAGTGACTAGCAGATTGGCTAGGGTAATTGAGAAGTTGGAGAAGCACAAGGATCAGATTTCTACTAGATTCTACCACTCAAGAACCCTCTGAGCTTGTTCCTTCCCTTAGCGAGATAGGACTAAGGTTAACACATGCGCATATCCTTGTACTTGTTGTTTTGAAGTAGGTTACATTTTTGAATTTGCTAACAAAATTTCCCACCTTTTGCATACTAAAATATTAATGATTATAGGGCAAACTATGAGAATTTTGTTCTTCGGTGCTAATATCCAAAACACGGAAAATAGAATGCACATAAAGCGAAATGATTAGAGTTATACATGTATAGAGTTTTGGGTTCTGAATGGAAGCATTTGTACTATGATTACTGTGAAAGTATACAATATAAAAACAATCATACCGAAACAAAACATCCGTATTTTTTCTTCTCAATTGCTTATGTTCTATATCATGTAAAATAAGCGATTGCATTTTGATCATGTTAATAATCAGCATACCTCAAGAAAATTTGCTACCATTGCCACATCAGATTACTACAATTTGAAGTAAAGATGATTTCCATTCATTGCATAGAGAAAGAGATAAGTCTACGGGATGTTCTCCAAACCTTATTTGCCTGCAATAAATATCAAACTGAAGTGCAAATCATAAAACCGCATGCAAATAGAAGCAAAGTAGATTCTTCTTCGATTCTTTTACAAGATATCTAAAGAGCATATTTCTGAAGAATATATCATCAAACCTGTTTAAATTTAATAAATTTCAGAAAAACAAATGAACAGAGGATTCATGGAATGAAGCAAGCAATGGCGACTAACTAGACATATCAACACAAATACTTGGAAGAACTCCCGCCAATATATCAAAAGGAACTTGCACAATTTTTAATGCTGGAGGATCCATTCTTTAATTCTGATTTTGTTCGAATGAGGAGCGGTATCATTGTTTTGTGAGGAAGTGTTCAACAAGTGATCAGTTAAGAAAACAGTTATGCAGAGCTCTTCGAACCGATGAACACGTGTTGTTTTTTTAGACGTGATGGTAAATCTCAGAGAAGAATATGTATGGCCTCCTCCTCGATATCGTTGTTAATCAATGGTAGAGCACATCATAGAGTATGGAAACAGGAGGAGATGTCAGAAGTAATTGTTGTCCCTCTGTCTCTCCTTCCGTCCTCAAAATGATCTCCTTTGAGCGCAGCGGCCCCCCATCATAGCAATCCACGGATTATCAATATGATTATTCCCCTTCCATGCTCTAATTATTCCCCTTCCATATGATTATCAATGAGCCTTCCAGTACAATAGCCTACCTCCCCCTCCTCCCTATATAATCCCTCCTGGATATATAATCCCTTACAGATGAATTTTTTCCGGATGGAATGCATCCTCTACCGCCTTCCTCTCTTCCTCCACCGACTCAAATCACGATCTTTCTTTTCTACTTCCCTTCTGGATCTGTCTCGAATTCTAGGTTCTCCTAACTCTCGCTTCCATGCATACCTACTTGCCAAAAAAACCTCTCTCATGTCCTCCATGCACACACGCGTACTTGCTATCTTATATACACATGTGTTGTTTTATTTTCTTTTATTTCACTTATTAGTTTATGTTGTTTTAGTGCTATTTCTTTACAATTAAGAGTGTCACACGCATGTTTATAGGTTCACATGCACAAAAAATACACAATACACGTATAGTACTATTTAGATAAAAACACATACACACATAACGACATGCGCAAACACAAATCAATATACAAAGCAATACTTTGGTCAGAAAAAACCATATAAACACTTACACATAAAATTTAGGGTCAAATACAGACACAAAAACTGGTTGCACGCACACATTCACATCATTCTCTAAAATGTTCTTTGTTCTCTATATTTTGCAGTTACCCAAAGCTTCAATAACTTATCTCAAGCAATTCATTCAACCCATCATATTATCAACCTTAACTTTTACTCTTATCTTCTTAACCAACTTGAACTTGGATGGATAGAAAATATAAATGGCCTTTCCACACTCATCAAATTAAAACATTCAACATCTCAAAGAAACTTATGAGAAATATAATTTTGTTCTCTCTCATTAAGTAATCAGAGAGGGAATCTCTCCGAAAATCATCCCCACCAATCCATCACATTGTCCTTGATGGGCCAAACCTAAAACCATGAAAAGAAAAGCAATATAGAAACTTCTTCTTAGTTATCAAAGTTTTCAATTCAATTCTTTAATCAATGCATGCTCATGGAATTCAAATAACTTTTTACTTTTTGTCTGGCATATGAGAATTTCAAATTAAAGATAAATTATTCACTTGTTCATTCAACAAATACTTGAAAGTATGTTTAAAATACATTTATAAACTTGGATAGGCTTTCAAGTAACAATCATCCTCCCCCACTCTTTCAAATTCAATCCTGATTTTGTAAAAAATATTATCATGCAATGCCCTTACACAAAATCCAAGAAATTCATCTATTTCCACTCATGCATAAGTCCACCTTATAAATCCCAACTAAGTGATTAAAATTGATTTCGAGACCTCTTACAACCTCATTATATATTTTCTTCAATCAGTATCGTTTCTTTTCTTCATATAACTTTTCTTCAATAGAAACCATTAATGTAATATAACTTCTACTTTTTTAGAAAGGAAGAAAGTATAATCTTCCAGTATTTAGCTTTCAAAACTTTTTTGTTTTTAGAGTGAAAGGCTTAACCCCTATTCCAAGCGAAGGTTCTAGATGAATGCGTAGGCACAAACTAGGATCTCTATTAGATATGCTTATCATGTACTAACATATGCTTATTTATACAAAATGAAACAATCTTCTTACTTGACCTTCCAATTCTAATTGTCTTATCGTTCCTTGGATACATCCATAATGATTTTTTAACAGAATTGCGAGCAAATGTATTCCTACTCAAGTTCAATAGTTTTCACTTATAACTTCGTACTATCACTAAACAGTTTAAGTTTTCAAAATATGAATGCAAATTATTTAGTGCAAGGAAAAGAAATATGTACAAACAACAAAGATTAGACACCAACTGGTAATTGTGGTTCTTCTTCAATCACCTCATCATCCTTCAATGTGGTTAATGAAGCATTCTATCTCCTGCAAAGATAGACTCTTATTTCCTCGATTTCAATGGATTAAGAGAATATGGATCTATTTTCATATTTTTCTCGATTTGTTTAATAATATCATCAAGGAGTTGATTCTCTATTTCATTCACTTGTTTTTCAGAGTTTATGTTCTCATGAATTCTTTGTTTGCTCTTTTCTTGTGTAATTTGATTAATTTCTAGATTGTTTATATCAACTTTCAATTGAGTTTGTAATTTTGTAGCTTTCTCTTGACCAAATAATTGCTCATGAGTTAAACGTTTTGGATCAATTGAAAGATAGAAATGTTGATATTTCTTTCATTTCTCTTTTATTTCTTTACCAAATTGTTCTTCCAAGATTGGTCCAATGTTTTGATTTTCTTCATTATTGGTCTATGTTTTTTTTCTTCATTACATTTATGTTGATTTTCAATTGATAGCATACTCATTTGTTCGTGAGATACCTTGTTCTAATGTCTTTTTGGTTTCCATAGTTTTTGAATTTGTTTACATGGATTTGGTTCAAACAATTCCTTCATCCCACCTCTTTCTACATTCAATTGTAAAGGTGATCGGTCTTCATAATTAAAAATTTTCCTTTTATAATCAATTACTAGTTTATGTCTATTTACATCTTCATATGTCCTACAATCCCAAAACATATGTCCATATTGATTGCACTAGAAACATCTTAGAGGTCACTTCTGAATCCTGTTTGATTTTCTAGGTGTCATTCTAGGGGTCGATTTTCTAAGGTCATAAATAAATTAATGTTTTTGATCAGATATATATGGAGAAAAACCTTGGTCTCTTACCTCAAGTTCATGATTATATTTCAATGACTAGTTCTTTAATTTGATTGGTCAAATCTTTTAACTTATTTTCAAAATTCTGAACGTTCATGATCCATTGTCCTTTCAAGTTTTTAGGATTTGGACCCATTATTGGCATTTTTTCAGACATTGCATTTATGGTTTGCATTAATGATAAAATGATTTCAAATTTTTCTTGTATAGATTCATTTACTCCATTTCTTTAAATTGTTCTTCATATCTTTTAAATTTCTCTTCAATCATTTCATTCATACACGAGTCTCTATTTTGTATGCTATGTTCAATGAAACTATTCTGGTTATCATGATTAGAATCCTCCCAATATTCTTTGATTAACTCAGCCTTAAAATCATTCCAAGTCATTTCTTTATGATTTTGTCTTTAACAAAGGATCATTTTATAATTATTTCAAAATATGTACTCAACATTCTTTTAGGTATACTGTGAAGTTGAGCATGATCTCCAAAAGTACTCAAATACTCATTGATATTATTTCTTGTGAATTTTCCATTCTCCTTAAGGATAAATTGGACGAATTTAGACCCTTTCTTTGGAATATTCATATTGTAAAGTTTATCTTCCAATTTCATTTGTTCCTTTGTATCCATCAATCGTTTATATTTTGTACTAATATAACTAGTAATCTATTCTTGTTGGAATGTAGATAAAGATAGAATAAAAACAATGGGTTTGTGATATTGTTAAATACAAGTATGTGATGACTTGACATTCTTTTTATGCTTTGAAATTCAATAAAAAAATGCAAGTAAATAGAAAAAATGAAAAATGAAATCATGCAAAAGATTATTTTTTAGTTTCTATAAATGCAAGTATGAAAGGAAAGCGAAAAACTTTTCGTATGTATTTCAAATATGCAAGAATGGGCAAACTAAAAAAAAAACTATAACCTTGTCTTGGCTTGAAGAAGAGGGTAAAAGTGAGTGTGGGTGAGTGAAAGAAGGTTAAGTAATGCGGTAAAAACTTGTGTAAGCTTTAATCGAGGTGCTCACGTCATAAGACACATGACATAATCCAAAAGTAAAATAATCAACAATCATAATCCAAAAGTAAAACACACATGATAAGAGGTTCATTGATTGGGCATGGAACGATTTCACCTCACGCTCAATGTCGCAAAGGGGCTCACAGTTGGCCAGATAAAATCCAAACACAGGTGTTCCAAGTGATGGTACACCCGAGGTGCTTCTAGCAAAGCTCAAGTGAGAAACGAGAAGCACAAGAACATTGTTTAGATCTCAAGCTTTTCAGAATTTCAAGAATCTTGAAACAACATACACAAAACATGTTTCGAGATTCAAATAGTTAAAACTTCAATTTTTCTTATATCTTTGAATAAAACAAAATTAATTTATTCACCATGTCATTTTCATAACCACAGATCATTTATCTGTAACACTAGAAAGAAAAGAAAGTATCAAAGAAGATATTTTCAATCGAAACACACACACACACATACACACACACACACACACACACATATATATATATATATATATATATATATATATATATATATATATATATATATATATATATATATATATATATATATATATATATATGTGTCTAAAACTATTAACCTATTACCAAAAGATTATTGCACATAATAGTTCCATGGTATATAGTTCCATAATATCTCGTGCTACCAATTGCCAACCAGAATTGGGTATACATCAGATCATCCTCATATTCAACTCTTGGTGTCCAAAAACCTCTACCTTTATCATAAATACTTTAATCATTCAAAGCAAGATAATTGGAGCAGAGAGATGAGCGTTTAGACAATTTCTTCAAGTCAAGTGCATCTTCCAAACACAAATTTCATCTGCGAATTATTTAAATATGACGTCAAGTCTAACCAATTTTCGCAATTACAAGGGCTGAGTAAGGATTTGTAATTGTAACAACTGGTATGCAGGTTTTAAAAGTGACATAGCAACAGAAAACAACTTTTGAATAACTCTTAAGAAATAGAGGGTATGAAGTCAACGCATATTGATCCCCTTACCAAACTCTACAAAACACTCATTTAACCATATGCACAACAATTATCTTGGTCTCAAGTTATAGATGAGGAAATGTAGAGAAATGCATGGGAAAAATGTACAAAAATATGCAAGCATATACGAATGTAGAGAAACGTATTGGACAAAATGTTTACATATGGAGAACTCCTCTTTTTTTTTTTTCATTCCCAGCTCAAAGTCATCTACATGCTTCAAAGCTTGTTGGATTCAGCTCAAAGTCATCTACATGCTGACAAAGTTTGAAGTGATTTCATTCAGCCAATGCAGAGAAATCGTCATCGAGGTGCTCACTGGTCTATCTCTGCTACAGTCCTAAAAAGTCGGGGGTATACCAAATCTTGCTAAATTAATTTCTCTTAGCATAGTTCATTATTTTACATCATTCCACTAGCAGATTTTAGCTTACTAAGCTAGTTGAATAACCTTAGAAGGAATTTTATCAACTGCTACTGTGCTGGTCACACTGAGCAAAACATTCAGCAGGTGTCAAGACCAAAGTAGAAGGTTTTCTTGAGTTTGTGACCTCCAAAGTTATCTGTTTTGATTCAATCATTACACACTTCATTTCCAAAGGACATAGACCATTTCTTGGTGTCATTGGAAAGCTAAGGGAGTCTACTAATCAAGTATGAAGCTAAAGAGGGCTGGTACAAAGTAGGTTCTAGCAGTACCTACTCAATCTCTTGGATCATCCATCCATCTTTCCCAACAGTGGTATCAGAGCAAATAAGGTAAAATGGGAGATGGTTTTCCTTCATTTATTGACAAATTGGACAGGAACCATTATCAAGCTTGGTCTCTAAGGATGAAGACCTACTTACAAGGAAGGAGTCTCTATGGATACATCTCAGGAGATTAGGAATTGCCCTCATTCAAAGCAAGAGGTTTGCCAACGAAGGAGGAACAAGAAAAACTCAACACATGGTGTGCAAGGGATGCATTGGCAAGGTCTTATCTACTCAACTCTATATTTGACTTTCTTTTACCTCATATCAGAAATTGTAAGACTTCCCAAGAGACTTGGGAAACCTTGTCATCATATTTTTCCTCCAATACAAGGGCTAGGAAAAATCAGTTGTGGATTGAATTCACAACACTAAGGAAGCAACCTAAGCAAGTTGTTTCAGAATTTGTGACCAAGATCAAAGATGTTGCAGATCAGTTAGCAAGCATAGGAGAAGAGATTGAAGAGGAACAAATTGTAAGGCAGGTAATCAATGGGATCAAGGCTGATGACAAGTGGGAAAGCTTCACCACTGCAATGGATCTCTACATGGACATGCACACTCTAGATCTTACAACTCTCATGGGTCAACTATTCACACATGAAGCAAAGCTTACCAAGAGTGGAGATACTACCAAAGGTAACAACTCTTCTGCCCTATACACTGATAAGAAATCTAAGGATAAAGGCAAGAGTAAGAAAGTGGAAGATGAATGCTCTACCTCCCAAGCCAACTATGCAGGGAGAGGTAGATCTTCAAGAGGTAGGGGCAGAGGAGGTAAGCAAGGTAGGGGGAGACCCTATAACACATCACCATGTAACATTTCTGGTTTGTCAAACCACACCACAAATGAGTGTTATAGGAATTACAAAAATCAGAGAGGAAGAGGCTACCAAAGAGGTGGATACTCTCAGCCTAGAGGAAGGTTCAAACATCACCAAGGCCACAACAACAATTATAACAACAACTACAACAACAATTACAATGGCAACTACCAAGGAGGATTTAGAAACAGAAAGGACTACAACAACTACACAGAGGAGCAGGATGACTCTTTCTTGATCATGAACATGACTTCAAAGTTAGGTACAAATGATGATCACTTATTTTATATTGATTCAGGGTGTTCAAATCATGTGGCTGGTAATGTGGCACTACTCTCTGATCTTGAGGAACCAAAAGGTAAACACCAAGTCCAAACAAGTGATGATACAAAGCATTCTGTAGTTAAAGTTGGAAATGTGAAAACTTGTGATGGTAATCAGAATTTGTTGAGCAGAGTACTTTATGTACCTACAATTACAAAGAACTTAATGAGTGTTGGTCAGATTGTAGAGAAAGGGTTGCAGGTCAGATTCAATCAGTATGGAGCATTTGTGGAGGACCCAAGACATGGATTCAAAAGGATAGCTAAAGGAGAAAAATCAGGTAGACTTTTCACTTTTGAGTTGGAAGATACAAAGAACATTGCATTATACAGTTATAAAGATCAAACACTTTCAGAGCTTGAGATTTGGCACAAGAGATTAAGGCACATAGGAAAAAGGACCTTGAAGCAAATGTGTAGGGACCAATGTGTGCTTGGGATACCTAATGTATCCAGACAACATATGATTTACAAGTGTGGTGCTTGTCAATTTGGTAAGTCTCATAGGTTACCCTTCTCCAAGAAAGGATATATGCATGAAGACTATCTAGAGCTTGTACACACAGATGTATGGGGACCTAGCAAAGACCCCTCAATTTTAGGTTCAAGGTACTATGTGTCTTTTATTGATGACTATAGCAGATGGACTGTATTATACTTTATGAAGCACAAGGATGAGGTATTTAATTGTTTTAAGAAATATCTTGCATTAGTTGAAAATCAAACATGAAGGAATTTGAAGAGGCTAAGGTCAGATGGAGGAGATGAGTACTTCTCCAATGAATTTGAGGACTTCTTGCAGGACAGAGGCATCAAAAGGGAAATAACCACAAGGTACTCTCCTGAACAGAATGGGGTAGCTGAAAGAAGAAATAGGTTAATTGTTGAGACAGCTAGATCTATGCTTAATGAGAAGAAATTACCTAACTACATATGGGCACAGAGTGTTTCTACTGCCACCTATCTCATAAACAGGTTATCATCAAAGTCACTTGATGGTATGACACCTTATGAAGTTTGGCATGGTAAGAGACCATCATTAGATCATTGCAAAATTTTTGGGTGTGTAGCATATGTACACATTCCTTCACAGGTAAGAGGAAAGCTAGATCCAAAGGCTGAAAAATGTATTTTCATTGGATATGATTTAAATAAAAAAGGTTACAGGTTTTATAACCCTACCAATAAGGGATTTATGGTAAGCAGAGATGTGGTTTTTGATGAGAATGATTCTTGGTATGAGAATGAATGCACGAAGGTCAAATTACCCTATGATTTGGAAGAGGAATTTCCAAAACTTACAAAGGAGAAACCAACTCAGAAAGAAGACTCACGTTTAGATGATGAAGATACAATCAATCTTGAAGAGTTCAAGGCATGGAAGTCCAAAGGCAAAATGAAGATGAAGAAGCTTGAAGACATACCTGAATCTTCAGCTTAACCCTTTAGGAGATCACAAAGGGAAAGTAAAAAAACCTATCAGATATGGATATGATACATCTCTTGTTACTAAACATTCAGTTTATCTTGCCAAGGATTTGCTAAATGAAGAACCAGGATCATATGAAGAAGCAATCACAAAATCAAAATGGAAAGAAGCTATGGATGAGGAGATTGAAGCACTCAAGGAGAGTGATACATGGGAGCTAGTACCCAGGAAGGACTCCATGAAGGTAATAGGATCAAGATGGATCTATAAGTTGAAAAGAAATTCTGATGGCACAATTAACAGGTACAAGGCCAGGTTAGTAGCCAAAGGTTTTGCACAAACCCAAGGCATTGACTATGAAGAAACATTTTCTCCTGTGGCCAAGATGCCAACAATCAGAGTGTTGGTGAGTGTGGCTGCATCAAAGAATTGGAACATGTACCAATTGGATGTCAAGAATGCTTTCTTGAATGGATGGATCTCAGAAGAGGTTTATATGTCACAACCTCCTGGCTATGAAGACCCTAAGAAGGTAAGTTATGTCTGCAAATTAAAGAAGGCTTTATATGGATTGAAGCAGGCACCTAGGGCATGGAATTACAGGTTAACTACATACCTCCAAGACCAAGGTTTTGTCATGAGCAAGGCTGACAGCTCTCTGTTTATTAAGAGAAGTAATTCAGAGGTAATCTATCTCTCTGTTTATGTTGATGACATCACATTACAGGTAATGATGTCAGTGGAATCAGAAATATCAAAAGCCAAATGATGAAGGAGTTCAAGATCAATGATCTTGGGCTATTGAAGTATTTTTTGGGACTTGAATTAGTTTACACTAATTCAGGGATATACATTACTCAGAAGAAGTATGTGCAGGACATGTTGAAGAAATTTCACTTGCAGGATGCTAAAGCAGCTAGCACTCCAATGGAGGTGAACCTAAAGCTAAGTGCCCATGAAGGTGATGAAGTCCAAGACATTACAAGTTATCAAAGTATGGTGGGTAGCTTGAACTATGCTACCTTAACTAAAATTGATATTGCATATGGAGTTAGTGTGCTAAGTCAATTCATGCACAAACCAAGGATACCTCACTTAGAGGCTGCCAAAAGGATCTTGAAGTATCTCAAGGGTACACAGAACCATGGTTTATACTTTCCTTACACGTCAGATATTGATATAAAAGTTTATTCAGATGCAGATTGGGCAGGATGCAAGGATGATAGAAGAAGCACTTCTGGATACATTTCTTTTGCAGGTGACAAACCAATTTCATGGTCTGCAAAAAAGCAACCAACTGTTGCATTATCTTCTACAGAAGCAGAGTATAGAGGGCTACCTAATGCCACTCAAGAAGCAATTTGGATTAAGCTTTTGTATATAGAATTGGGCTTATATACTAGGCCTCCAATTATCTTTGGAGATAATACAAGATCTCTTCACCTTGCAGCTAATCCTATCTATCATGCCAGGACCAAACACATAGAAGTTCATTATCATTATGTGAGGGAGAAGTTGCTAAGCAAGGACATTCAACTGACCTATGTGTCAACCAATATGCAATGTGCAGATTTGCTGACTAAAGCTTTGGATGGGACCAAACTTTGCAGGTTCAAATCTATGATTGGATTGCAGGATGTACTTGAAGATTGAAGATAAAGACTTAAGCCAAAATGTTTGGCTTGAGGGGGAGCTGTTGGTGTAAATCACAAGCCTACACATTTGGCTTCGAAGATATCATGAAGACTCTACATGCATGGAGAACCATAGGAACATATGCTAGTGATTACTTACCACTTTACCTCATTGTAAAAGTCAATTTGACTTAGAATCTTTTGTAATCACCTACCCAAATGATTCGTGGAAAAGTTAGTTCACTTGATTGAGAGAATATCTCCAAGTTTTTAGAAGCTTGATTAGAAGGAGCTAAGAATTTGAATTTGAATTCAAATTCTTACACATTCCATATAAAAGGTGAACTTGAAAAGTCACGGTGAGAGACTTCACTCTCGAGCTTCATTCTTCTGTCATTGAGTGTGTGTGAGCACTACATCATAGTCTACACCTCTCTACACCATTAGGCAATGCTTTTCATGCCAATGGAATTGTACACAAGTGTTAACTAATAGATACATTTATATTATTCATCTCTGTGTTCTCTACTAATCTACTCAAAAGTCTGTCAACTTGTCAAGGGCATATCTCAGTCAATACTACTCCAAACTCAGTGATTCAAAGCTTGTTGGATTCAGCTCAAAGTCATATACATGCTGACAAAGTTTGAAGTGATTTCATTCAGCCAATTCAGAGAAATCATCGTCGAGGGACTCACTGGTCTATCTCTGCTACAGTCCTAAAAAGTCGGGGGTATACCAAATCTTGCTAAATTAATTTCTCTTAGCATAGTTCATTATTTTACATCATTCCACTTGAAAATGTTAGCTTACTAAGCTAATTGAATACCCCTAGAAGGAATTTTATCAATTGCCACTGTGCTGGTCACACTGAGCAAAACATTCAGCAGGTGTCAAGACCAAAATAGAAGGTTTTGTTGAGTTTGTGACCTCCAAAGTTATATGTTTTGATTCAATCATTACACACTTCATTTCCAAAGGACATAGGCCGTTTCTTGGTGTCATTGGAAAGCTAAGGGAGTCTACTAATCAAGTCTGAAGCTAAAGAGGGCTGGTGCAAAGCAGGTTTTAGGAGTACCTACTCAATCTCTTGGATCATCCATCCATCTTTCCCAACATTCCATTCATTGCGCAGAGAAAGTGATAGTCAAGCGCAATTATTTCCATGCAATAAATGTCAAATTGAAGTGCAAATCATAAAAGTGCACGTAAACAGCAGCAAAGTAGATTCTCGTTCACTTCTTTACGTTTGAAACGTCATTAAAAAGATATCAGAAGCGCATAGTTTTGAGGAGTATATATCACCAAACGTGTTTGGACTCAATAAATTTCAGAAAACGAAATCAACAGAGGATTCATGGAATCAATCGAGCATTGGAGATTAAATAGACATATCGATTGGAACTCACGAAACACGTTGCGTCCTGGAGAATCCATTGTTAAATCCAAAAAATTTTCAAATCCAGAGCGGTATTCTGGCCGTCATTTAATGAGGGCGAGTATCATTGTATTGTGATGTTGAAGTCTTCCTGATCTTCCTTCTGTACTTCCCCTTCTGAATGCGTGTCAAACTCCGACTTCTCCTAGTATGTCTCCCTTCCACGCATACCTACTTGCCAAACAGAATAAGCACTCTCATGTCCTCCGTGCATGCACGGGTACTTGCTATTTTATACACAAACGCGTTGTTTTGTTTTCTTTAGTTTCACTTTATATTTTAAATCATTTTAGTAATTTTTTTCTAGAATTAATAGTGTAGAGGAGGTACTGGGGTACCTACTTTTAACACAGCAGGCAATCTATACTTCCAGTACTTCGCCTACTCAAGGGAGGTTCTCCTTAGAGAAATATACCCTTTAACACTTCTGTGAGCAGGCAGATAATAATAATTGCACAGAATTGTAACTACTCAGAGAAAAGATTAATGACAAATGACAATAGTGGGAGACCCGACCATTCCTCAGTTCGAACAAATGATTACAATGTAGGCAAAGGATATGCTACAAAAGCTGATGCTTTGTGCTAACATGTCAATCGAGAACAAAACGAAATCAATACAAAAGATTCGTCCAATAAAAATAACACTAGTAGATGAAGACTTGCACTGAACACAACTAGTTGAAGACTCGCACTGCTCAGTACAAGGTATGAAGACTTGCTCTAATGGTAGAGCACGGAAATACCAATGACTGAAACTGAATGTCAAAACCAAGCCACTTCTTTACACTACAGTGCTATTAGCCCACGCTCTGTATAGCCAAACAGTGCAAAGAGAGGACTAAAAGAGATGCCCGGAATAAGCCCAGCACGTCTCTGTATATGTGTATCCCTAATGAGTACTAGCTAGTCCATTGCTTTTATACAGAGCGTGGGCCTCCACTGGGAAGCCCACGCTCTGTATAGCCAAACAGTGCAAAGAGAGGACTAAAAGAGATGCCCGGAATAAGCCCAACACGTCTCTGTATATGTGTATCCCTAATGAGTACTAACTAGTCCATTGCTTTTATAGGCATCCAATAGGCCAAGAGGGCCTTGCCGATTCCTCACGTCCACTGATTATGCGCCGATTGATGCCCCAAAAGTGGAGCGGTAGATTAAGTATGCCACTAGTCTTGAATTCGATCCTCAAAAATAAGCAACCATCACGAATGGTTGGTGACAATAGCCATTCCTCCACTTTCACTTAAACTTTTACTGTCACTTTTGCACCCAAGCTAAGATCCTCATTTTGTGCCACCCGTGATTATTATGAATGACCCTCTAGAGCACATCCTTCACATAATCCTTGTAGTAGCTTTTGACCCTTACATATTGTGGTGGGAGATGCTGGGTGGTGTGGGAGGTGTGGGTGGAGTGGAGGGAGGTTGTGAGGGGTGTGGGAGGTGTGGAGTGGTTGGAGGTTGTGGGGGGTGTGGGAGGTGTGCATGGAGGGGGTTGCGGTGGTGGTGGGGGCCGCGGGGGTGGAGGGGAAAGAGAGGAGGGGAGGGTGGGGTTGGAGGGGGTTGCCGTGATGGTGGGGGCCGCGGGGGTGGAGGGGAAAGAGAGGAGGGAAGGGTGAGGTTGGAGGGGGTTGCGGTGATGGTGGGGGCCACGGGGGTGGTGGGGGAAGAGAGGAGGGGAGGGTGGGGTTCGAGGGGGTTGCCGTGATGGTGGGGGCCGCGGGGGTGGTGGGGGAAGAGAGGAGGGGAGGGTGGGGTTGGAGGGGGTTGCGGTGATGGTGGGGGCCACGGGGTGGTGGCCGAAAAGAGGAGGGGAGGGTGGGGTTGGAGGGGGTTGCAGTGATGGTGGGGTCCGCGGGGGTGGTGGGGGAAAAGAGGAGGGGAGGGTGGGGTTGGAGGGGGTTGCGGTGATGGTGGGGGCCGGGGGGTGGTGGGGGAAGAGAGAAGGGGAGGGTGGGGTTGGAGGGGGTTGCAGTGATGGTGGGGGCTGCGGGGGTGGTGGGGGAAGAGAGGAAGGGAGGGTGGGGTTGGAGGGGGTTGCGGTGATGGTGGGGGCCGCGGGGTGGTGCGGGAAAAGAGGAGGGGAGGGTAGGGTTGGAGGGGGTTGCGGTGATGGTGGGGGCCGCGTGGGTGGTGAGGGAAAAGATGAGGGGAGGGTGGGGTTGGAGGGGGTTGCGGTGATGGTGGGGGCCGGGGGGGTGGTGGGGGAAGAGAGAAGGGGAGGGTGGGGTTGGAGGGGGTTGCGGTGATGGTGGGGGCCATGGGGTGGTGGGGGAAAAATGGAGGCGAGGGTGCGATTGGAGGGGGTTGCGGTGATGGTGGGGGCCACGGGGTTGGTGGGGGAAAAGAGAAGGGGAGGGTGGGGTTAGAGGGGGTTGTGGTGATGGTGGGGGCTGCGGGTGTGGTGGGGGAATAGAGGAGTGGAGGGTAGGGTTGGAGGGAGTTGCAGTGATGGTGGGGGCCGCGGGGGTGGTGGGGGAAGAGAGGAGGGGAGGTTGGGGTTGGAGGGGGTTGCAGTGATGGTGGGGGCCGTGGGGGTGGTGGGGGAAAAGAGGAGGTAAGGGTGGGGTTGGAGAGGGTTGTGGTGATGGTGGGGGCCGCGGTGGTGGTGGGGGAAATGAGGAGGGGCGGGTGGGTTTGGAGGGGGTTGCGGTGATGGTGGGGGCCGTAGTAGTGGTGGGGGAAATGAGGAGGGGAGGGTGGCGTTGGAGGGGGTGGTGATGATGGTGCGGGCCATGGGGGTGGTGGGGGAAAAGAGGAGGGGAGGGTGGGGTTGGAGGGGGTTGCGGTGATGGTGGGGACCTAGGGGGTGGTGGGGGAAAAGAGGAGGGGAGGGTGGGGTTGGAGGGGGTTGTGGTGATGGTGGGGCTGCGAGGGTGGTGGGGGAAAAGAGGAGGGGAGGGTGGGGTTGGAGGGGGTTGCAGTGATGGTGGGGGCTGAGGGGTGGTGGGGGAAGAGAGGAGGGGAGGTTAGGGTTGGAGGGGGTTACTGTGATGGTGGGGGCCACAGGGGTGGTGGGGGAAGAGACGAGGGGAGGGTGGGGTTGGAGTGGGTTGCGGTGATGGTGGGGGCCGCGAGGGTGGTGGGGGAAAAGAGGAGGGGAGGGTGGGGTTGGAGGGGGTTACGGTGATGGTGGGGGCCGCAGGGGTGGTGGGGGAAAAGAGGAGGGGAGGGCGGGGTTAGAGGGGGTTTTGGTGGTGGTGGGGGCCGCGGGGGTGGTGTGGGAAGAGAGGAGGGGAGGGCAGGGTTGGAGGGGGTTGCGGTGGTGGTGGGGGCCGTGGGGGTGGTGGGGTGAGACAGGAGGGGAGGGCGGGGTTGAAAGGGGTTGTGGTTGTGGTGGGGGGAGATAGGAGGGGGTTGCGGGGCTGGTGGGGGGAGAGAGGAGGGGGTGGCGGGGAGTGATGGTGGCAAGGTTGGTAGGGGGAGAGAGGAGAGGGTTGCGGGGTTGGTGGGGGGAGAGAGGAGGGGGTGGGGGGGCGCTGTAGAGGGGAGGGAGCAGTGGGTGGGGAGGGGCTATAGAGGCGGGGGAAGAGAGCTAGCCGTGGGGGGGTTGCATGAGGGGAAAGAGGAGGGGGTGGTGCCTGTGGGGTTTGCGGAGGTGGTGGGGGGAGAGAGGAGGGGGTGGAGGGGCACTGCAGAGGTGAGGGAGCAGCAGGTGGGGAGGGGCTACAGAGGTGGGGGAAGAGAGGTATCCGCGGGGGGGCTACGTGAGGGGAGCGAGGGGGGGTGGTGGTTGTGGGGTTGGCGGGGGTGGTGAGGATAGCGGGCCGGAGTAGGAGGGGATGGCGGGGCATGCGAGGGAGAGAGAGAGAGGGAGAGAGAGAGAGAGAGAGAGAGAGAGAGAGAGAGAGAGAGAGAGAGAGAGAGAGAGAGAGAGAGAGAGGGAGGGAGGGAGGGAGGGAGGGAGGGAGGGATGATGGAGAGTGTTAATCTCCAAAAGAACAAGTTAACCTTGAAGTTAGATCACCTCTATATCAAAGTTAACCTTAGACTCCACCAAACTTAAAGATCATCCACCAAATTATCAGAAATATTGAAAGTTCTGAAAAATCAACTTCTCAGAAAAGTCTGCTGCAGATTAGTCACTCATTGACTAATCAATTCTGTAAAGTTTTTGATAAAACTTTGCACAACACTTCGCCTTGAGGTTGCGCAACTTTGCCAAGTTAAATCTTTCAAAAAGATTAAGTACACACTGAGAAATGTGTGAAACACTTTACCTATGTCTGAAAGTGCTTCTCTGCAATGGCGACTTTGACACCTGCAACTTCTTAGCACTGGTTCTCCCAACTCTGAACCCGTTTCATCAAGATCTTCTAGCCATAGATGGCTTACCTTCCAACTTAGATTTTAAGCCCTCATTTGTGTAAAACTTTACACTGTGGACTGAGCACTGGCCATTTCTTTGAAGATGAAATGTGCGCCAGATTTCTCGACTCTCAGAACATCTTCACATATGAATGTTCCTAAGCAAAATTCTCACAACCTGATTGAAATTAATCTTTCAAATTCTAGCCATAGATAGATTAGCTATGGACTTAGATACGTGCAAAAGGATTCTTCAAAAGATTAAGCACAGAAGGAGAATGGGAGAGAAGATCGACGCGCAGAATTCTACAATATTTTCTTCTTCATTACTTTTCATACATATGGTTGATGATACATACAATGTTCATCACCTCTTCACCTATTCTTCTCTATTTGATCTATATCACTCTCCCTCTCTATGAATACGTATCTGTAGATATATATACGAGTCTAACTCGTCATCTTTTTCCAAAATACATTGAACTATTTACAAGAGTAATATACAAAAGAAACATTTCTGATTCCATTTTCTTCCTCTGAAAACAATCTTCATTCTTCCATATGTCTTCTCACTTTGATCTTCATAAAATCACTATTGATGATTGTTCTGCTCCAACAGCTCCCCCTCAATCTTCAATTGTGATTGCCTGCATCTTCTTTATTCCTGCCATATCTTTAAATCTCTGCAACTTAGGTCCATCCAAACTTTTAGTCATCATATCTGCAAGTTGATCTTTTGTAGGGGTGTGTATGACTTCAATTTCCTTCTCAATGACCTTCTCTCTCAGAAAATGATATTGTATTTCAATATGCTTAGTTCTAGCATGAAATACAGGATTAGCTGCCAAGTATAATGAACTCATATTGTCTCCACAAATAATAGGAGTACTCTGAATCACATCAAAAACTTTCAAAAGTGTCTTTAACCATATTACCTCTTTTGCAGCTTCCACCATACCTTTATATTCTGCCTCTGTAGATGACAAAGCAACTGTATGTTGCTTCTTGGAACACCATGAAATCAATTTGTCTCCTACATAGCACAAGTATCCATGTGTTGATCTTCTATCATCCACATTACCTGCCCAATCTGCATCACTATATATCTTGATTCTTGTATCTGAAGTAAACCCATAGTACAATCCTTCTTTGAGTGTACTCTTGATGTACCTAAGTACTCTTTGTCCTGCAATCCAATGTTCCTTTCTAGGACAATGCATAAATTGTGAAAGCACACCAACTGCATATGACAAGTCAGGCCTTGTCAATGTAGCATAAATCAAGCTACCAACCAAACTTTGATAGAGTTTCATATCTCTGAACTCTTCTCCTCCAAACCTAGACAATTTATGGTTCACTTCCAAAGGTGTAGGTGCAACCCTGCAATCTTCCATTTTAAATTTGGTTAGCAAATTTTTAAGATACCTTTCTTGGGTCACATATACTCCATGTTGAGTATAAGAGATCTCCATTCCCAAGAAGAATGATAGGTTCCCCAAATCACTGATTTTGAACTCTTTCTCCATCTGCTTCTTGATCATTTGTATCCCCTTATCATCTGTTCCTGTAAGTATTATGTCATCAACATAAATACACACATAGATAAATCCATTTTCACTTGCTTTGACTAGCAAGCTACTGTCTGCCTTTGATGCTTGAAATCCAAGATCATTCAAGAATTTTACAAGCCTATAATTCCAAGCCCTTGGGGCTTGCTTCAACCCATACAAAGCTCTCTTGAGCTTACATACATAATTTGGACTCACTTGATCTTTGAACCCATCTGGTTGCTCCATGTAGACTTCATCTGAAATGTAACCATTCAAGAAAGCATTTTTAACATCTAATTGAGACAACTTCCAACCTTTACAAGCAGCAATTGCAATGAGTGTCCTGATGGTTGTCATCTTTGCCACAGGACTATAAGTCTCATCATAGTCCACTCCATATGTCTGTGCATACCCTTTCACAACAAGTCTAGCTTTGTACCTAGACACACTTCCATCTGCAAATCTCTTTGTTTTATAAACCCACTTACATCCAATAATCTTTTGACTATTAGGTTTAGGAACCAAATCCCATGTTTGATTCTCTATCAATGCATCATACTCCTCTTGCATAGCATCTTCCCAATTCTTCTTCCCTTTGGCTTCTTCATATGTAGAAGGGTCTTCATCTGCTTTTACCAAATAAGCATAATCTTTAGTAGTCAAGAATGAAGTGTCATAGCTATACCTTGTAGGTTGCCATTTGTGCCTAGATGATCTCCTAACTTCTGCACTTCTTGAGGTCTCTGGTTCATCACATTCTGGATCAAACCTTGGCCTCTCTTCAACTTCAACCTGCACTTCATTACTCTCACTTTCATCAAGTAATTGAATCTTTGCTTTACCTTTCCTTTGTTCCACTACTTCTTCATCATCTGCATGTACATTATACTTACCTGCATACCAAGTACCTTGCTCATCAAATGTAACATCCTTGGATACAATAAATTGCTTTGTGGATGGACTCCACAACCTGTATCCCATTTGCTTATCATCATAACCAATGAATACATACTTCTCTGCCTTAGGCTCCAACTTATGCCTCAATTGAGATGGCACATATACATATGCCAAGCATCCAAATATTCTGCAATGATCCAAGGTAGGTTTCTTACCCCACCAAGCTTCATATGGTGTCATACCCTGCAAAGCTTTACAAGGCAATCTATTAACCAAATATGTAGCTGTATTAACAGCCTCAGCCCACAAATAATTTGGGCAATTCTTCTCTTTCATCATGGACCTTGCAAACTCAACAAGAGTCCTATTTCTTCTTTCTGCTACCCCATTTTGTTGAGGAGAGTACCTACAAGTAACTTCTCTCTTTATACCTGCATTCCACAAATAATCATTGAACTCATTTGAAAAATACTCTCCCCCTCCATCTGACCTTAGTCTCTTCAATTTTTGACCTGTAATCCTTTCTGCATATGCATGATAGTGTTTAAATGTATTAAACACTTCTGACTTTTCCTTAATCACATAAATTGTGATCCATCTGGTAGCATCATCAACATATATGACATAATATCTTGAACCATTTATACTAAAGTCCTTTGAAGGACCCCACACATCTGTATGCACCAACTCAAGTCTTTCTGAATACATAAATCCATGCTTGGAATAAGATTGCTTATGAGCCTTACCTAATTGACATGCCTCACATCTGTATGTCATGTGTTGACCTGCAATGTTAGGCATTCCAAGCACTGAATCATTGTTAATCATTTCTTTGATACCTCTTTCATTAAAGTGTCCAAGTCTTTTGTGCCAAAGATCCAATTCTGACACCTTCTGCTCTCCATATGTGAACATAGCATGTCCAACATTTCCTTGTACCTTCAATGTGAAAAGCCTTCCTTCTTTCTTTCCTGCAATAACTTGTTTATACCCTTGACTAGGGTCTTCCACATAAACTCCATCATTTGTGAACCTTACCTCATAACCTTTTTCCACAATTTGACCTACACTGATCAAATTCTTTGGAATTGTGGGAACATAAAGTACCTTACTCAGAAGAGTGCTCCCATCCTTAGCTTTGACTGAACCAATTGACTTTACCTTATGCTTTGTATTATCACCTGTCTGCACTGTATGATTAATTGCATTATGATCTAGGTCAGTCATCAAAGCAATATTTCCACTCAAATGATTACTACATCCTGAATCAATATAAAACACTCTCATGTCCTCATGTGAGGTTTCACATGTATTCATAATGAGAGTCGAATCCTCCTTTTGATCTGATGCATAGTTGTAGTAGGTGTTATTATAGGATTGATTTTGGAAGTTTCTTCCACCACCTCTTCCAAAAGAACTCCTACCACCTCTACCTCTGAAATTTCCTCTCTGAAATCTACCACCTCTTGCTCTTTGATTAAAGTTCTGATAATTACCATTGTTTTGATTATTATGCCAACAATCATGAGATAGATGATTGGTCTTACCACATATCCAACAAGCTCTTGCATTATCCTTGTTGTTTCTGCCTCTTCCTCTACTTCTGCCATTTCCTCTTCCTCTTATGAAGTTTGCTTGGTTTGAAGTACCTTCTTCTTCACCTGATTGTTGTTTCCCTTTGTTGGCTTTCTTCTTGTCTTTAGAATACATTGCATGACCTGCACTCTTATCAACATCTCCTTTGATATCATTCTCAAAAGTTAGCATATGACCTAACAATTGATTCAAATCAGGAGTAAAGTGATCTAATGAAAGTTCTGTAGATAAAATGAAAGGTTTCCACTTCTCATCTCCTCTTAGCCCTGTAAGTATTTGTCTTACCAATTTGTCTTCTTCAATATCTTCATCCACTGCACCTAAAGAATCTGCAATGTCCTTCATCTTTGTCACATAATCAGAAATTGATTGTGAGGCCTTCTTCTTGAAGGTAGTAAACTCTGCCCATAGTGAAGCCTTCCTTGATTTGGTTGTATTTTGGAAATGCTCTTCCAAAGCATTCCAAATGTCACAAGCACTTTCAAGTCCTCTAATGTGAGGAAGCAAATAGTCATTGACTGCCATGTAAATGATGCTTCTTGCTTGAGCATCCTTCTTCATCCAATTCTTCAAATCTGCAAGCTCCTCCCTAGTTGGAACACTAGGATCTCTGAATTCTGGCTTTTCTTCATCTCCTGTGATGTATCCTATCAGATCTTTGCTCATAAGGTGAGCTTCCATTCTCATAGACCAAGCAGGATAGTTCTCTCTATCCAACTTTTCAATTTGGAGACTATCTCCCATCCTTGCTTCACCTGTAGTCTCAAAACTTTAACCTTTTCAGATAATGAATGTACCTTTACTTCGAATGTTGCTCCTTCTGATCCTTTTGATGCTCTTTGTATGTCTTCCTTCAATCTTTCTTCAACCTTTACCCTTCTGCACCTTCAAAATGTAAAGTTTTGTATTTCTGCAATAGTCGGAGTCTTCTTCACTTCAATTTTGACACAACCTGCTCTGATACCACTGATGGAGAGTGTTAATCTCCAAAAGAACAAGTTAACCTTGAAGTTAGATCACCTCTATATCAAAGTTAACCTTAGACTCCACCAAACTTAAAGATCATCCACCAAATTATCAGAAATATTGAAAGTTCTGAAAAATCAACTTCTCAGAAAAGTCTGCTGCAGATTAGTCACTCATTGACTAATCAATTCTGTAAAGTTTTTGATAAAACTTTGCACAACACTTCGCCTTGAGGTTGCGCAACTTTGCCAAGTTAAATCTTTCAAAAAGATTAAGTACACACTGAGAAATGTGTGAAACACTTTACCTATGTCTGAAAGTGCTTCTCTGCAATGGCGACTTTGACACCTGCAACTTCTTAGCACTGGTTCTCCCAACTCTGAACCCGTTTCATCAAGATCTTCTAGCCATAGATGGCTTACCTTCCAACTTAGATTTTAAGCCCTCATTTGTGTAAAACTTTACACTGTGGACTGAGCACTGGCCATTTCTTTGAAGATGAAATGTGCGCCAGATTTCTCGACTCTCAGAACATCTTCACATATGAATGTTCCTAAGCAAAATTCTCACAACCTGATTGAAATTAATCTTTCAAATTCTAGCCATAGATAGATTAGCTATGGACTTAGATACGTGCAAAAGGATTCTTCAAAAGATTAAGCACAGAAGGAGAATGGGAGAGAAGATCGACGCGCAGAATTCTACAATATTTTCTTCTTCATTACTTTTCATACATATGGTTGATGATACATACAATGTTCATCACCTCTTCACCTATTCTTCTCTATCTGATCTATATCACTCTCCCTCTCTATGAATACGTATCTGTAGATATATACGAGTCTAACTCGTCATCTTTTTCCAAAATACATTGAACTATTTACAAGAGTAATATACAAAAGAAACATTTCTGATTCCATTTTCTTCCTCTGAAAACAATCTTCATTCTTCCATATGTCTTCTCACTTTGATCTTCATAAAATCACTATTGATGATTGTTCTGCTCCAACAAGGGAGGGAGGGAGGGAGGGAGGGAGGGAGGGAGGGAGGGAGGGAGGGAGGGAGGGAGGGAGGGGGGAGGGAGGGAGGGAGGGAGGGAGGGAGGGAGGGAGGGAGGGAGGGAGGGAGGGAGGGAGGGAGGGAGGGAGGGAGGGAGGGAGGGAGGGAGAGAGAGAGAGAGAGAGAGAGAGAGAGAGAGAGAGAGAGAGAGAGAGAGAGAGAGAGAGAGAGAGAGAGAGAGAGAGAGAGACGGGTGCTATAGACCCCCACATCAAGTTTTTGCACCGTCCTGGTGCAACTTTTCCTTTTTATTCGCTTATTGAATATACCAAAGTAACTACAAAGACTGAATGAAATGTGGTATGTACAGTGAATGAAGTTCTTCCATCTTTACTTAATTTAGGTAATTTCTCACCCTGGAGATATTGACTAGGGGTATCCTCTTACCTTGAAAATCCTCCAGATGCACCGCTCCATGCGTTAATACCTTTATCACTTTGTATGGTCCTATCCATTTGGGTGCCAATTTGGTTGAAAATGCTGGAATTTGATGCACCACAACCAAGGATCCTTCTTGTATTTCATTGGACCTAAGATATCTGTCGTGTAATCTTTTGCGCTCTTCCTGTGTTACCTGAAGTTTTTGCATTGCTTCTTCTCTGTATTCTTCTAATGCCACGAGTCTCCTAATTGGAGGTTCAATTCCAATAGTTTTTGCTCCAATTTCTTTTTGATAATAAATTCGAATGGTGCTACTGCCTCTTTTGCATATACTAAGAAAAATGGACTCTCACCAGTGGTTCCCCTCTTTGTAGTTCTGAAGGCCCAAATTGCACCAATCAATGCTTGTGGGCAAAACCTTTGATGATCAAAAGATAATTTGCGCAACAATCCGATCAAAATCTTATTGGAGCTCTCTGCTTGGACATTTGCCCTTGGATAGTAGGCACAAGATTTTTTATGGAAGACCTTGTACGTGTCAAATATAAATTGGAGCAATTGATTCACAAAATGTCCCCCTATCACTAGTGATTTCCAGTGGGCAACCAGATCTTGACAAAATACGTTTATACAAAAAATTAGCTATTGTTAAAGCCGTGCAGTCCACAATAACTTTAGCCTCTATCCATTTAGCTGCATAACATGTGGCCATCAAAATATACTTCTTACCCCCAGGGTGACCAGTTGGACTAATAGGTCCTATGAAATCAAGACGCCATCGTTCAAATGGGAGCCATCCTGTAGATATGACTAATGGTTGGAAATTCAATATGGTTGGCATAGGAGCACATCTCACGCAAATGTGTCATTCTTTAGAAAACTTGATCGCATCCTTGTAAATATGAGGCCATCATAGTCCGCTATGGATGATTTTGTGAGCCAATTCTTCCCCCTTTAGATGCCCTTCACTGTGTGCAGCCTCTAGCAAAAGATTTACCTCCTCTAGATAAACACATTTTTTCAAGATACCATCCTGATAGTATCTGTATAAATTTCCACTTATAAGTGAGTATGCTTTGGTTTTGAGGAGTAATCTTCTCTTTTCTATGGGTGTTAAGTGTTCGAGGAGTTTTCCAGTAGTGAGACAATGGAGAATTCCATCATCCCATTCAGCCTGAGTTGCTACTAAGAAGAGATTACTTCATCATTAATACCTGTTGCCTTCTCGCTCATTGCTATCCTGGATACTTGATCCGGGATGTACTACTCTCTTCTTTGCTTAATATGAATATCAAAGTTGAATTCTTGAAATACGAGTAACCATCTCCAAACCCTTCAGCCACTCTAGGCTTGTTGATCAAGTATTTCAAGGGCTCATGGTCAGATATGACTATAAAATGTACCCCGAGAAGGTAATGCCAAAACTTCTGAAGAGCAAATACAATAGCCAAACCTTCTCTTTCGGTCGTCCTATAGTTCCTTTCTACCTTGGTGAGTAGTCTACTGGCATAGGAGATAGGTCTATCAACCTTGTGTGTGATGGTTGAGCCAGACCTGCTCCAACAACATGAAGACTAGCATCTCTATGCACATGAAACTCCAATGACCAGTTAGGAACACTTAAAAGTGGAGCAGTACATAACCTCAATTTTAGTTCACAAAATGCTTTCTCAGCTTCAGCACTCCATGAGAAGGGGACCTTTTTACTGGTAAGCCTTGACAAGGGCTTAGCTATTTCTGAATACATTCATATGAATCTTCTATGGTATCCTGCATGGCCCAAAAAACTTTTCACATCCTTTGGGCTTTGTGGAATAGGCATGGAAAGGATACTAGTAACCTTTGGAGGATCCACTGTTATCCCTATAGCAGATACTATGTGACCAAGAAGAGTGCCCTTAATGACCAAAAAGTGACATTTAGCAGGATTTATCTTCAAACCTATTCTGATACATTGCTCAAAGATTTCCTTTATATTTTCCAAATGGTCATGGAAATCCTGAACTACTGCTCTACTATCTGTGCCTGAAAATACTGAAAAGTCATCCATGATAATGTGTAGAAAGCTTGTCAACCATTGGCCCAATATTAGATACATTGTTCTATTAAATGAAGCTGGTGCATTCTTCAAACAAAAAGCCATGCAGGTATAGACATAAGTGCCCCATGGAGTAACAAAGGCTATTTTGTCCCTATCATCAGGATGGATCACTATCTGATTGTAGCCACTAAAACCATCCAGGAAGCTATACAAAGTGTGACCAACTACTTCCTCAAGTACTTGCTCTATGAAGGGTTGAGGAAATCCATCTTGAACAGTCACTTTATTTAGGGCACGAAAATCAACGCATACTCTTATTTTTCCACTATTTTTCTTGGGTACAATAACCATAGAAGAAAGCCACCTGGAATGTTCTACTAGAACAATTATACCTGCTTCTTCTAGTTTTTTAATTTCCAACTTTACCACCTCTGCATGCTTTGGATTGAGTTGATATGGCCTAATTCTTGCAGGTGCTGCTCCCTCAACTAAGGGTTTTCGGTGTAATCCAAGCTCCTCTGGTATCCCTGTTAGATCTTTGTAGGACCATGCAAAGACATTTTTGTAAGCAAAAAGTAAAGAAGTTACCTTCTATAGTAAAGGGGGATAATGCCATAGCCAAGAGGCCAAGTGGAGTACTTGAGGATTCTCTTCATCTCCTAGATTTACTTCTTGACCAAGTGTTTGAGGACTGGTCTTGTTTGAGAAATCATCTCCACTGTATGCAGGAGTGGATTTTAACTTATATTCTGCAATATGTTATTTGTTCCATCCTTGAGGTATATCCGAAAAGGGGAGATCTTCTCTACATTCAGGCTCATAAATTTCCTTTTTTGAAACTTCTATAGTTGTTGCCCCTTCAATGTTTGTACTCAAGTGCAAACTCGCATCCTTTAGTTCCTTGTGAACTTCATGGCCCTTTTCTGCAACTCCTTTTTCTACAACTTCTTCCTCTATTTCATTGATTTCCACCATGCAACACTCTGTACTTTCCATCATCCAATTCAATAATGTATCATCTTCTTGGGGTAAAGAGGGCATTGCCTGAGTGTCCACAGTATATCGAGTAGTTTTCCCTGAGTCCAATCCTTCTTCCAAATGTAGTTGCAGTTGGCAATTGGTGTTTGTTGAAATCCATAGCTTGTTTTTTCCCCAATCTTGCAAAGCTTTTGCTTGCCTCAGCCAAGGTCTTCCCAGGAGTAGCGGATAAGAAGTCTCCTGTGGAGGTGCAATAACAAAAGAATATAGAACAAAGTGACAACCTTGTACTATCATTAGTACCTTTTCAATAATGCCAAGTGGTGCAACTCGATGTTGATCTGCTAGGGTAACTGTGAATGGTGCCATCTTGGTGGGGTTCAAATTTAGTTTCCTCATTGTGAAATCTGGCATCAAATTAACACCAGAGTCTCCATCTATAATCACACCTTTGAGAGCTTCATGTTTTATAAAAACAGATAACCTTGAGCTTTGGTAGTCCGCTAGGGGTGGAGGGGGAAAATCAACCAGGAAACCATCTATGCTAGGTGGTTGGCTCAAGTAAGCAGAGTGTACCATCTTTAATAAGTCACTTCTTATTTTTGAATCCATTTTTATGAGTTCTTACAGACTGACCTTGTGATGAATACCTTTCAAGATCTGCTCAATGTTTACCTCATGTGTGTCTTCTTGTAGACTTGTTGGTTGGTCCCTTAGTGAAGTAGCCATCCTTTCATAAGCTCCTTCAATATCTGTTTGGCCCTTCCATCCAGCCTCCTTTTCCTCCTCTCTATCCAAGAGTCCTTCTTGTTCCTCTCTACAGGTTGCTGCTGCTTGTCTAGCTCTAGTCATCATGGGCACTGATGATGATGAAACAACATAAGACTGAGTGGTCATACCTTCTACCTATGGGGAGACTGCAATCATGTTAATTGGAGCAGGGTGACTCCTTGGGAAATCTTTGGTATAGTGATCCTTAGCCTCTAGACAATGCTGACAAGGAGGTGCATCTTCTGGAAGGGAACACCTATTTTGCATATGGCCATACTCACCACAATGATAACACATCATAGGCCTATTATATCTAGGCTTTGTTGGACGATTCTCCTCTCTATTAGGTGCATTTGAAGTACTAGCATAATATGAATCCAGAGCTTGAGGGTTACCTCGCTATTGTGTACCCTGGAGGTAGTAACAGTCTCTAGCTTCATGCCCATCTTTTCCACAAAATTGACAACTTACTTTGTTAGGAAAATTTGCATTGGAATGTCCACTGTTGTTACATATTGTACACCAAATCTGTCTCCTTATATCCTGAGTGGTTCGCAAATCTTCTAATTTGCGACGAAGTCATGCTACTTCGTCATCAGTGTGATGCAGTGGTGGTAAGACCTTCTCTTCTTGGTGATTTTGTTGCATTCTCAAGGACTCCAATTCCTTCCTTAGTTGTCCAATAGGGTCTAGTTCTGCAACATAATTCGATTGTGTATCCCCTTCAAAATGTTGCCTAGCTTCTTCAATGCGTGATGCTACTGCAACAAAATCATTGAGGGTTGCATCCAATCTAAGAGACTCATGTAGCTTCTACTGAGATGACCTGGGAAGAGCTTTTTCTATCCATTTTTTAACCAAGAAATCACCTGGAGCATGTGGCAGACATGCAATAAGTGCTTTTGTCCTAGTGTGAAGTTCATGAAAGGATTCACCTGATCTTAGGCTTAGGTTCTCTAGCTGGTCTAGAGCCCTTTCTGAGGAGTCACTTGGTCAAAATGTTTGTGAGAAAGCCGTCTTCAGAGCCTCCCATGTAGTAAAATGCCCATTTGAATATTGATTGTACCATTTATCCTCAAGGCCTTCCAATGTGGATGGGAAGAGTACTAGCATTGCATCCTCTCTATTCTACAGACCTCGTCCACGGCATAAGGAGATGAATCTCGTCACATGATCATCAACATCCTCATAAGCTTGTCCCTTTAAGGTAGGGAACTTGATATTGAGTCTGGAGAGTAAATGAGAGAGATCCTCCATTTGCACTGGTGTTTCCTCTGACGTATCTAAGGAGAAGTCTAAGGTTCTCCTATGCTTTTCTTTTGACAGAGGAGTTGCACCCATATCAACGCATAAATTTAAAGGAGGTAGAGGGGATGTTGGTTCACTAGTCGAAGATATAGCTGACTTGTTAAGGCTCCTTTGTACACAAAGAGGCTCCTTATCTCCTCGCGTATGGATCATGTACCTACTTACAAAATGCAATAGGGCAAAAAATACTGAAAAAAAGAAGGACTATTTACTATGCTCAGGGCCTCTCACAGAAATTCAAGGGTGCCACCGTGCGTGCCAAACTGTAGAGGAGGTACTAGGGTACCTACTTTTAACCGAGCAGGCAATGTATACTTCCAGTACTTCGCCTACTCAAGGCAGGTTCTCCTTAGGGAAATATACCCTTAACAATTCTGTGAGCAGGCAGATAACAATAATTGCACAGAATTGTAACTACTCAGAGAAAAGATTAATGAAAAATGACAATAGTGGGAGACCCGGCCACTCCTCAGTTTGAACAGATTATTACAACGTAGAAAAGGAAATGCTACAAAAGCTGATGCTCTCTTCTAACATGTCAATCCAGAACAAAATGAAATCAATACAAGAGATTCGTCCAATAAAATGAACACCACTAGATGAAGACTTGCACTGAACACAACTACATGAAGACTCGCACTGCTCAGTACAAGGTATGAAGACTTGCTCTAATGGTAGAGCACGGAAATACCACTAACTCAAACTGAATGTCAAAACCGAGCCACTTCTTTACACTACAGTGCTATTAGCCCTCCACTCGGAAGCCCATGCTCTGTATCTGTTAGAACATCAAGCTTACACTATTCTTGAGGTGGATTTGATCTACATCAAATTTTTTTTTGAGAGATTTTTGATGGTTCATTTACCATTGTAAAAGCCTTGAGCTTTACACATGTAAAGGTAGAAAGATAGAGCCGAAATCCCACAAATTTGTTGTATTTTTTTGAGAGATTTTTGATGGTTCATTTACCATTGTAAAAGCCTTGAGCTTTACACATGTAAAGGTAGAAAGATAGAGCCAAAATCCGACAAATTTGTGGTGGTTGAAGTTGCATTTAATGAAGCAAATCAAATCACCTAAAAGTAGATCAAACTAGATCTTCACTTTTCCTAGATTGTAGGAAAGTGAACTGATTCCCTCCAACAACCATTCCCACCTTCATTTGAATTCAAATTCAACCTGTAAAAGTCGTGGAACTCCTATAGTCTATATAAAGACTTGAAATCACTTGTACATTACATGGAAGCAATATACATACACTTGTGACCATCATTGTCTTGCTCCTTCAATTCTCTACATCATCTTCTTCCCCAATAGTAATCTTGCAGAGGCTGCTGCTCTCTCTTCAGAGCTCCAAATTGAGTGCAAGATGACTCATTGAAAGTTACAAATGTCTAGTTTATTCCTATAAAATTTCAAAGCCTTTGGTTCACTAGATTGGGAGAAAATGGAGTTTTCTTGTCTCGGGGTCAATCTCTACGTATTCCTGAAAAATAGGAAGTACCACCGGTGAATGTCGCATTCATTCCTACAGCATATTTTGCTTATTTATTATACTTTTGTGCCTTCCATACACTCAACCCTATGTGTATCACTCCCATAAAAGTATTTTTTCTAATTGTAATCACGCTGGTCGCTATGGGCATTTGAAGTTCATTGTCTCTTCCTTAGATAGTAAGTTTTTTGAGCTAGTGGACCCGCGAACCTATCTGTTTTGTATTGACTCATTCTCCTTGATGCTCCAAAGTAGCTCAAGGGCTGGTCTAGTGCCGGTTGGCTTAACCAAAATTCGTGGCTTTGAAACGAAATTTTCTACCTTTGACAAGCTTCTCCAAATTCTTTTAGTGGTATCAGAGCTAGATCAAGATGGGTGACGACTTTCCCTCAATGATCAAGAAGCTTGATCGACACAACTATGCGGCTTGGCAAATCAGAATGGAGGCCTATTTGCAAGGTAGAAATCTTTATGGAATTGTAGAAAGTGATGAAGCTATGCCTATTCCAAGATCCAAAGGAGGACCTACAGAAGAGGAGACAGATAAGCTCACACTTTGGTGCGCAAGGGATGCTCAAGCAAGGTCGTACATACTAAAATCTATCTCTGACTTTCTATTACCACATATTAGAGGATGCAAGACATCTCAAGAGACTTGGGATGACCTCGAGACTTTCTTTTCTGCTACAAAAGCAAGAAAGAATCATCTTTGGAATGAGTTCAACCAAATGATGAAGACACCTAAACAAACCATCACAGAGTTTGTTACCAAGGTCAAGGAGGTTGTGGATCAGTTAGCATCCATTTGAGAGCTGATTGAAGAAGAGGTGATCATGAGGCAAATTCTCAATGGCATTCGAAGTGATAAGCAATGGCAATCCTTCATGACGGCTTATGATCTCATCATGGATATGCAAACTCCAGACTTCAACATCTTTCTTGGACAACTCTTCAATCAAGAAGCCAACAATAGCATAAAGGAAGGTAACCCTTATCATGGTAATTCAACTAGTGCTCTATATGCAGATAAGAAGGATAAGAAGCAGAAAGGCAAGAAGAAGGAAGAAGATGAAGAAGAGACTTCTCAAGACAACTTTGCAAGAAAGAGCAAGTGGAAAGGGAAGAAGAAAGGACCAAAGCAAGACAAAGCGAAAGGTCAAAATGTTCAACCTTGTGCCATATGCGATAAGAACAACCACACCACTCAGAATTGTTGGTTCAATGGGAAGACCTAGAAAGGAAGTGGAAGAGGTGGATATGGCAGCAATAGAGGCAGAGGTGGACACAAGTTAAACAATAACAATAGAAGCTATAATATAAGGAACTACAACAATAATTCAGAAGATCAACCACATGAAGACTCATTGCTTCTTATGAATCTAAGACACAAAGAAGTTAAAGAAGATGATCATTTGTTCTACATAGATTCAAGATGTTTGAGTCATGTTGCAAGCAACATTGATCTTCTATCTGATTTGGAAAGTCCAAAGCATAGACATGAAGTGCAAACAAGGGATGACACGAAGCACAATGTGGAGAAGATTGGTAATGTCAAAGCTTCCAATGGCAGGACAAACATTTTGAGTAAGGTTCTCTATGTACCCACTATCACTAAAAACCTAATAAGTGTAGGCCAAATAGTTGAAAAAGGCTTGCAAGTTAGGTTTACCCAACATGGAGCTTTTGTGGAAGATCCATGTCAAGGCTTCAAAAAGATAGCCCGAGGTGAGAAGCATGGTAGGCTCTTTACTTTTGAAGTAGGAGAAACCAGGAACATAGCTCTATTCAACTTTGGGTCTCAAACCCTAAGTGAGCTTGAAGTGTGGCATAAGAGACTTGCTCATGTGAATGAAAGAACCTTGAAGGATATATGCAGGGATCAAAGTGTTCTAGGACTGCCGAACATATCAAAGCAACACATGATCAACAGGTGTGATGCATGTCAGATTGGGAAGGCACAAAGACAACCATTCAACCACAAAGGCTACATCCACAACAACTTATTGGACTTAGTACATACAGATGTTGTTGGTGCATTTTGCCCAAGCCTACATGCTTGATATGCTTGATATTATCCTCATTTGTAAGTCACATGAGTAGTCATGTGAACACCTCTTGTAAAAGAGTACATTTTATCTCTTGTAAATGGAAAAAGAAAAAAGTAAAAGGATGGCTTACCTCATCCATGATGTAAAAGAAAATTCGTGGCTCCAACTACCAAAATCACGAATTTTTGAGCTGAGGGAATCTCTCCTAACTTTGGGGATCACTTTTAGGTGGAGCCATTCGAATTCGAATTCAAAACTCCCTCCAAGAATAGCTATAAAAGGAGCAAGAAGGAAGAGGCGATTAGCAAGCCTTGTACGTGACCACTTCATGTCATTTTGTAGAGATTGAAGAGCTTACTCCATAGCTCTATCATTCTACTCCCATTGTGCAAAGATTCATTGCCAATGTGGTTGTAATCATATGTGAATCTATACATTTATTATCATCTACCTCTCTGTTTTGTTCTCTGCTATACTCACTCAGAGCAGTAACTTCAGAAGGTCATATCTCGAGTTTTACTGAACCTTTTTCAGTGTTTTAAAGTGCGTTGGATAGCTCTCACTGTCTAGTTTCTACCTATAAATTTTCAAGGTCATTGGATTTATACTTTTGGAGATATCTGCATTTTACTGCTTACTGGTCTATCTCTGCAGAGCCCCGAGAATTGTGGGAATGTTCCAGAACTTGATGAAACTTGTTCTCAGTGCTCAGTCCATCATTTGAAGTGTTTTAACTTGGAATAGGAAGCTTGCTAAGTCTATTTGCTATGCCCAAAAGGAATTTTTCTAATTCCTTCCAGGTTGAGAGCACTGTTCATTTTTTCCAGCAGGTGTATGTCCAAAAATAGCAAGTTTTGGGAGCTAGTCATTTCGCAACTTGTCGGTCTTGACTTAAACTTTTGGGATACATGTTCCAAAGTACTTGGCTGATATTTTGGTGGATTTAGGAAGCTCAAAGGGTCTACTAATCAACTCTGAAGTCTCAGTTGGCTGGTGTGAAGCTGGTTGTAGCGGCACCTACTCATCTTTGGATTGCATCCACCATCTCTCTTCACAGTGGTATCAGAGCATAGTCAAGCAACATGGGAGATGGATTTCCATCAACAATTGACAAATTGGATCGAAACAACTACCCGGCATGGTCTCTAAGGATGGAGGCTTACCTTCAAGGAAGGAATCTATATGGATTCATATCCGGAGATGAAGCAATGCCAACCATGAGGAACAAAGGGCAACCATCACATGAAGAAGTGGAAGGACTTTCGAATTGGTGTTCGAAGGATGCACTTGCAAGGTCCTATATTCTAAACTCAATCTCTGATTTTCTTTTACCTCATGTCAAGGGATGCAAGACATCAAGAGAAACCTGGAATGCACTTGCTTCTTTCTTCTCTTCCAACACTCGAGCAAGGAAGAACCAATTGTGGATGGAGTTCACAACAATGAAGAAAAGCCCGAAGCAAAATGTGACTGATTATGTCACAAAGATGAAGGAGATTTCCGACCAACTTGGAAGCATTGGAGAGGTAATTGAAGAGGAGCAAATCATAAGACAAATCATGAATGGAATCAAAGCAGACGACAAGTGGGAGTCATTCACAACAGCCATGGATTTATACATGGATATGCATGTACCCGACCTCAACACACTCATGGGCCAACTCTTCACTCATGAAGCAAAGATTAGCAAAGGTGGTGAGTCCTCAAGAGGTAATCAAACTTCTGCCTTATATTCTGATAAAGCTAAGGTCAAGGACAAGTCAAAGAATAGAAAGAATGAAGATGAAGGAAGCTCTTTCCAAGCAAACTTTGCAGGTAGAGGACGAGCTAGAGGAAGAGGCAGAGGTGGAAAGCAAGGCAGGGGGAGATTCCAATCATCTCAACCTTGCAACATATGTGGCTTATCTAACCATACTACTGAAGAATGTTTCAGGAATCCAAGGAACTCAAGAGGAAGAGGATTCAATAGAGGTGGCTATGGATCAAATAGAGGTAGGTACAATGGAGGCTACAACAACAACAACTACTACAACAACAATTACAACAACAACAACAACTATCAAAGTGGCCATAGAGGAAGAAGAGATTACAATAACTATGCAGAGGACCAAAGTCAAGAAGATTCATTATTGATTATGAATCTATCAACAAAGAAGGGTAAGGATGATGATCACATATTTTACATTGATTCGGGATGCTCGAACCATGTAGCAGGAAATGTGGCTTTACTTTCTGATTTGGAAGATCCTCATAACAAGCATGAAGTGCAGACAGGAGATGACACAAAGCACTCAGTGGAGAAGATAGGTAATGTGAAGACATCAGATGGGAATATGAACCTCTTAAGCAAAGTCTTGTATGTCCCTACAATTACCAAAAATTTAATAAGTGTTGGACAGATTGCTGAAAAAGGATTGCAGGTTAGATTCAATCGATTTGGAGCATATGTTGAAGACCCAAGGCAAGGCTTTCGAAGGATTGCCAAAGGAGAAAAGACAGGAAGGCTTTTCACTTTTGAAGTGGAAGATACAAAGAACATAGCTTTGTTTAGCTATGGATCTCAAACTCTAACAGAGTTGGAGATATGGCACAAAAGGCTTGCTCACATTGGTGAGAGGACACTCAAACAGATTTGCAGGGACCAAAGTGTACTTGGTTTGCCTAATATCACAAGGCAACACATGATTTATAAGTGTGAAGCTTGTCAACTCGGCAAGGCTCATAGACAACCTTTCAATAAGAAAGGATATATGTATCAAAATCCTTTGGATCTAGTGCACACGGATGTGTGGGGTCCAAGTAAGGAGCCATCTATATCAGGCTCAAGATATTATGTGTCTTTCATAGATGATTGTAGCAGGTGGACCATTCTGTTTTTCATGAAGCACAAGGATGAAGTGTTTAATTGCTTTAAGAAGTATATTGCTCTTGTTGAAAATCAAACAGGTAGGACTTTGAAAAGACTCAGATCAGATGGTGGAGGAGAATACTTCTCTTTTGAATTTGATGCCTTCTTGCATGAAAGAGGCATTAAAAGGGAAGTCACTACAAGGTATACACCTGAACTCAATGGTGTAGCAGAGAGGAGGAATAGAGCTATCGTCGAAGCTGCAAGGTCCATGCTGAACGAAAAGGGATTGCCGAACTACCTATGGGCAGAGGCTGTGTCGACAGCCACATATCTCATAAATAGACTTCCATCTAAGTCACTAGATGGAACCACTCCATATGAAGTGTGGAATGGAAGAAGACCTAGTCTAGAGCATTGTAAAATCTTTGGATGCTTAGCCTATGCTCACATTCCTTCTCAAGTAAGAGGGAAATTGGATCCCAAGGCAGAGAAGTGTGTATTCATTGGTTATGATCAAAACCAAAAAGGATATAGATTGTACAATCCAACCAATAAAGGATTTTCTGTGAGTAGAGATGTAATTTTTGATGAAAACAAATCATGGTTTGATGATGACAGGAAAGTGAAGCTGCCATATGACTTGGATGAAGATTTTCCATCACTTCAACCAAAGGAGCCAAAGCAGATTGAAGAAAGTGATTCGGAGATTGACCTAGAAGACTTGGAAAGACTAAAGCTATGGAAGAACAAAGGTAAAGCAAAGATGCAGGATGCTACATATGGACCCGAGAGCTCACATCAACCACTTAGAAGGTCTTCGAGGGAGAAGAAGAAACCAGAGAGGTTTGGTTATGATACTTCTTTGGTCACCAAGCACTCAATCTACATTGCAAAGGATTCAACCAATGAAGAACCTACCACATTTGAAGAAGCACAAAGCAAGAAAGCTTGGAGAGATGCAATGGATGAAGAAATGGAAGCCTTGAAGGAGAATGACACTTGGGAGCTTGTACCTAACAAGCCATCTATGAAGATAATCGGATCTCGATGGATATACAAAATCAAGAGGAATCCAGATGGAAGTATAAATAGACACAAAGCAAGGTTAGTTGCTAAAGGGTTTGCTCAAACCCATGGTATTGATTATGAGGAGACTTTCTCTCCTGTTGCAAAAATGCCTACAATTAGGGTTCTCATAAGTCTTGCTGCATCTAGAAATTGGAATCTTTATCAACTTGATGTAAAGAATGCCTTCTTGAATGGATGGATTTCTGAGGAAGTGTATATGGCACAACCTCCTGGATATGAGGATGCACATCATCCTAACTATGTATGCAAACTAAAGAAAGCTTTGTATGGATTGAAGCAAGCTCCAAGAGCTTGGAATTTCAGATTGGTTACTTATTTGCAGGACCAAGGATTCAAAGCTAGCAAGGCGGATACCTCTTTGTTCATAAAGAGGAATGGATCTGAAGTGATCTATTTATGTGTGTATGTTGATGATATTATTATCACAGGCAATGATCTTGAAGGAATCAAACAGGTAAAGAGTCAAATGAAGGAGGAGTTCAAAATAAGTGACCTCGGACCACTCACTTATTTTCTTAGATTGGAGTTGATCTACACAGATTCAGGTATATACATCACACAAAGGAAGTATGTCCATGACATGCTCGTCAAGTTCAAGATGGAAAATACAAAGTGTGCAGGTACACCTATGGAGCAAAATCATAAGCTTAGTGCTTATGAAGGAGAGCCAATTGAAGACATCACAAGCTATCAAAGCTTGGTTGGAAGTTTGAACTATGCAACACTCACAAGGGTGGATATATGCTATAGTGTTAGCATATTGAGTCAGTTTATGCATAAGCCGAGAAGACCACATATGGAAGCGGCCAAGCGAGTCCTCAAGTACCTAAAGGGGACCATGAATGAAGGTTTGTTCTATTCATATACTTCAGATATTGAGCTAAAGGTCTACTCAGATGCAGATTGGGCCGGATCTAAAGATGATAGAAGAAGCACATCAGGGTATATATCATTTGCAGGTTCAAAAATCATTTCTTGGTCATCGAAGAAGCAACCAACCGTGGCATTATCTTCTACTGAAGCTGAATATAGAGGTTTGGCTAATGCAACTCAAGAAATCATGTGGTTAAAATCTTTGTACACAGATCTTGGACTTCATTCTTCAACACCTCACATTTTTGGTGACAACACAAGCTCACTACATCTAGCAGCTAATCCGGTATACCATGCTAGAACCAAGCATATTGAAGTCCACTACCATTATGTAAGGGAGAAGCTATTGAGCAAGGATATTCAACTATCCTATGTCTCTACAGATATGCAATGTGCAGACATGTTGACGAAAGCTCTTGATGGTACGAAATTAAGTAGATTCAAGTTGATGATTGGCTTGCAGGAAATCAAGGACAATTGAAGACTTATTTGGAGGCCAAGCATGTTAGGCTTGAGGGGGAGCTGTTGGTGCATTTTGCCCAAAGCCTACATGCTTGATATGCTTGATATTATCCTCATTTGTAAGTCACATGAGTAGTCATGTGAACACCTCTTGTAAAAGAGTACATTTTATCTCTTGTAAATGGAAAAAGAAAAAAGTAAAAGGATGGCTTACCTCATCCATGATGTAAAAGAAAATTCGTGGCTCCAACTACCAAAATCACGAATTTTTGAGCTGAGGGAATCTCTCCTAACTTTGGGGATCACTTTTAGGTGGAGCCATTCGAATTCGAATTCAAAACTCCCTCCAAGAATAGCTATAAAAGGAGCAAGAAGGAAGAGGCGATTAGCAAGCCTTGTACGTGACCACTTCATGTCATTTTGTAGAGATTGAAGAGCTTACTCCATAGCTCTATCATTCTACTCCCATTGTGCAAAGATTCATTGCCAATGTGGTTGTAATCATATGTGAATCTATACATTTATTATCATCTACCTCTCTGTTTTGTTCTCTGCTATACTCACTCAGAGCAGTAACTTCAGAAGGTCCTATCTCGAGTTTTACTGAACCGTTTTCAGTGTTTTAAAGTGCGTTGGATAGCTCTCACTGTCTAGTTTCTACCTATAAATTTTCAAGGTCATTGGATTTATACTTTTGGAGATATCTGCATTTTACGGCTTACTGGTCTATCTCTGCAGAGCCCCGAGAATTGTGGGAATGTTCCAGAACTTGATGAAACTTGTTCTCAGTGCTCAGTCCATCATTTGAAGTGTTTTAACTTGGAATAGGAAGCTTGCTAAGTCTATTTGCTATGCCCAAAAGGAATTTTTCTAATTCCTTCCAGGTTGAGAGCACTGTTCATTTTTTCCAGCAGGTGTATGTCCAAAAATAGCAAGTTTTGGGAGCTAGTCATTTCGCAACTTGTCGGTCTTGACTTAAACTTTTGGGATACATGTTCCAAAGTACTTGGCTGATATTTTGGTGGATTTAGGAAGCTCAAAGGGTCTACTAATCAACTCTGAAGTCTCAGTTGGCTGGTGTGAAGCTGGTTGTAGCGGCACCTACTCATCTTTGGATTGCATCCACCATCTCTCTTCACAGATGTATGGGGACCAAGTCAAGAACCTTCATTGGCAAGATCAAGGTATTATGTCTCATTTATTGACGAACATAGTAGATGGACTGTTCTATACTTTATCAAGACTAAGAATGAAGTGTTTGATTGCTTCAAGAAGTATCTTGCACATGTGGAGAATCATACAGGTAGATCACTAAAGAAGCTCAGATCTGATGGAGGGGGGGGGGGATACTTCTCCAAAGAGTTTGATGAGTTCTTGCAAGACAAAGGTATCAAAAGGGAAGTGACTACCAGGTACTCTCCTCAACTAAATGGAATTGCAGAGAGGAGAAACAAGACATTGGTTGGATCAGCCCGAACAATGCTTGAAGAGAAGAAGTTGCCACATTATCTATGGGCAGAAGCTATTTCAACTTCTGTGTACCTTGTTAATAGACTACCATCCAAATCACCTCAAGGTATGACTCCTTATGAAGCATGGCATGGAAGAAAACCTAGTCTTGGACATTGCAAGGTTTTTGGTTGTTTAGCTTATGTTCATGTACCATCACAAATAAGAGGTAAGCTAGATGAAAGGGCAACAAAAGCAGTGTTTATTGGATATGATTCAACTCAGATGGGTTACAGGTTCTTCAATCCTTCATCCAAGCAATTCACTACAAGTAGAGATGTTGTGTTTGAAGAACACAAGTCTTGGTATGATGAAGATAAACAAAAGGTAACACTACCATATGATCTTGATTCTGATTCTCATCAATTAGGAAGCAAGCATGATACACACGTCCAAGATCCAAGAAGTGATACAGACGATGACTAAGATGAAAGAGAAAAGGATTACAAGCTATGGAAGTCAAGAGGCAAAGCAAAGATGCAAGAGGTTAGAGAATGCTCCAAACAAGCACTTAGAAGATCAGCAAGAGAGAAGAAACAACCAGAAAGGTATGGATATGATTCCACATTTGTTACGAAGCATTCAATCTACTTGGCAAAAGACTCTATTTCAGAGGAACCCTCAACCTATGAAGAGGCAAAGGGAAAACCTAATTGGAAAAAGGCCATGAACGAAGAGATAGATGCATTGAAGGAAATGGACACTTGGCATTTGGTTCCAATGTCACCGAATCAAAAGGTAATTGGTTGCAGATGGGTATATAAAGCTAAAAGAAATTCAGATGGATCAGTTTGCAGGTACAAGGCAAGATTAGTTGCCAAAGGATGCTCACAAACTCATGGTATAGACTATGAGGAAACATTCTCAGCCGTTTCAAAGGTGACTACAATCAGGACATTGATAAGTGTAGCTGTTGCAAGGAATTGGAGACTCCTCCAACTTGATGTGAAAAATGCATTCTTAAATGGTTCGATAAGTGAAGAGGTATACATGTCACAACCACCAGGTTTTAAAAACCCTAATCATCCATCTTATGTTTGCAGACTTAAGAAAGCATTGTATGGATTGAAACAAGCTCCTAGAGCTTGGAATTACAGGTTGGTTACATATCTTCAAGATCAAGGGTTCAAAGCTAGCAGCTCAAATCCTTCTCTATTCATCAAAAGGGATCACAATGAGGTTATCTATCTATGTGTATATGTAGATGATATTATTGTGACAGGTGATGATCTAAATGGCATTCAAAGGATCAAGAGACACATGCAAGAGGAGTTCAAAATCAGTGACCTAGGTGAGCTCACATATTTCCTAAGTATGTAGGTGATATATACAGATGAAGGAATGTATTTGACTCAAAGAAGATACATTCAGGATCTTCTTCTCAAGTTCAAAATGGAGAACACTAAACCTGCAGGTACACCTTTGGAGATGAATCATAAACTAAGTGTTTATGAAGGTGAGAAAATTGAAGACATTAAAGAGTATCAAAGCTTGGTAGGTATCTTGATATATGCTAGTCATACAAAGGCAGATATCTCATATAGTGTGGGAGTGCTTAGTCAGTTCATGCACTCACCGAGAAGACCACACATGGATGCGGCTAATAGAGTACTTAAGTATCTCAAAGGTACAATCAACGAAGGTATATTCCATCCTTACTCTTCACATTTGGATATCAAAATCTACTCAGATGTACATTGGGCAGGAGCTAAGGATAATAGAAAAAGTACATCTGGTTACTTAGCATTTGCAGGTTCAAAGCTAGTATCATGGAGTTCCAAGAAGCAACAAAAAGTTGCTTTATCTTCAATTGAAGCACAGTACAGAGGCTTCAGCATAGCAACTCAAGAGGCAATATGGTTAAAAGCATTGTATACAGATTTGGGACTTGTGAGTTCCTAACCTCACATATTTGGAGATAATGTAAGTTCCATGCATCTAGCGAAAAATCCTATTTTCCATGCGAGAACCAAGCACATAGAAGTCCATTACCAGTTTATCAGGTAGAAGCTCATGGCGAAGGAGATTGACATTTCTTTTGTTCCTACTGAAAAGCAAGTAGCATATATGATGACGAAGGCACTTGATGGAATAAAGCTTTGTAGATTCAAAGCTATGGTAGGTATTCAACCTATCAGAGAATGAAGACTCAAGCATACTTTAGCTTGAGGGGGAGCTGTTGGAACATCAAGCTTACACTATGCTTGAGGTGGATTTGATCTAGATCAAAGGCTATTGCGTCGAAAGAATATCCGTTGGAGAGTTCCTTTTCATATGCTCATTTATTGATTTTTTTGAGAGATTTTTGATGGTTCATTTACTGTTGTAAAACCCTTGAGCTTTACACATGTAAAGGTAGAAAGATAGATCCAAAATCCCACGAATTTTTGGTGGTTGAAGTTGCATTAAATCAAGCAAATCAAATCACCTAAAAGTAGATCAAACTAGATCTTCACTTTTCCTACATTATAGGAAAGTGAATTGACTCCCTCCAGCAACCACTCCCACCTTCATTTGAATTCAAATTGAACTTGTAAAAGTCTTGGAACACTCCTAGAGTCTATATAAAGACTTGAAATCACTTGTACATTACATGGAAGCAATATACATACACTTGTGACCATCATTGTCTTGCTCCTTCAATTCTCTACATCATCTTCTTCGCCAACAGTAATCTTGCAGAGACTGTTGCTCTCTCTCCAAAGCTGCAAATTGAGTGAAAGGTGACTTATTGGAATGCTATAAGTGCCTAGTTTATGCCTCTAAATTTCCAAAGCATTTGGTTCTGTAGATTGGGAGAAAATTGAGTTTTCCTGTCTCGGGGTCAATCTCTGCATATTCCTGAAAAATAGGAAGTATCGCCGGTGAATGTCGCATTCATTCCTAGAGCATATTTTTCTTATTCCTTATACTTTTGTGCATTCCATACACACAACCCTATGTGTATCACTCCCATTAAAGGATTTTTTCTAATTGTAATCAGGCTGGTCGCTATGGGCATTTGAAGTTCATTGTCTCTTCCATAGATAGTAAGTTTTTTTGAGCTAGTCGACCCGCGAACCTATCTCTTTTGTATTGACTCATTCTCCTTGATGCTCCAAAGTACATAGTGTGTTTCTTTGCACTTATAGCATGCCTATAAGGTGTATTTGAGTCTCCATAAGCTCAAGGGTTAGTCTTGTGCCGGTTGGCTTGACCAAACTTCGTCACTTCGAAACGCACTTTTCTACCTTCGACAAGCTTCTCCAAGTTCTTTCAGTATCCTCACCGCAGAGCGACTTGCTACAGTAGGCTTGTAGCCACAGAGTGCAAAGAGAGGACTAAAAGAGATGCCAGGGAATAAGCCCAACACCTCTCTGTATATGTGTATCCCTAATGAGTACTAGTCCATTGCCTGTATAGGCATCCAATAGGCCAAGAGGGCCTTGCCGATTCCTCACATACACTGATTATGCGTTGTTGCGAACATTTGTTTTATGTAGGGTACAAGTTTCAAATTATGTAAATACCTTTGGGAAGTCTTCAAATACTTCAAGAAGGCTCATATTATTCATAAAATATAGCCAAAATACCACGTGATTTCTAGAACATGGTGAGTCAAATTAGTGAGTCACAAGGGAGCTGCAGTGGTGTCCTAGTGGAAGGTCGATGTGGCTAGTTCTCAAAGTCCATCAATACTTTGCTTATTTGAGCACTTGAGTCATGTACTACCTCCACCCAAGTGTCTACCACAAATTTAGATGTATTAGGAAGGTTTTATATTATTTTCCCATGCTATGAAAAGAGGAGAACAGTCGTGATCTTGTGGGATGTCCAAGAGAGTCATATGTGTATCTCTACGCTACTGTAGTTTTGTATGCAGAGATTGCAGAGCTTGTATCTCCCTGACTATATATCCAAATTACATGTTTAATATTTCATTTAAAAGATCTTACTGTCTACTTTCTTTCTATAATTTTTCATAATCATTGGATTTGTGAGCTGAGAGCAGTACTCACTGCAAGTACTGTGTGTTCTCTGGTTTTACCCCCTGTTGAAGGTCTCCATTAAACCTCAAACTTGCAGAGGTCATATCTCTTTGTGTATGTATCCAAATCATGTGTTCTTTGGCTTGTTAGAAAGCTCTCAAAGTATAAATGGATGTGGGAAAGTTTAAGATTCATTGGAGGTTTCAATTAAGAGCAGTAGTCTCTGCAAGTTATGTGTGTCCTCGGGTTCATCTCTATTTCAAGGTCTCCATTAAAGCTGCATATTGCAGAGGTCATAGCTCATTGTGTATTTATCCATTTGAGGTGTTCTATAGCTTGTTTGAAAGCTCTTAGAGTCTAGTTTATGTGTGTGGAAGAGTTTTGGAAAATTCTAAGTGACTAAAGAGCAGTTTGCTCTGCAAGAAAACTGTTCTGTGCATACAAGTTTGTGAAAAAGTCAACTAGGTCATGTTGGGTTTCACCTACTTGTAGTTGTACTTTCGAGATCAATAAACTCAAAAATTGGTATCAAAGCAAGTACTTGGAGGCTTGGAGAAGGTTCTCATACCTTGATGAAGAATTTGAAGCTATCAAAGAAGCAGTTCATCATCAACACTACACAAAGGGAGAAGAAGATCGCAAGGAGGCATCTCAAGCAACATCCAAGCAAAGAAAGTTGCCCATACCTCATTTACAAGGTAAATATTATATTTCTTCTCATCACACACATTGGAAAGAAGGCTTAAAGGAGGAATCTTAGCATTTGTATTATGGGAGACCAACATGCACAAATAGAGAAGCTTGATAAGACCAATTATCAAGCATGGAAGTTTAGAATCACAGCATACCTGCAAGGTAGAGGCTTGTATGGTTTGGTTGATGGCACAGATATCAAACCCACATTACGAGAGGAGCCAAATCAGCATCAATTGAGGGAATTTAGGCTTTGGAATGAGAGAGACAAAAGGGTTATATTCATTTTATCACATAATATTCAAGATTCAATGGTAGGACACATACAAGATCTAGACACAAGTAGAGATGTTTGGATTGCATTGGAAAGGTTGTATGCTACAGGTACAAGAGCAAGGAAGATTCAACTCAAAAATGAGTTGAATAACATAAAGAAAGATACAAGGACATCGGTCAATGATTACATATTGAAAGTTAAAGAGATTGCAGATCAACTAGGATCAATCCAAGCTCATGTGGAGGACGACGACTTGGTTGCACATACTCTCAACGGACTCAAAGATGATGAGAGATGGAAACCCTTCATTACTTCAGTTTATGTCAGAGGAGAATTACTAGATTTTGATCAACTTATTGCCCTCATGGTCACGGAGGAGATGAATCTAAATGGTTCTACTTCAAATCAAAAAGGATCTCAAGGACAAGCTCTTTATGTAGGATCATCAAGAGGTGGAAACAAAGGTAGAAGAGGTTCAAATAGAGGTCGAGGAAGAAGGAGCGATGATCAAGGTGTTGGTGCATTTTGCCCAAGCCTACATGCTTGATATGCTTGATATTATCCTCATTTGTAAGTCACATGAGTAGTCATGTGAACACCTCTTGTAAAAGAGTACATTTTATCTCTTGTAAATGGAAAAAGAAAAAAGTAAAAGGATGGCTTACCTCATCCATGATGTAAAAGCAAATTCGTGGCTCCAACTACCAAAATCACGAATTTTTGAGCTGAGGGAATCTCTCCTAACTTTGGGGATCACTTTTAGGTGGAGCCATTCGAATTCGAATTCAAAACTCCCTCCAAGAATTGCTATAAAAGGAGCAAGAAGGAAGAGGCGATTAGCAAGCCTTGTACGTGACCACTTCATGTCATTTTGTAGAGATTGAAGAGCTTACTCCATAGCTCTATCATTCTACTCCCATTGTGCAAAGATTCATTGCCAATGTGGTTGTAATCATATGTGAATCTATACATTTATTATCATCTACCTCTCTGTTTTGTTCTCTGCTATACTCACTCAGAGCAGTAACTTCCGAAGGTCATATCTCGAGTTTTACTGAACCTTTTTCAGTGTTTTAAAGTGCGTTGGATAGCTCTCACTGTCTAGTGTCTACCTATAAATTTTCAAGTTCATTGGATTTATACTTTTGGAGATATCTGCATTTTACTGCTTACTGGTCTATCTCTGCAGAGCCCCGAGAATTGTGGGAATGTTCCAGAACTTGATGAAACTTGTTCTCAGTGCTCAGTCCATCATTTGAAGTGTTTTAACTTGGAATAGGAAGCTTGCTAAGTCTATTTGCTATGCCCAAAAGGAATTTTTCTAATTCCTTCCAGGTTGAGAGCACTGTTCATTTTTTCCAGCAGGTGTATGTCCAAAAATAGCAAGTTTTGGGAGCTAGTCATTTCGCAACTAGCCTGTCTTGACTTAAACTTTTGGGATACATGTTCCAAAGTACTTGGCTGATATTTTGGTGGATTTAGGAAGCTCAAAGGGTCTACTAATCAACTCTGAAGTCTCAGTTGGCTGGTGTGAAGCTGGTTGTAGCGGCACCTACTCATCTTTGGATTGCATCCACCATCTCTCTTCACGTTGGTATCAGAGCATAGTCAAGCAACATGGGAGATGGATTTCCATCAACAATTGACAAATTGGATCGAAACAACTATCCGGCATGGTCTCTAAGGATGGAGGCTTACCTTCAAGGGAGGAATCTATATGGATTCATATCCGGAGATGAAGCAATGCCAACCATGAGGAACAAAGGGCAACCATCACATGAAGAAGTGGAAGGACTTTCGAATTGGTGTTCGAAGGATGCACTTGCAAGGTCCTATATTCTAAACTCAATCTCTGATTTTCTTTTACCTCATGTCAAGGGATGCAAGACATCAAGAGAAACCTGGAATGCACTTGCTTCTTTTTTCTCTTCCAACACTCGAGCAAGGAAGAACCAATTGTGGATGGAGTTCACAACAATGAAGAAAAGCCCGAAGCAAAATGTGACTGATTATGTCACAAAGATGAAGGAGATTTCCGACCAACTTGGAAGCATTGGAGAGGTAATTGAAGAGGAGCAAATCATAAGACAAATCATGAATGGAATCAAAGCAGACGACAAGTGGGAGTCATTCACAACAGCCATGGATTTATACATGGATATGCATGTACCCGACCTCAACACACTCATGGGCCAACTCTTCACTCATGAAGCAAAGATTAGCAAAGGTGGTGAGTCCTCAAGAGGTAATCAAACTTCTGCCTTATATTCTGATAAAGCTAAGGTCAAGGACAAGTCAAAGAATAGAAAGAATGAAGATGAAGGAAGCTCTTTCCAAGCAAACTTTGCAGGTAGAGGACGAGCTAGAGGAAGAGGCAGAGGTGGAAAGCAAGGCAGGGGGAGATTCCAATCATCTCAACCTTGCAACATATGTGGCTTATCTAACCATACTACTGAAGAATGTTTCAGGAATCCAAGGAACTCAAGAGGAAGAGGATTCAATAGAGGTGGCTATGGATCAAATAGAGGTAGGTACAATGGAGGCTACAACAACAACAACTACTACAACAACAATTACAACAACAACAACAACTATCAAAGTGGCCATAGAGGAAGAAGAGATTACAATAACTATGCAGAGGACCAAAGTCAAGAAGATTCATTATTGATTATGAATCTATCAACAAAGAAGGGTAAGGATGATGATCACATATTTTACATTGATTCGGGATGCTCGAACCATGTAGCAGGAAATGTGGCTTTACTTTCTGATTTGGAAGATCCTCATAACAAGCATGAAGTGCAGACAGGAGATGACACAAAGCACTCAGTGGAGAAGATAGGTAATGTGAAGACATCAGATGGGAATATGAACCTCTTAAGCAAAGTCTTGTATGTCCCTACAATTACCAAAAATTTAATAAGTGTTGGACAGATTGTTGAAAAAGGATTGCAGGTTAGATTCAATCGATTTGGAGCATATGTTGAAGACCCAAGGCAAGGCTTTCGAAGGATTGCCAAAGGAGAAAAGACAGGAAGGCTTTTCACTTTTGAAGTGGAAGATACAAAGAACATAGCTTTGTTTAGCTATGGATCTCAAACTCTAACAGAGTTGGAGATATGGCACAAAAGGCTTGCTCACATTGGTGAGAGGACACTCAAACAGATTTGCAGGGACCAAAGTGTACTTGGTTTGCCTAATATCACAAGGCAACACATGATTTATAAGTGTGAAGCTTGTCAACTCGGCAAGGCTCATAGACAACCTTTCAATAAGAAAGGATATATGTATCAAAATCCTTTGGATCTAGTGCACACGGATGTGTGGGGTCCAAGTAAGGAGCCATCTATATCAGGCTCAAGATATTATGTGTCTTTCATAGATGATTGTAGCAGGTGGACCATTCTGTTTTTCATGAAGCACAAGGATGAAGTGTTTAATTGCTTTAAGAAGTATATTGCTCTTGTTGAAAATCAAACAGGTAGGACTTTGAAAAGACTCAGATCAGATGGTGGAGGAGAATACTTCTCTTCTGAATTTGATGCCTTCTTGCATGAAAGAGGCATTAAAAGGGAAGTCACTACAAGGTATACACCCGAACTCAATGGTGTAGCAGAGAGGAGGAACAGAGCTATTGTCGAAGCTGCAAGGTCCATGCTCAATGAAAAGGGATTGCCGAACTACCTATGGGCAGAGGCTGTGTCGACAGCCACATATCTCATAAATAGACTTCCATCTAAGTCACTAGATGGAACCACTCCATATGAAGTGTGGAATGGAAGAAGACCTAGTCTAGAGCATTGTAAAATCTTTGGATGCTTAGCCTATGCTCACATTCCTTCTCAAGTAAGAGGGAAATTGGATCCCAAGGCAGAAAAGTGTGTATTCATTGGTTATGATCAAAACCAAAAAGGATATAGATTGTACAATCCAACCAATAAAGGATTTTCTGTGAGTAGAGATGTAATTTTTGATGAAAACAAATCATGGTTTGATGATGACAGGAAAGTGAAGCTGCCATATGACTTGGATGAAGATTTTCCATCACTTCAACCAAAGGAGCCAAAGCAGATTGAAGAAAGTGATTCGGAGATTGACCTAGAAGACTTGGAAAGACTAAAGCTATGGAAGAACAAAGGTAAAGCAAAGATGCAGGATGCTACATATGGACCCGAGAGCTCACATCAACCACTTAGAAGGTCTTCGAGGGAGAAGAAGAAACCAGAGAGGTTTGGTTATGATACTTCTTTGGTCACCAAGCACTCAATCTACATTGCAAAGGATTCAACCAATGAAGAACCTACCACATTCGAAGAAGCACAAAGCAAGAAAGCTTGGAGAGATGCAATGGATGAAGAAATGGAAGCCTTGAAGGAGAATGACACTTGGGAGCTTGTACCTAACAAGCCATCTATGAAGATAATCGGATCTCGATGGATATACAAAATCAAGAGGAATCCAGATGGAAGTATAAATAGACACAAAGCAAGGTTAGTTGCTAAAGGGTTTGCTCAAACCCATGGTATTGATTATGAGGAGACTTTCTCTCCTGTTGCAAAAATGCCTACAATTAGGGTTCTCATAAGTCTTGCTGCATCTAGAAATTGGAATCTTTATCAACTTGATGTAAAGAATGCCTTCTTGAATGGATGGATTTCTGAGGAAGTGTATATGGCACAACCTCCTGGATATGAGGATGCACATCATCCTAACTATGTATGCAAACTAAAGAAAGCTTTGTATGGATTGAAGCAAGCTCCAAGAGCTTGGAATTTCAGATTGGTTACTTATTTGCAGGACCAAGGATTCAAAGCTAGCAAGGCGGATACCTCTTTGTTCATAAAGAGGAATGGATCTGAAGTGATCTATTTATGTGTGTATGTTGATGATATTATTATCACAGGCAATGATCTTGAAGGAATCAAACAGGTAAAGAGTCAAATGAAGGAGGAGTTCAAAATAAGTGACCTCGGACCACTCACTTATTTTCTTGGATTGGAGTTGATCTACACAGATTCAGGTATATACATCACACAAAGGAAGTATGTCCATGACATGCTCGTCAAGTTCAAGATGGAAAATACAAAGTGTGCAGGTACACCTATGGAGCAAAATCATAAGCTTAGTGCTTATGAAGGAGAGCCAATTGAAGACATCACAAGCTATCAAAGCTTGGTTGGAAGTTTGAACTATGCAACACTCACAAGGGTGGATATATGCTATAGTGTTAGCATATTGAGTCAGTTTATGCATAAGCCGAGAAGACCACATATGGAAGCGGCCAAGCGAGTCCTCAAGTACCTAAAGGGGACCATGAATGAAGGTTTGTTCTATTCATATACTTCAGATATTGAGCTAAAGGTCTACTCAGATGCAGATTGGGCCGGATCTAAAGATGATAGAAGAAGCACATCAGGGTATATATCATTTGCAGGTTCAAAAATCATTTCTTGGTCATCGAAGAAGCAACCAACCGTGGCATTATCTTCTACTGAAGCTGAATATAGAGGTTTGGCTAATGCAACTCAAGAAATCATGTGGTTAAAATCTTTGTACACAGATCTTGGACTTCATTCTTCAACACCTCACATTTTTGGTGACAACACAAGCTCACTACATCTAGCAGCTAATCCGGTATACCATGCTAGAACCAAGCATATTGAAGTCCACTACCATTATGTAAGGGAGAAGCTAATGAGCAAGGATATTCAACTATCCTACGTCTCTACAGATATGCAATGTGCAGACATGTTGACGAAAGCTCTTGATGGTACGAAATTAAGTAGATTCAAGTTGATGATTGGTTTGCAGGAAATCAAGGACAATTGAAGACTTATTTGGAGGCCAAGCATGTTAGGCTTGAGGGGGAGCTGTTGGTGCATTTTGCCCAAGCCTACATGCTTGATATGCTTGATATTATCCTCATTTGTAAGTCACATGAGTAGTCATGTGAACACCTCTTGTAAAAGAGTACATTTTATCTCTTGTAAATGGAAAAAGAAAAAAGTAAAAGGATGGCTTACCTCATCCATGATGTAAAAGCAAATTCGTGGCTCCAACTACCAAAATCACGAATTTTTGAGCTGAGGGAATCTCTCCTAACTTTGGGGATCACTTTTAGGTGGAGCCATTCGAATTCGAATTCAAAACTCCCTCCAAGAATTGCTATAAAAGGAGCAAGAAGGAAGAGGCGATTAGCAAGCCTTGTACGTGACCACTTCATGTCATTTTGTAGAGATTGAAGAGCTTACTCCATAGCTCTATCATTCTACTCCCATTGTGCAAAGATTCATTGCCAATGTGGTTGTAATCATATGTGAATCTATACATTTATTATCATCTACCTCTCTGTTTTGTTCTCTGCTATACTCACTCAGAGCAGTAACTTCCGAAGGTCATATCTCGCGTTTTACTGAACCTTTTTCAGTGTTTTAAAGTGCGTTGGATAGCTCTCACTGTCTAGTGTCTACCTATAAATTTTCAAGGTCATTGGATTTATAATTTTGGAGATATCTGCATTTTACTGCTTACTGGTCTATCTCTGCAGAGCCCCGAGAATTGTGGGAATGTTCCAGAACTTGATGAAACTTGTTCTCAGTGCTCAGTCCATCATTTGAAGTGTTTTAACTTGGAATAGGAAGCTTGCTAAGTCTATTTGCTATGCCCAAAAGGAATTTTTCTAATTCCTTCCAGGTTGAGAGCACTGTTCATTTTTTCCAGCAGGTGTATGTCCAAAAATAGCAAGTTTTGGGAGCTAGTCATTTCGCAACTAGCCTGTCTTGACTTAAACTTTTGGGATACATGTTCCAAAGTACTTGGCTGATATTTTGGTGGATTTAGGAAGCTCAAAGGGTCTACTAATCAACTCTGAAGTCTCAGTTGGCTGGTGTGAAGCTGGTTGTAGCGGCACCTACTCATCTTTGGATTGCATCCACCATCTCTCTTCACACAAGGGACTTCAAGTGGCTTCTTCAACACAAGAGGAAGAGGAAGATCAAGCGCTAGAGATACGAGAGGCAACTACAACTACAATCAAAGACAAAGGAGTGAAGATAACAACATCTGCTATATATGTGGAAGGTATGGACACTATGCCAAAGATTGTTATCAGAATGAAAATAATCAAGGTGGTAATCGAAGAGGAGGATATTCAAGAAGAGGTAAACAACAAGGAAATTATGCGGTTGAAGGTAAAAGTGATGATTATGATTCTCTTCTTATGATGAATGTAGAAACTAAGATGAATTGCAATAGTGATGTATGGTATGTAGATAGTGGTTGCTCTAACCATATGTCACATGATGCTTCATGGTTTTCTAATATGCATAATTCTTCATGTAAAGGTCATGTTGAAACAGGAGATGATACAACACATAAGATTATGCAGGTTGGAGATGTTGTTATGCAGGATAAGAGCAAGACAAATTGCTTGACGGATGTACTTTATGTGCCAACGATCACTAAGAATTTGATGTTAGTTGGTCAAATGGTAGAAAAAGGTTTGCAAATAAGATTTAATCATGTAGGTTGCTTCATTGAGGATCCAAAGCAAAGGAGGTTAATTGCTAGAGGTCAAAAACAAGGTAGATTGTTTACATTCAAGGTAAACCCAAATCATACAAACTATTTCTCTTATGGTATGCATCGAATAGCAGAGCTTGATCTATGGCACAAAAGGACTGGACACATGAATGTACACAGGTTAAAGGAGCTATCAAAGAAGAGGATTGTTGAAGGATTACCTGATCTTACTAAGCAACATATGGTGCATCTTTGTGAAGCATGTCAAATGGGTAAGCAGAATAGACAACCTTTCAAGCATTCAAGCTATGTAAGTGATGGTTTGCTAGATCTCATACACACAGATGTGTGGGGATCTACTAAAGAGGCATCCTTAGTTGGTAATAAGTACTATGTATCATTCATTGATGATCATAGTAGAATGACATTTGTGTATTTCATTAAACATAAGAGTGAGGTCTTTGATTGTTTCAAGAAGTTCAAATCATATGTCGAAGAGCAAACAGGAAGGTACATTAAGAAGCTAAGATCTGATGGAGGGGGAGAGTATCTCTCTCAAGCTTTTGCTGATTTTTTGTAGGATGAAGGTATCAAAAGAGAAGTTACATGCAGGTATACTCCACAACAAAATGGAGTCGCAGAAAGAAGAAACAGAATCATAGCAGAAGCATCTAGAAGCATGCTTAATGATATGTGTTTGCCTAATTATTTTTGGGCTGAAGCTGTTAGCACAAGTGTTTACATTATGAATAGAGTTCCAACTGCTGGAGTTCATCATTTGACACCATATGAGGTATGGCATGGGAGGAAACCAAGTGTAAGTCATTTGAAAGTATTTGGTTGTGTATGTTATGTACATGTACCTAGTGAGGTGAGTTCTAAACTTGATGCGAAATCAAAAAAATGTATATTTATTGGTTATGCAGATACTAAAAGAGGATATAGATGCTATAATCCTCATACCAATAAGGTTGTTGTGTCAAGAGATGTAAACTTTGATGAATCACTTTCATGGTATGCAGATAAGAATTGTTTGCAGGTCATGGATGAAAATGAAGAAGGTGTGGTTAAAGGAGATGAATGCATAGTTCAGCCATCAGGAAGTTTAAATGATGAAAGGAGTGGTTTGGATGAAGAAAGAGGATCACCTTTCAATGGAAGATTAAGGAAAGAGTCACCTCCAAGTGTTAAAAGTAAAGGTAAACTCAAACTTGTTGAAGCTAATGATGAAGGAGAGGAAATTAGTGATGTATGTGAGTATGGAGAATCATCAAAGGTTCCTAATAAGAAAGGAAGAGCATCTACATTGGAGGTAAGAAGAACTTCAAGAGTGAGTAAGCAACCTCAAAGGTATACTTATGAATCTTTTATGAATACTCATTATGCTTTTATGACAAAAGTTGAGCAGGAAAATGAACCCACATGTTATGATGAGGCAAAAGGAGATGAAAAGTGGGAGAAAGCAATGAGAGAAGAAATGGAAGCACTACAGGATAACAAGACTTGGAATTTAGTTCCAAAGACACCAAAACAAAAGGTAATTGGTTGCAAGTGGGTTTTTAAGATTAAAAGAAATAGTGATGGTAGTGTGTCAAGATATAAGGCTAGACTTATAGCAAAAGGATATAATCAAACTCAAGGTGTGGACTATGAGGAAACATTTAGTCCAGTAGCAAACATGGAAACCGTAAGAACTTTGTTGGCTTTACTACAAGTAAAAGGTCGAATATATATCAACTCGATATAAAAAATGCCTTTCTTAATGGTGAGTTAAATGAAGAAGTGTATATGTCACAACCAGATGGTTATGTGGATGCAAAATGTCCTAATCATGTATGCAGGTTAAAGAAGGCATTGTATGGTCTTAAGCAGGCACCAAGGGCATGGAATGCAAGGTTGGTAAAGTATCTTATGCTGCAAGGATACACAGCGAGTCATGCTGATCCTTCACTTTATGTAAAACATGTAGATGACATGTGTGTCTATGTATGCATTTATGTGGATGACTTGTTGATTACAGGGAATGATGCAAAAGAAATTGATGAGATAAAAGGTAATTTGGGAAAGGAATTTAAAATTTCAGATCTTGGTTTGCTTAGATACTTTCTTGGGATTGAAATTGTGTATAGCAATGAAGGTATGTGGTTGATACAGAGAAAGTATATATATGATATGCTGAAAAGGTTTGGTATGCAGGAATGTAAATTTGTTTCTACTCCAATGGAATGTAATGTAAAGCTGAGTGCAAAGGAAGGTGATGAGTTGCATGATATGTGTATAGATCCATGGTAGGATCTTTGATTTATGCAACAAAAGCTAGACCTGATATATGCTATGCAGTGGGAGTATTGTCACAGTTTATGCATGAACCTAGAGTACCTCATATGCATGCAACGAAAAGAGTGCTTAGGTATTTGAAAGGTACCATGAACGAAGGATTATTTTATAGTCATGATGCTGATCTAACTCTTAAAGTCTTTAGTGATGCAGATTGGGCTGGAAGCAAAGATGACAGAAGATCCACAAGTGGATATGTGGTAATAGCAGGAAACAAGACATTAACATGGAGTTCAAAGAAACAGCCTACAGTTGCTTTATCTTCTACACAGGCTGAGTATAGAGGTTTAGCATTGGCTACTACTGAGGTTATCTGGTTTAAAAAGTTGTTTCATGACTTAAATGTGCAGGTTGATGTACCACTGATCTATGGGGATAACTTGAGCAACATTCATATGACCTCAAATCCTATTTTTCATGCTAGAACAAAGCATATAGAGGTTCAATATCATTATGTTCGAGAGAAGGCCATAAACAATGAAGTACAAGTTTCTTTTGTGGGAACAAAGGATCAACTTGCAGATATCTTCACCAAATCCTTGGATGGACCAAAGCTTCAAAAATTCAACTATATTCTTGGCATGAAGGAAATACCCTTTGAAACTTGAGCGAGAGAATGTTGCGAACATTTGTTTTATGTAGGGTACAAGTTTCAAATTCTGTAAATACCTTTGGGAAGTCTTCAAATACTTCAAGAAGGCACATATTATTCATAAAATATAGCCAAAATACCACGTGATTTCTAGAAATGGTGAGTCAAATTAGTGAGTCACAAGGGAGCTGCAGTGGTGTCCTAGTGGAAGGTCGATGTGGCTAGTTCTCAAAGTCCATCAATACTTTGCTTATTTGAGCACTTGAGTCATGTACAACCTCCACCCAAGTGTCTACCACAAATTTAGATGTATTAGAAAGGTTTGAGATTAGTTTCCCATGCTATAAAAAGAGGAGAAAAGTCATGATCTTGTGGGATGTCCAAGAGAGTCATATGTGTATCTCTATGCTGCTGTAGTTTTGTATGCAGAGATTGCAGAGCTTGTATCTCCCGCATTATATATCCAAATTACATGTTTGATAGCTGATTTGCAAGATCTTACTGTCTACTTTCTTGCTGTAAATTTTCATAATCATTGGATTTGTGAGCTGAGAGCAGTACTCTCTGCAAGTAGTGTGTGTTCTCTGGTTTTACCCCCTGCTGAAGGTCTCCATTGAACCTCAAACTTGCAGAGGTCATATCGCCTTGTGTATGTATCCAAATCATGTGTTAATTGGCTTGTTACAAAGCTCTCATAGTCTAAATGTATGCTGGAAAGTTTAAGTTTCATTGGAGTTGTCAATTAAGAGCAGTAGTCTTTGCACGTTATGTGTGTTCTCGGGTTCATCTCTGTTTCAAGGTCTCCATTAAAGCTGCATATTGCAGAGGTCATAGCTCATTGTGTATTTATCCATTTGAGGTGTTCTATAGCTTGTTGGAAAGCTCTTAGAGTCTAATTTATGTGTGTGTGAAACAGTTTTGGAAAATTCTAAGTTAATAAAGAGCAGTTTGCTCTGCAAGAAAACTCATCTGTGCATACAAGTTTGTGAAAAAGTCAACTAGGTCATGTTGGGTTTCACCTACTTCTAGCTATACTTTGGAGATCAATAAACTCCAACATGTGCCGATTGATTGCCCCAAAAGTGGAGGGATTAGATTAAATATGCCACTAGTCTTGAATTGGATCCTCAAAAATAGGCAACCGTTGAAGCGATGGTTTCTCAGAAAGGAGGGAGAAAGTAATTGGAATGATCTTAACTTGGTTCTTCTTTTAAGAGGTTTATGGGAAGGATATCATGATGAAACATCTAAGTAGGATATTATAAGTTTATTTGGTCCAGATGTGCTCTTGACCATGTATGAGATAGGGTAGATTCACTTTGAAGCAAAGGAACAAAAGCCATTTGCCTCTAATGCGATTTCCCAGACCTCATTTGAAGAAAATCACTTATACTTGATTTGACTTAGAGAGTCTATGCAACCTACAGCGAGTCAAGATTCTTCGAGCTTTCATGTATTATGACAAAGCATGTGAGTTAATATGCACCAAAGTTTATTTGGTAGGTTTTGATATAAAACAGTAAGTATTTATTCAACTTTCATTCGTAAAAGTCATGCAAACAATTAGTGGAAAGTGTTGGCATTACTGCGCATACAGACATGGAAGCTATGGTCATTTTAGGATCTTATGTACATGCACATTGTTCTCTTTTACTCACTTATTGTGAAATGTTATGAAAACGTTAACCTCATAAAACGCATTTAGCGCAGTCGGCGCACAATCTTAGATGAAGGAACTTTAGTGCTTTAGTAATTGCATGAATCTAAACTAACAGTGAGATTGCTCAACAGATATGCCAACCAATTAAAAAACAACCCATAATTTCATTGCAAGTTCCTGTAGGACCTGCTTCAGTTCTGGTTGAACTAGCGCATCGGCTTTCATCATGTATCAAACACGGAAATTTTCCAAGCAAAAAAAATTAGACTATAGTTGTCCTAATGTTGCACTTAACAGAAGTTTGTTAATGTGCATTTGTTTGTTGTTTACACAACTTTTTTTTTCCCGTACAGAGAGACAAGGATGAAAGATTTTCTCTCTTTCTGTTCGTATCAACACAGTAATATCACTCAAATTTTCCTTCTAAATTAACTTTGATTGGCACTCTATTCACCATTTCTTTCTTCAATGGAAAGCTTGCAGATACAAAAGAAAGACGCCTACATATCAATTCTAATGTATGTACAACAACTTTACGGAGAGGTTTGCCTTTTTCAATTGGCTCAATATTGTAAGGGTAGCACTACAAGAAAAAGGGGGGTGTAGCGACGCCCCCGAATCGGGAAAAAAACGAGAAGTGTCGCTTATGCGACGAAGTCGTCGCATAAGCGACGGTAGGAATTTTGGATTTTTTTTTGCCTGACCCTTGTCGCATAAGCGACACTACTTAAAAAGCGTCGCTATTACCGTCACTGATTAGCGACGCATTTAACGACGTTGGAAAACTGCAGAGCGTCGCATATGCGACGCTCTGCAATGTAAATAAAAAAATTCATTTCTCCTGACACATTTGTGCCGGGACTTGGACGCGAGCAAAAACAGAGAGACCGAGAGAGAGAGAGAGAGGAAGAGCGCGTGCGAGAGGGAGAGAGAGAGAGAGCGAGACCTTTGGTAGGTATGCGCACAAACACACACTTACACACACATACATATGTACACACACATATACACGCATAGACACACACACACATACGCATAGACACACACACACATACACACAAATACACACACATATACACACATACACAATGCATAATGCATACACATACACACATGCACACACATATACACATGCACACACATATACATGCACACACATAATGATGCATTCACACACATACACATGCATACACACATAGACACACATATACACTTACACATCCAAACATACACACTCATAGACACACATTCATACACACACACATCCAAACTTACACACTCATAGACACACACACATACACATAGACGTGCACACACATACACACACATAGACGCGCACACACATACACACACATATACACACACAGACACATACACACATAATGATGCATCCACACACATACACATGCATACACACATAGACACACATATACACACACACATATATGCATACACACACACACACATAGAGAGACATACACACACATACACATACATGCATACACATACACACATAAACACATACACATAGATACATACATACACATAAATACATACACACTCATAGACACACACACATACACATAGACACACACACATACACACACACATACATACATAGACACATATGCATAATGATGCATACACACATACACATGCATACATAGACACACATAATGATGCATACACACACATACATATGCATACACACACATATGCATACATACATGCATCCACATACACACATAGACACATACACACACATAGATACATACATACACATAAACACATACACACTCATAAACACACACACATACACATAGACACACACCCATATACACACACATACACACATAGACACATGCACACATAGACACATGCACACGTAATGATGCATACACACATACACATGCATACATAGACACACATAATGATGCATACACACACATACATATGCATACACACACATACATATGCATACACACACATATGCATACATACATGCATACACATACACACATAGACACATACACACACATAGATACATACATATACATAAACACATACACACTCATAGACACACACACATACACATAGACAACACACACATATACATACACACATACACACATACACACATAATGATGCATACACACACATACACATGCATACACACATATATGCATACATACATGCATACACATACACACATAGACACATACACACACATAGATACATACATACACATAAACACATACACACTCATAGACACACACACATACACATAGACACACACACACATACACACACACAAACACACATAGATACTTACACACATAATGATGCATACACACACATACACATGCATACACACACATACACGTATATATATTGATTTCTAACCATTTTGTTTTATATGTTAGGTATTATGGATCCCAGTAGAGAGAGAAAGGCGAAACTCACTCTCATAAAAAGTCTTATGAGAGCAAGAGTTCCGTCAGATACTCTAGGGGCCATAATGCGGGACTACGCAGAGATGTCTGATGAGGAGCTGGATTATACGATCCAGATGCTTACGCCATCAGACGAGGGCTCTTCTGCGGATCCACACGCAGGAAGAGAGCTATCTGCTCATAGGTATGTTTTTTTTCATAAACTTTTTTTATGATATTATAGCACATATTTTTATTTATTTGTATCTATCTATTTTCAGGACACCTATACCACCTCCAGCACGTGATAGCAGAGCAGAGACGTTGCCTATGAGGACATGCATAGGCACGTTAGAACTAGAGTACGACATAGAGCCAGAGGGGAATATTGTATACATAGGAAATGGATTGGAGTTCAAGAGGAGAATGTGCGCACTATGTGACTCTTACCTGCGCCTTATCCACTTACCGTGGAAGTAAGTAAAAGTTTTACATATAAATTGAAATATATATCTTATGTTTTATTTATATTATGTTTTTTATTTTTGTAGTGAGCATGATGAGAGGGATAAAAAGTACGTGCTCAGTTCACTTGAGACAGAGTTTGGGACAGGGTGGTCTCTTAAATGGTGTTTAAAAGAGATGCGGACACTTATGGCTCATCGTCGTGACAATGCACGGTATGTATGTATATGAGAGAGAGAGAGAGAGAGAGAGAGAGAGAGAGAGAGAGAGAACACTAATCTTGATATTAGGGTTTTGAAATCCCTAATTTAGAAACTCTAATTCAACCTTTTAGCCATATGTTTGAAGTATATGTACACCTCCGATGTCCTACTAGAGAGCTGTCTCTCCTCCCAACCTTATGCCTCTATATATAGCTACTCGAATCAACGAGGATCATAATATATGTAAAGATATATACACATCATATAGATAGGATACATAAATATAAAATGGAGTAGATATATTATGCATCACACATACATGCCTAAATGCACACATAAATATATATATACATACTAACATATTTACATGTACATATTTACACATACATGTACATGCCTACATGCACACATAAACATATATATACATGCATACATATTTACATGTACATATTTACACATAGACACATATACATATAAACATGTACACAATTATAAACACTTGCATATATTACGTACATGAATACATGAATATTTTACATAAATGCATATGCATATATACACATATGCATATTTAACACATCTATACATATATCACACACATGCAAACACATACATATACATGAAATACATATATATGCATACTAATATATGTATACATATAATACACATGAATACACACACATATGCATACATGAATACCTCTCCATCTAAAGGAAGTGGTTCTCTATTCCATCCTCCATCTCTTCTTCTATCATATGTTTGTACTAAAGAACGATCACGAGCTGGCAATGGATAATCTCCAGCCGTTTCATTCTCTAACCCAGGAGATAGAGGATTTCTAGAAACCTCTGCTTGTAATTGATGAACAACAAGTCCATGACGTGTACGAGGTATATTAACATTATGAGAAAAATCATCATCATCATCATCATCAAGCAAGTATTCTTGTATATCAATAATAATTTGATTTTATACATGGTTTCTAAATAAAATAATGACATTAATATATATAGAAAATACATACCCAAGCATTATCATGTTGACTAGGTGATGGTGCACGCTCAAAAGTACCATACTCTGCCTCATGTTGAATACATTCCAGTCGTGGTCTTCGATATGTGCCATAACAAGAGTTACACCAACATATAATATGCTCTTGATAGTAAAATTCATCATAATTCCTATCGGAGGACACATGTGAAGTTGTTGCATGGGTAGGAGGTGGTGGAGTACCCTCTGATTGATCAGAATCTGCACATCATAAGAAACACAAAAAAAAAAAAAAAGTTATGTATCCATCAAATATAGTTAAAATTAAATATTTCATATACTTACAGTATAAAGTCGTTGCACGATGAGGAGACGGTGATGGAGTTCCATCTGATTGATCAGAATCTACAAATAATGGTATTTGATATTAATAATTTTATTATCTACATAAATAAAAAATTCACATATACATATTTACACATACACACATATTCACATATACACATTTACACATACACACATATTCACATATACACAACTACATATTATTGTGGGATAAATGCATGTATTTTGTATGAATGAGTGTATATGCATGCATGTGTGTGTACGTATATATGTGGATATGTATATGTGTGTTTATGTTATATGTATCTATATGTGTATATATATACATATATGCATGCGTATATGTTTGCATGTATATGTGTATGTGGGTATGTGTATGTGTATGTGTATGTGTGTGTATATATGTGTATGTATTCTGACTTTTTTTTCTGTTTGAGATTAAATTAAGAGGAGATATTGTATGGTTGAAAAAAATAAGAGGCTAGCTAACATACCACCTGAGTGGTGGTAGTTTTTTCGTAGACAACTACGTCTTCAAGAGTCATTTCCTCAGCAGAAGGTACACAAATTAATAGTTTTTATTTATAATTTTTATATATTTTAATAATTTTTTACATTTAATTTATGTATGTTTTTCTTCAATAAACAGGCTGCTGCAAAGAAGAGAGTGGAGTCGAGCCCTACATCGCACTTAGGCCAAATGGGCCATAATGGTTTTGTAGCTACGTTTGTAAGTATATGTGTTATTGTGAGTGTATTTTTTATTCTAGTTAAAATGCAAGCAACTAATGTTTTTTATTTGTTTCATTGCAGCGAAAGGATTATGGCCGATATCATACGAAACACGAGATCGAGTATGCTACACATTTTGGATATCGGCGTTTGGGCGAGTATATACAAGATCATCCTGATGCCTTTGTGAGTATTTTTAAACTTTATATAATTATTTTGTTGTTATGAATGTTTTAATTATTTTATTGATTTATGTTTGTTATATGTAATACAGGAGTATTATGGGGAGACAAATATGGATGAGGTGGAGAGACAAACACAGGAGGGACGACGTCGATCGTCACAGGGTGATCATGACGATGAGGATGAGGAAGATCAGGATGATCATGATATTGTTGATGATGATGATGATTAGGATTTTAGTTCATTATGACATTGTATTATATGTATTTACATTGATATATATATATATGTTTTATCTATATATTTTTCATTTTAGTTATGTTTTGAATTGTGTGTATGGTATTAAGCAATGAAGAGTTTTGTTCTATTAATTGTTATTATTGTTTATATTAAGCATGTGTTTTAATAATTTAATTATATATTTCATTCATATGTGTGTACCTAAGCGTATATGTATGTGTGTGTATATGTATGTATGTGCATGTGTATGTATGTGTATATGTATGTATGTGCATGTGCATGTATAAGTGTATATGTGTGTATGAGTATGTGCATGTGCATGTGTATGTGTGTGTATATGTATATGCATGTATATGTATAACTCTATGTGTATGTGTGTGTATGTGCATGTATATGTGTATATGTAGGTATGTGCATGTGTGTGTGCATGTGTATATGTGTTTTAATACTTTAATTATATAATTTATTCATATGTGTGTACATAAGTGTATATGTATGTGTCTGTATATGTATGTATGTGCATGTGTATGTGTGTGTATATGTATGTATGTGCATGTGCATGTATAAGTGTATATGTGTGTATGAGTATGTGCATGTGCATGTGTATGTGTGTGTATATGTATATGCATGTATATGTATATGCATGTATATGTATAACTCTATGTGTATGTGTGTGTATGTGCATGTATATGTGTATATGTAGGTATGTGCATGTGTATATGTGTTTTAATACTCTAATTATATAATTTTCATTCATATGTGTGTACCTAAGTGTATATGTATGTGTGTGTATATGTATGTATGTGCATGTGTATGTGTGTGTATATGTATGTATGTGCACATGCATGTATAAGTATATATGTGTGTATGAGTATGTGCATGTGCATGTGTATGTGTGTGTATATGTATATGCATGTATATGCATGTATATGTATAACTCTATGTGTATGTGTGTGTATGTGCATGTATATGTGTATATGTAGGTATGTGCATGTGTGTGTGCATGTGTATATGTGTTTTAATACTTTAATTATATAATTCATTCATATGTGCGTACCTAAGTGTATATGTATGTGTGTGTATATGTATGTATGTGCATGTGTATGTGTGCGTATATGTATGTATATGCATGTGCATGTATAAGTGTATATGTATGTATCAATATGTGCATGTTCTTGTGTATGTGTGTGTATATGTATAACTCTATGTGTATGTGTGTGTATGTGCATGTATATGTGTATATGTAGGTATATGCATGTGTGTGTGCATCTTCATCATGTATAAGTGTATGAGTGCATATCAATAAGTGTGAGTATGGTATGTAATGAAAATAACACAATTCAAATGATCTACAAATAATAGAAATTGTACTTACAATTGTTAGCCATAGTTTTTGCTTGGTTAGCTTCTTGAATAACCTGCAATAAAGAGAGAAAGAAAAGAGAGAGAGAGAGAGAGAGAGAGAGAGAGAGAGAGAGAGAGAGAGATCTAGAGAGAGAGAGATCTAGAGAGAGAGAATTCAAAGAGAGAAAGATGTAGAAAGAGAGAAACAAAGACAAAGGGAGACAATAATAGAGAGCTTAGGCAAAACAACAATTCTGCATATACTTGCTTCAGCTCGTAAGCGCAGCGCAATTGCGAACGTTGGAGAGCTCTTCGATCGGATGCGTGAAAATGCCCATTGCAGAGCCTCCAACGTTTTAATTTTTGTCCGTCAACGGATCGTCGTGTAAGCAATGCTATTCGTCGTCTTATAAGCGACCTTTCCTTTAGCGTTGGTTATGCGACGGTTATCAGCGTTGCTTATGCGACGCAGAAAAACGTCGCTTAAGCGACGCCTTTAAGTAGCGTCGTTTAAGCGATGTTGTACGGGAGCGTCGCAATCCAAGTCGCAAATACCGACGTTTTTTGCGTCGTCTAATCGACAGTCCGTGCTCGACGCTAATTACGACGCAAGTTGCAATTTTAAAGCGACGAAATTCTATCGCCTTAACCGTCGCTATACGCCTGTATTCCTTGTAGTGTAGCAGAATATATACAAGCATTTTCAGACTCAAGAAGGCAGAGGATTGCATTAAATCTAAGGTCCGATTTCTACAGCAACCCAAAACTTCCTCGTCACTTGACAGTAAGACAACTTCATCACATTATGAGCATATAGTACTGAAGAAGAAAAAAAAAAATTAGTAATGCTTGTCAAGAGTTTGAATAGTGCAAAAAGGATTGGAACATTTTAACAAGATTTCTATAACAGTAACGTAGAGCATACATATGTACATACAATGAGAACAACCTTTGAGTGCCAACGCTAAAAGAGTTATGGAGATATCATCCAAAGTGAAATAAACTAGCAGTATATGAATCTTTCCGAAAAGCAAATATCTAAGTCATGTGGTCAATCCTTAATGCTTTCATAAGAATGTTTAGACTTAATCTCTAGCTTTCATGATTCCATAGTCAGCAACGTATCAACACCAAGTTCAAAAAAGAGAGGAAAACAAACCCAATTTTTGTGCTTTAATCACTGTATTGGTTTACTTCATGTGCTTTGATTCATGCAACCAAATGTTTTTCTGTACATCATTCTTCAAGAAGCAGCTCAACCATCAAGTTGCTCTGCGCACAAATAGCTTCCTCTATCGAATCAAAGTTCGAGTCATTTCTTCTTGCTACAATTTCCACCGTCTATTGCTCAAGCTTCGTAGCTTATGAACTCGGTACAAGTCTGAACAAATAAATTTGGGCAGAACAATGGGCTTCCCCCCCCTTTCAGTATGCACTCATATAACTAGATATCGGGATTGCGCAGACACTAAACCAACCTCCATGTTTACTGCAAATCAGTTGTTCATCTTCCACCTCTTTCTTTGTTTATTTTAGATGCGAGCAACAACCATTTCCCCTTCCGTATATCTCTGTTTCCCCTGTAGTACTCCGTTGACCTTCTACTTCTATTCCTCATGAAGCTCAATCTCCTTGAATCAGACCCGAGAACAGAATCCATCCCCGTCTACCATCCAAACTCTTTTTTCTTCTGAGATTCCCCTTCAGCGAACTGTTGGGAAAGATGGATGGATGCTCCAAGAGACTGAGTAGGTACTGCTAAGCCTGATTTGTACCAGCCCTCTTTTGCTTCAGAGTTGATAACTAGACCTCCTTAGCTTTCCAATGACACCATAAAATGTCCTATGTACTTTGGAAATGATGTGTGTAATGATTGAATCAAAACAGATAACTTTGGAAGTCACATACTCAAGAAAACCTTCTATTTATGTCTTGACACCTGCTCGGTATTTTGCTCAGTATGACCAGCACAGTAGGATTTGGGAAACTTCCTTCTAGGGGTATCTAATCAGCTTAGTAAGCTACCTATTCCAAGTGAAATGATGTAAAATGATAAACTATGCTAAGAGAAATCAATTTAGCAAGTTAAGTTATACCCCCGACTTTTTAGGGCTGTAGCAAAAAATGACCAGAGATCACCTCGACGCAGATTTCTCCACAATAGCTGAATAGAATGTCTTCAAAAGTTTATAGCATGTAGATTACTTCAAGCTGAATCCAATAAGCTTTGAATCACTGAATCTGGTGAAGAATTGACCGAGATATGCCCTTCACAAGTTGAAAGACTTTTGAGTAGACTAACAGAGAACTCAGAGATGGACAATGTGAATGTATGTATTAATGAACATTTGTATACAGCTCCATTGGCATGAATATCATTGCCAAATGTTGTAGAGAGGTGTGGGCTAGAGTGTAGACCTCACACACACTCAAAAATCAGTAATGCTAGGCTCGGGAGTGCTCTCTCTTGCTCGTGACTTTCCATGTCCATTTTTATAGGAATGAGTAAAAAATTTGAATTCAAATTCAAACTCTTGGCTCCCTATGATCAAGCTCCTACATGATTGGAGATATTCTTTCAATCAAACAACTAATTTTTCCACGAATCCTTTTGGTAGGTGATTACAAGAGATTCCAAGTCAATTTGACTTTTACAATGAGATAAAGGGGTAATTAACCACTAGCAATTGTTCCTATGCTTCTTCACATATAAGGTCTTCAAGATATCTTCCAAGCCAAATGTGTAGGCTTGTGATTTACACCAATAGCTCCCCCTCAAGCCAAACATTTTGGCTTAAGTCTTCATCTTCAATCTTCAAGTATATTCTGCAATCCAATCATGGATTTGAACCTGCAGAGTTTGATTCCATCCAAAGCTTTAGTCAACAAATCTGCACATTGCATGTTGGTTGATACATAGGTTAGTTGAATGTCCTTGCTTATCAATTTCTCTATCACATAATGGTAATGGACGTCTATGTGTTTGGTCCTAGCATGATAAATAGGATTAAATGCAAGGTGAAGAGAACTTGTATTATCTCCAAAGATAATTTGTGACCTAGTATATAATCCCAATTCTGTATACAAAAGCTTAATCCATATTGCTTCTTGTGTGGCATTAGCCAGCCCTCTATACTCTGCCTCTGTGGAAGACAAAGCAACAGTAGGTTGCTTCTTTGAAGACCATGAAATTGGTATGTCGCCTGCAAAAGAAATATATCCAGAACTACTCCTTCTATCATCCTTGCATCCTGCCCAATCTGCATCTGAGTAAATTTTGATATCAATATCTGAAGTGTAAGGGAAATACAAACCCTGGTTCTGTGTACCCTTGAGATACTTTAGGATTCTCTTGGTAGCCTCTAAGTGAGGTATCCTTGGCTTGTGCATAAATTGAGTTAGCACACTAACTCCATATGCAATATCTATCCTTGTTAAGGTAGCATAGTTCAAACTACCCACCATACTTTGATAACTTGTAATGTCATTGACTTCATCACCTTCATGGGCACTTAGTTTTAGGTTTACCTCCATTGGAGTGCTTGCTACTTTGACATCCTACAAGTGAAACTTCTTCAACATGTCTTGTATATACTTTTTCTAAGTAATATATATCCCTGAATTAGTATAGACTAATTCAAGTCCCAAAAAATACTTCAATAGACCAAGATCATTGATCTTGAACTCCTTCATCATTTGACTTTTTATATATCTGATTCCATTGACATCATCACTTGTAATGATGATGTCATCAACATAAACACAAAGGTATATTACCTTTGAATTACTTCTCTTGATGAACAGAGAAGTATCTACCTTGCTCATGACAAATCCTTGGTCTTGGAGATATGTAGTTAACGTGTAATTCCATGCCCTAGGTGCCTGCTTCAATCCATATAAAGCCTTTTTCAATTTGCAAACATATGTTACCTTCTTAGGGTCCTCATAGCCAAGAGGTTGTGACATGTATACCTCCTCTGAAATCCATCCATTCAAGAAGGCATTCTTGACATCCAATTGGTACATATTCCACTTTTTTCATGCAGCCACACTTACCAACACTCTGAATGTTGGCATCTTGGCCACAGGTGAGAAGGTCTCCTCATAGTCAATGCCTTGGGTTTGTGCAAAACCCTTGGCTACCAATCTGGCTTTGTACGTATTGATTGTGCCATCAGAATTTCTTTTAAGCTTATAGATCCATCTGGATCCTATTACCTTCATTGAGTCCTTCTTAGGTACTAAATCCCATGTGTCACTTTCTTTGAGTGCTTCAATCTCCTCTTCCATAGCTCCTTTCCATTCTGATTTGGTTATTGATTCTTCATATGATCCTGGTTCTTCATTTGACAAATCTTTGGCAAGATAAATAGAATGTCTAGTAACAAGAGATGTATCATACCCATCTCTGATAGGTTTCTTGCTTTCTCTTTGTGATCTTCTAAATGGTTGAGTTGAAGATTCAGGTATGTCTTTAAGCTTCTTCATCTTCATTTTGCCTTTGGACTTCCATGCTTTGAGTTCTTCAAGTTTGATAGTATCTTCATCATTTGAACTTGAGGCTTCATTCTGAGTAGGTTCCTCCTTTGTAAGACTTGGAAATTCCTCTTCCAAATCATAGGGTAATTTGACCTTCCTGCATTGATTCTCATACCAAGAATCATTTTCATCAAAGACAACATCTCTGCTTACCATGAATCCCTTATTGATGGGATTATAAAACTTGTAACCTTTTTTATTTAAATCATACCCAATAAAGATGCATTTTTCAGCCTTTGGGTCTAGCTTACCTCTTATCTGAGAAGGAATGTGTACATATGCTACACACCCAAATATTTTGCAATTGTCAAGTGAGGGTCTCTTACCATGCCATGCTTCATAGGGTGTCATACCATCAAGAGACTTAGATGGTAACCTGTTTATGAGGTAAGTGGCAGTGGAAACACTCTCTGCCCATAGGTAGTTAGATAACTTTTTCTCATTAAGCATAGATCTAGCTGTCTCAACAATTAACCTATTTCTTCTCTCAGCTACCCCATTCTGTTCAGGAGAATACCTTGTGGTTATCTCTCTTTTGATGCCTCTGTCCTGCAAGAAGTCTTCAAATTCATTGGAGAAGTACTCACCTCCTCCGTTTGACCTTAGCCTCTTCAAATTCCTTCCTGTCTGGTTTTCAACTAATGCAAGATATTTTTTAAAGCAATTAAATACCTCATCCTTGTGCTTCATAAAGTACAAGACAGTCCATCTGCTATAGTCATCAATGAAAGATACATAGTACCTTGAACCTGAGACTGAGGGGTCTTTGCTTGGTCCCCATACATCTGTATGGACAAGCTCTAGGTAGTCTTCATGCATGTATCCTTTCCTTGAGAAGGGTAACCTGTGAGACTTCCCAAATGGACAAGCACCACACTTATAAATCATATGTTGCTTGGTTACATTAGGTATCCCAAGCACACATTGGTCCCTGCACATTTATTTCAAGGTTCTTTCTTCTATGTGCCCTAACCTTTTGTGCCAAATCTCAAGCTCTGAAAGTGTCTGATCTTTATAACTGTATAGTGCAATGTTCTTTGTTACTTCTTTAGCAATCCTCTTGAACCCATGTCTTGGATCCTCCACATATGCTCCAAATTCATTGAATCTGACCTGCAAACCTTTCTCCACAATCTGACCAACACTCATCAAATGTTTTAAACAAGTCTTAACATCACAAGTCTTAACATTTCCAACTTTTACTACAGAATGCTTTGTGTCATCACTTGTTTGGACTTGATGCTTACCTTTTGGTTCCTCAAGATCAAAGAGTAATGCTACATTGCCAGCCACATGATTTGAACATCCTGAGTCAATATAGAATAAGTGGTCATCATTTGTACCTGATTTTGAAGTCATGTTCATGATTAGAAGAGAGTCATCCTGCTCCTTTGTGTAGTTGTTGTAATCCTTCCTGGATTTGAATCCTCCTTGGTAGTTGCCATTGTAATTATTGTTGTAGTTGTTGTTGTAGTTATTGTTGTAGCCTTGGTGATGATTGAATCTACCTCTTAACTGTGAGTAGCCACCTCTTTGATATCCTCTTCCTCTCTGATTCTTGTAATTCCTGAAACACTCATCTGTAGTATGATTTGATAGACCACAAATGTTGCATGGTGAGGAGTTATAAGATCTCCCCCTACCTTGCTTACCTCTTTTGCCCCTTCCTCTTGAAGATCTACCTCTCCCTGCATAGTTGGCTTGAGAAGTAGAGCTTTCATCTTCCACCTTCTTGCTTTTGCCTTTATCTTTAGACTTCTTATCAGTGTATAGGGCAGAAGAGTTATTACCTTTGGATGTGTCTCCATTTTTGTTGAGCTTTGCTTCATTATCAAATAGTTGTCCCATGAGAGTTGTAAGATCTGGAGTGTGCATGTCCATGTAAAGATCCATAGCTGTGGTGAAGCTTTCCCATTTGTCATCAACCTTGATCCCATTGATCACTTGCCTTACAATCTGTTCTTCTTCAATCTCTTCTCCTATGCTTGCTAACTGATCTGCTACATCTTTAATCTTGGTCACAAATTCTGAAACAGCTTGCTTAGGTTGCTTCCTTAATGTTGTGATTTCAATCCACAACTGATTTTTCCTAGCCCTTGTGTTGGAGGAAAAATATGATGACAAGGTTTCCCAAGTCTCTTGGGATGTCTTACAATTTCAAATATGTGGCAAAAGAAAATCAGATATAGAGCTAAGTAAATAAGACCTTGCCAATGCATCCTTGGTACACCATGTGTTGAGCTTCTCATGTTCTTCCTTGGTTGGTAATCCGCTTGTTTTGAATGAGGGCAATTCCTCATCTCCTGAGATGTATCCATAGAGACTCCTTCCTCGTAGGTAGGTCTTCATCCTTAGAGACCATGCTTGATAGTTGTTCTTGTCCAATTTATGAATGAATGAAGGAAAACCATCTCCCATTTTACCTTAGTTTGCTCTGATACCACTGTTGGGAAAGATGGATGGATGCTCCAAGAGACTGAGTAGGTACTGCTAAGCCTGCTTTGTACCAGCCCTCTTTTGGTTCAGACTTGGTAACTAGACCTCCTTATCTTTCCAATGACACCATAAAATGTCCTATGTACTTTAGAAACGATGTGTGTAATGATTGAATCAAAACAGATAACTTTGGAAGTCACAAACTCAAGAAAACCTTCTATTTATGTCTTGACACCTGCTGGGTATTTTGCTCAGTATGACCAGCACAATAGGAATTGGAAAAATTCCTTTTAGGGGTATCTAACTAGCTTAGTAAGCTACCTATTCCAAGTAAAATGATGTCAAATGATAAACTATGCTAAGAGAAATCAATTTAGCAAGTTAAGCTATACCCCCGAATTTTTAGGACTGTAGCAGAAAATGACCAGAGATCACCTCGACGTGGATTTCTCCAAAATGGCTGAATAGAATGTCTTCAAACTTTTGCCGCATGTAGATTACTTCAACTTGAATCCAACAAGCTTTGAATCACTGAGTTTGAAGAAGAATTGACCAAGATATGCCCTTGCCAAATTGACAGACTTTTGAGTAGACTAACAGAGAACTCAGAGATGGACAATGTGAATGTATGTATTAATAAACATTTGTATACAACTCCATTGGCATGAATATCATTGCCAAATGGTGTAGAGAGGTGTGGGCTAGAGTGTAGACCTCACACACACTCAAAAATCAGTAATGCTAGGCTCGGGAGTACTCTTTCTTGCCCGCCACTTTTCATGTCCATTTTTATAGGAATGAGTAAAGAATTTGAATTCAAATTCAAACTTTTGGCTCCCTATGATCAAGATCCTAAATGCTTGGAGATATTCTTTCAATCAAACAACTAATTTTTCCACGAATCCTTTTGGTAGGTGATTACAAGAGATTCCAAGTCAATTTGACTTTTAGAATGAGATAAAGTGGTAATTAACCACTAGCAATGGTTCCTATGCTTCTTCACATATAAGGTCTTCAAGATATCTTCCAAGCCAAATGTGTAGGCTTGTGATTTACACCAACACGAACCTTCCTCCACCTGAGATTCACGTGCTGCCGCCTTTTCTATTTAAGTACATTTTCTCTTATGCGTTTGAATGCTCATCTTTGTGGTAAAGTGCTTATATATACTTTTATATGCATATGTGGACATAGCACACTAGATCTTCATAAAGGTGTTCAATTAAGCATAGAGAAGTTTACCAAAGATCCATGCCTTCTGCTATTAGAAAACTTCGAGGAAGCAATGTCAAAAGTAAGTACTTGAACAGAATGGATATAAGAGACAGAGATCACCCTGGTCGGGCTTTCAATTGTTGCTTTAGGTGCGTTTTGCCAACTCGATTTTCATATCACGACCACACTGTCACAAATAGTTAGCGGCAATAGCCATTTCTCCACTTTTACTTTTACCACTTACACTTTTACTGTCACTTTTCCACCCAAGCTCAGATCCTCATTTTGTGCCGCCCGTGATATTCGAATGACCCATAGGAGCACATCCTTCACATAATCCTTGTAGTAGCTTTTGACCCTTACATATTGAATGGTGGAAGATGGTGGGTGGTGTGGGAGGTGTGGGTGGAGTGGTGGGAGGTTTTGGGGGGTGTGGGAGGTGTGGGTGGAATGGTCGGAGGTTGTGGGGGGTGTGGGTGGAGGGGGTTGGGATGGTGGTGGGCGCCGCGGGGGTGGAGGGGAAAGAGAGGAGGGGAGGGTGGGGTTGGAGGGGGTTGCGGTGATGGTGGGGGCCGCAGGGGTGGAGGGGGAAGAGAGGAGGGGAGGGTGGGGTTGGAGGGGGTTGCAGTGATGGTGGGGGCCACAGGGGTGGAGGGGGAAAAGAGGAGGGGAGGGTGGGGTTGGAGGGGGTTGCGGTGATGGTGGGGGCCGCAGGGGTGGTCGGCGAAGAGAGGAGGGGAGGGTGGGGTTGGAGGGGGTTGCAGTGATGGTGGGGGCCAGAGGGGGTGGTTGGGGAAAAGAGGAGGGGAGGGTGGGGTTGGAGGGGGTTGCGGTGATGGTGGGGGCCATAGGGGTAGGTGGGAGAAAACAGGAGGGGCGGGTGGGGTTGGAGGGGGTTGCGGTGATGGTGGGGGCCGTGGGGGTGGTGGGTGAAAAGACGAGGGGAGGGTGGGGTTGGAGGGGGTTGCGGTGATGGCGGGGGCCGCAGGGGTGGTGGGAAAAAAGAGGAGGGGAGGGTGGGGTTGGAGGGGTTGCAGTGATGGTGGGCGCCGCGGGGGTGGTGGGGGAAGAGAGGAGGGGAGGGTGAGGTTGGAGGGGGTTGTGGTGATGGTGGGGGCCACGGGGGTGGTGGGGAAAAGAGCATGGGAGGGTGGGGTTGGTGGGGGTTGTGGTGGTGGTGGGGGCTGTGGGGGTGGTGGGGGAAGAGAGGAGGGGAGGGCGGGGTTCGAGGGGGTTGCCGTGGTGGTGGGGGCCGCAGGGGTGGTGGAGGGAGAGAGGAGGGGAGGGTGGGGTTCGAGGGGGTTGCGGTGATGGTGGAGGCCGTGGGGGTGGTGGGGGAAAAGAGGAGGGGAGGGTGGGGTTAGAGGGGGTTGCGGTGATGGTGGGGTCCGTAGTGGTGGTGGGGGAAATGAGGAGGGGAGGGTGGGGTTGGAGGGGGTTGTGGTGATGGTTGGGGTCGCGTGGATGGTGGGGGAAAAGAGGAGGGGAGGGTGGGGTTGGAGGGGGTTGTGGTGATGGTGGGGGCCGCGGGGGTGGTGGGGGAAAAGAGGAGGGGAGGGTGGGGTTGGAGGGGGTTGCAGTGACGGTGGGGGCCGCGGGGGTGGTGGGGGAAAAGAGGAGGGGAGGTTAGGGTTGGAAGGGGTTGAGGTGATGGTGGGGGCCGCGGTGGTGGTGGGGGAAAAGAGGAGGGGAGGGTGGGGTTGGAGGGGGTTGTGGTGATGGTGGGGGCCGCGGGGATGGTGGGGGAAGAGAGGAGGGGAGGGTGGGGTTGGAGGGGGTTGCACTGATGGTGGGCGCCATGGGGGTGGTGGGGGAAGAGACGAGGGGAGGGTGGGGTTGGAGGGGGTTGAGGTGATGGTGGGGGCCACGGGGGTGGTGGGAGAAAAGAGCATGGGAGGGTGGGATTGGAGGGGGTTGTGGTGGTGGTGGGGGCCGTGGGGGTGGTGGAGAAAGAGAGGGTGCAGGGGTGGTGGAGGGAGGGAGGAGGGGAGGGCCGGGTTAAAGGGGGTTGTGGTGGTGGTAGTGGGGGCCACTGGGGTTGATGGGAGGAGAGAGGAGGGGGTTGCGGGGCTGGTGGGGGGAGAGAGGAGGGAGTGGCGGGGAGTGGTGGTGGCGGGGTTGGTAGGGGGAGAGAGGAGGGGGTTGCGGGGTTGGTGGGGGGAGAGAGGAGGGGGTGGCGGGGTGCTGTAGAGGTGAGGGAGCAGCGGGTGGGGAGGGGCTGCAGAGGCGAGGGAAGAGAGGTAGCCACGGGGGGGCTGCATGAGGGGAGAGAGGAGGGGGTGGTGGCTGTGGGGTTGGTGGGGGTGGTGGGGGGAGAGAGGAGGGGGTTGCGGGGTTGGTGGGGGGAGAGAGGAGGGGTGGTGTGGAGCTGCAAAGGTGAGGGAAGCAGCAAGTGGGGAGGGGCTGCAGAGGCGGGGGAAGAGAGGTAGCCGCGGTGGGGTTGCCTGAGGGGAGAGAGGAGGGGGTGGTGGGTGTGGGGTTGGCGGGGGTGGTGGGGATAGCAGGGGGAGTAGGAGGGGATGGCGGGGCATGCGGGGGGGCCAGAGAGAGAGAGAGAGAGAGAGAGAGAGAGAGAGAGAGAGAGAGAGAGAGAGAGAGACGAGAGAGAGAGAGAGAGAGAGAGAGAGAGGAGAGAGAGGAGAGAGAGAGAGAGAGAGAGAGGAGAGAGAGGAGAGAGAGAGAGAGAGAGAGAGAGAGAGAGAGAGAGAGAGAGAGAGAGAGAGAGAGACAGAGAGAGAGAGAGAGAGAGAGAGAGAGAGAGAGAGAGAGAGAGAGAGAGAGAGAGAGAGAGAGAGAGAGAGAGAGAGAGAGAGAGAGAGAGAGAGAGAGAGAGAGAGAGAGAGAGAGAGAGAGAGAGAGAGAGAGAGAGAGAGAGAGAGAGAGAGAGAGAGAGAGAGAGAGAGAGAGAGAGAGAGAGAGAGAGAGAGAGAGAGAGAGAGAGAGAGAGAGAGAGAGAGAGAGAGAGAGAGAGAGAGAGAGAGAGAGAGAGAGAGAGAGAGAGAGAGAGAGAGAGAGAGAGAGAGAGAGAGAGAGAGAGAGAGAGAGAGAGAGAGAGGGAGGGAGGGAGGGAGGGAGGGAGGGAGGGAGGGAGGGAGGGAGGGAGGGAGGGAGGGAGGGAGGGAGGGAGGGAGAGAGAGAGAGAGAGAGAGAGAGAGAGAGAGAGAGAGAGAGAGAGAGAGATGGGCACTACAAACAGTCTTACACACATGTTTATAGGTTCACATGCACAAGAAATAAAAAATACACGTATACTATTATATATATACAAACACATACACATGCACAAACACAAAGCAATATACATACTTTGGTCACAAATTCACATATAAACACTTATACATAAAATTTAGGGTCAAATACACACATACAAACTGGGTGTATGCAGACATTCACATCACTCTCTAATATGTTTGTTTTTTTTGTTTGTGGTACCCAAGACCTCAACAAATTATCTCAAGCAAGTCATTCACCATGTCATATTATCACCCTTAAGTTCTACTCTTATCTCTTAACCAAGTTGAACTTGGATGGATAGAAAATACGAATGAACATTTCGCACTCATCAAATTAAGACATTCAACATCTTGAAGAGACTTTTGAGCAATATATATTTTTTTTAATATCTCATCAAGTAATCAGAGAGGGGATATCTCCGAAAGTTCCATCTACATAACCTTCAATAATTGTATTTCTAGGTGTATTAGGTTGTTTTTCAACACTCTACACAATATTCCATAGTCCTTTTGCAAGGAATACATGATGCTTCATATATTCCCATAATGGGTAATTGATACCATCCAACTTATCCTCAATAGCTAGCATATAGAATACATCATTGCTTTCAACCATGGCCACTCACTAAAATACCCTAATGCAAGAAAATGAATGTATCTCAAAATGTTCAACAAAACTACACTCTCGAGTTCTACTAAGCTTGTAGTAGACTTGGAGATACTTCTATTGGCAAACCAAAACCGCTATATATTTTTGCCACAAAAAGAGGAAATTTCCTCCACAAGAGTTGTGATAGTGTGTTCGGAGGCCAAAACAAGCTCATATCATGCTTAGTATGCTAACCAAATTTTGTGTGATTATGAGATTGTCACCCGAGGGGTATCAACGATGCCCTGATATCGATTGTTGGAGTTTGAGGTCTAGAGAAGCACATGAACAACATAAGAAAGAAGAAGATGATGATGAAGCATAAAGCACAACACACAATAATGAATTTATTACCAAGTGAATGCACAAAAATAAGTAACCCACTAGGATTATAGGCATATATAAAAGACAAGGAGAAAAAGACCTCCTAAGGAGGTAGAAAAGTGCTCGGGCGATCCTAAGTGTGCTCATACACATCACTACTAAAATATATCAACAATTTACATGTGCAATCTCCACCATTGCTTTAAGACCTTCCACGAGTCAACTAGTGGTAGGAGTAGTCACCACTAGAGTTATTGGACTCAAGATAACTCATGTTAGCTTGATTTAGAAGGATCATGATCTCTTTAAGAAAAATTATTTTTGCATGCTCCATATGGAGGTTAAACCCAAGTCCTCCTCCTTCCTAATCTTGAGAATTCACTAATAAGCGTTGTGGATTACTTGTTTAAGATGGCACATGAACTTATGCGTAAGTCTAAACTCAAGACCTTCATCCCTAGGTACAAGTGATCATCTCCGATTTAAAATATGTCAAAACCATCCCAACACTCACATCATACACTTTACTTTGTAATATTGTTGGCCCCTTGCAAAAGATTTTCGTCTTATAAGAAAGATCTATATATAATAAATTATAGGCGTGTCTCAAGACCTCATGTTCTAACCTAGTAGTACATGTTTTCATCTCTATAGTGGGATTCACCTCAATGACATATTCTAAATGAATAGAGGGGAATGTACTTTGTGATCCCTATTGAAATGTTTGAAGAACCATCTAGCTTTGCACTTGATAAAGCAATCAAAATGCAAAGTAGGGAATGAACTATAAGACTGGATCAAAAGACATCCCTCGCCATTGCATTGTTTCTCCCTTTTTTGCTATCTAGGAACTAACATGTGAAATGGGATGATCCAAATTACTACTCCAAATGTGGGAAGTACTACTACATTGATGTAGCCATTGAGGTGGTTTTTCTATCCCTATCCAGACTTTGAGAACTCTTATTTCACTGGTCTTTCATACCTATGTAATGAACTAGTATATGAGCAATACATCATTAAAAGAAGACACAACGCATCCTTCCCATTCATTTCCAAAAGATAGTACAACGAGGCTTTCTTTTCTTGGCATGTGCTCTTTTCTCTTTTATTGATTTCACAAATATCTACGTTTCAATCATATTCCTCTTGAATTTAATAACAAGAATATACTAATTCCTCTTCAAAGCACAAGACGCTTAATTACAAGCATACACTAATGCTCATGATTACAAGCCCACCGACGCATACATAAAATGTGAAGTATAATTTTGAAATATCAAAGTCGGGAGGTTTCTAACTGTTGAAATATTAAAGTCGAGAGGTATACGATACAGCCGTATATCTGTTAATTGAGCGAGAAAGATGGTGCGTGGTAATCTGCGCTTCTTCCCATGGATGGTACTTCTTCGTGAATCATTCTTACGCAAGTACCTATTACGAAAACCTGTTTCTTTTTCTTAACCATTGTGGCATTAGTCATATCCTTCTTTCCTTTCCTTTCGTACAGAAATTTCAACTTTCTATGTTTCGTCGATCATTGGTTTACTTATCAGTTCATACAGCACTACCATGCAAGGAGCCTTGTTTTCTTTCATGAGCATTATAAACTGGATTCTTTGATAACATTATGATGCTCACATTGTCACACTAGATGATCACCTTTCCATCGATGTAGACTCCCATGTCTTCAAGTAGGTACTTCATCCATGTTGCTTCACAAACGGCTTGTGTAATGGCTCTATACACTACAAGGAATATGGGCATATAGCGACGGTTAAGGCGACACAATTTCATCATAACGAGCGTCGCCTGCAGACTGTCGATTAAACGACGAGCCAAACAACATTTTTTTGGGACTTGTGGCACGACGAGGTCTGTGACGCTCGCATAGAAGGTCGCTAACATGATGGTTTTAAAAAGCGTCACATAAGCGATGCTTCTCCAGTCGCATAAGCAACGCTTTTTGGTGTCGCATAAGCGACACTAAAACATGTAGCTTATGCGATGATAACTCGACGTGTAGCATCGCTTAGATGACGGTCTGTTGACGGAAAAAAATTAAAACATTGGAGGCTCTTCGATCGGCATTTTCACGAATCTGATTGAAGAGCTCTCCAACGTTCCCAATTGCGCTGCGCTTACGAGCTGAAGCAAGTATATGAAGAATTCTTGTTTTGCCTAAGCTCTCTCTTATTGTCTCCCTCTGTCTCTGTTTCTCTCTTTCTACATCTTTCTCTCTTTGAATTCTCTCTCTCTCTTTCTCCCTCTCTCTTTATTGCAGGTTATTCAAGAAGCTAACCAAACGAAAAGTATAGCTAACTATTGTAAGTATAATTTGTATTCTTTATATATCATTTGAATTGTGTTATTTTCATTAGATAGCATACTCACACTTATTGATATGCACTTATACACTTATACACTTATACATGATGAAGATGCACTTTCACACATATACACATATACACATGCACATACACACACATATATACACACAGATACATGTGCACATACACTTAGACATACACACATATACACATGCATATGCACAAACATTTCTACAACCACATAAAAAGACTTACATGCATGCATTATTGCATATATATATATATATATATATACATTAACATATACACAAATACATGTATATGCACATCCACATGCATGCACATTCCCATGCATGCACGTGGATGCAAATGGAAATGCATCAACATACACATGCATGTTTCATACATATACACATGCATATACATACATTATACACATATATACACATATATATGCACATACGTACACACACATATACACATGCACACACACATGCACATACCTACATATACACATATACATGCACATAGGCACATATACACATAGAGTTACACATATACATGCACATACATATACACACATATACACATGCACATGCACATACTCATACACACATATAGACTTACACATGCACATGCACATACATACATATACACACACATACACATGCACATACATACATATACACACAGAGAAGAATGTTGAATCTAAAGCTTACTTGGAATCTTGGGCTTGGTTTTATTTTACGGACGTCCTTATGCATGAATAGTAGCCATAGAATGCCTTCATTCATAAAAAATGTTATTATGAAAGTATTATTTTAATTAATACACATGTAGCATATGATCTCATTACATAAATTTGTAATTGACCTTTTCCAACAAACTTAAAAATTACTCTTACAAGTCTCATTGCCAGCGGAGTGCTTCTATCATGGGAGCTGGATGTAAGACTGAAACATACAAAGGCTTTCATCCTCCTTCCTCTGGTTCTAGCCGTCCTCCTTCATCACCGCTCCCGTTCATGAACCTTCCGACGGAGGAGCTTGCAGCTGTGATTTTTGGCTGTGACCATGCGACTTACAATGAATGTGTCACACAACTTCTGTTTGGTATACTTTATCTACCCTCTTACTTTCTATCACAGATGTACCTCTCTCCCTTTAAACCATAATGCATCATATCATGGTTTGGATTTCTCATTTTGAGATTCCACTGTGCTTTCGATAGTATGTTTTTCCACGTCCTGGTCATATGGACACCATTTCCTTCTCTGCTCTTATTTCTCTCTCTCTCTCTCTCTCTCTCTCTCTCTCCCTTCCCTCCACATATTACTACATGTTCATGTGTGTGCATGTTTTTGGTATGGCTTTCGTGCAAACGCAGAGAAGAATGCTGAATCTAAAGCTTACTTGGAATCCTAGGCTTGGTTTTATTTTACGGACATCCTTATGCATGAACAGTAGCTTGATCATTAGCTTTTCTGCATGTCCAGGCCTTCGAGCTTCTCATATCACCTATGTAAAGAACGTCCGACCAAGGATGCCACTATTTTTGTTTAATTACATTGATAAAACGTTGCATGGTATTTTTGAGGCAGATAGCTATGGAGAGATGAACATCAATCCATATGCATGGACTGATGGGAAGCAGAAGACACAGTTTCCAGCTTAGGTTCTTTGCTTAGATTTAATAATCTCTGATATTACATTAGGTCACTGATTGAGGCCTAATGAGGTTTTGTTTACATGTAGGCATGCATACGGTTGAGATGTCAGTGTGCACCATTCATAGAAAGCATATACAAGGGAGCATTAGCAATGAATTATCTGAATTATTCATAGGAGAAAATCCTATTTGAGTTAAATCATGTGCAGACAGATAAGCTATATCTCTTTTCATGAGAAACTTATTGAGTGTCAGTAGACAGGTTGTGGGTTTACAACGTGGGTCCATGTTAGGGGACAAAGGAGAAGATGTTGGCGGTTGAATACAAAGGCCTTCATTCTCCTTCCTCTAGGGCTAGTCATCCTCCTTCATCACCGCTCCCGTTCTTGAACCTTCCGGCGGAGGAGCTGCTGCTGTGATTTTTGGTTGTGACCATGCAACTTAGAATGAATGCGTCACACAGCTTCTGTTTGGTATACTTTATCTATCCTCTTACTTTCTATCACAGATATATGTCTCTCCCTTTAAACCATAATGCATCATATCATGGTTTGGATTTCTCATTTTGAGATTTCACTGTGCTTTCGATAGTATGTTTCTCCACGTCCTCGTCATATGGACACCATTTCCTTCTGTGCCCTTATCTCTCTATGTCTCTCTCTCTCTCTCTCTCTCTCTCTCTCTCTCTCTCTCTCTCTCTCTCTCTCTCTCTCTCTCTCTCCCTCTCCCTCCCTCCACATAATACTGCATGTTCATGTGTTTGCATGTTTTTCGTATGGATTTCGTACGAACGTAGAGAAGAATGCTGAATCTAAAGCTTACTTGGAATCGTGGGCTTGGTTTTATTTTACGGACGTCCTTATGCATGAACAATAGCTTGATCATTAGCTTTTGTGCATGTCCAGGCCTTGGAGCTTCTCATATCAGCTATGTAAAGAATGTCCGACCAGGGATGCCACTATTTTTGTTTAATTAGATTGATAATAAGTTGCAAGGTATTTTTGAGGCAGAGAGCTATGGAGAGATGAACATCAATCCATATGCTTGGACTGATGGGAAGCAGAAGAAACAATTTCCAGCTCAGGTTCTTTGCTTAGATTTAATAATCTGTGATATTATATTAGGTCATTGTCTAAGATGTAATGAGGTTTTGTTTACATGTGGGCACGCGTACGGGTGAGATGTCAGTGTGCACCATTGACAGAAAGCATATACAAGGGAGCATTAGCAGTGAATTATGTGAATTATTCACAGAAGAAAATCCTATTTGAGTTAAATCATGTTCAGATAGATAAGCTTATATCTCTTTTCATGAGAAACTCGTTGAGTGTCAGTAGACACCTTGTGGGTTTACAATGTGGGTCCATGTCAGTGGACAAAGGAGAAGATGTTGACGGTTGGAGGCTCGAATGTTCACTAATATGTGGGCTTTTGGACAGCATATTAAAATCAAAGCCATTGATTCTTTATGTAAAACAGAGGATTCTAGTATTGTTGCTTCTTTCAAGCAAGTATCATGTGCTAGCTCAAAAGACACGAACCTTATAGATAGCGAACTTCGTTACATAGGAACTATTGTTGGTATCTACGAAATTTCATTTCGTACATTCAAAGAGGTAGAAAAAAGTTTATATTTTTTATGATAGAGTTAGTTATGTTTTTAATCACCTAATAATGGGTTTTTGTTGTTCTATATTTTTTAAGCAATATGAACTTCTTCAAGAAGTTTTTGATAGCAAAGACTTGGGACAATTCCCCTATGGCAATATGTTAACCATTTATTGCCAACAGGACACTACATTATCTCGCTCTCATGCACAAACTACACTGTTTAAATATGTGTACTCTACACTAGGGGGAAAGGTCATATTTAAGACCTGTATCCCTGTCAACAAAGGAGCTTTTATACCGAGTGCCTTAATTATTGTAGGCCTAGGAGCAAGAGAGTCACAATACATATTTAACATTTGAATTTCATGTTTTAGCATCCAAAAATGATTTTGTAAAATCAAATGGCTTGAAAGGATGACATCCTGAGATAATTTCAGTAAAGCTTGGCCTCCTTGGGTAGATATTAACTGATGACTTAAATCCAACAATTCAGAAATCTTAGCCTTCTCTCTCTCTCTCTAGTTCTCTTCTTGCTCTCGCGTGTTAATCTTGGCACAAATGTGCCGGGAGAAATACATAACTATAAGTTGGTTCAATCAATGATGTCACTGCCAGTACACCAACAGGCTTTGAACCAAGGCCATGACTCTATGGATCCTTTGATTTCCAATCTGCCTCTTTGATGTTCTCCAAAACTTCATAATTGAATTGTATTACATGATTGTCTCTTCGTGTCCAAACAAAACCATCATATGCTAAATACACTTCCCTTAACCCATCCATACATTTTCGAAAAAGTTCTCCATGCCCATCAACTCCATACCCTTTTCTAGGTTTTTAGGAAGACACTAAATGATAAAGGAATTCTTTCGAGGTTAAACCATCTAAAAAGCAAGAATGAATTATTGCCAAACCATCATGAAAGTCAGAAAAGAACAACTCCTCTCCATTTGCAGACTGTAAACCTAAGCATGCACACTATTGTATCATGTTTGACAATGATCCTTTGCTTCCAGCCCTTATCATTGCCATCATAGAATTGGATGGACAGCTATGCCTCTCAACAACGGTTGGTATTTCCCCAAGGACACGTTGAAATTCACAAATTTCTGATCTTCTAGCACTCATTTCTTCAACTAAGCTAAGAAAATTTTCTTGGTAATCATAATCAAGGATATCACTATGACATGGATTGATAAACATTCTTGGAATGAGTTCCTCTTTTCCTGACAAGACTAATCAGATCTGCCTTTTCAAAGTGAGAACTCTGTGAAGACAATCTACCATCATCTACAGCAATATGAACTTCTTCAAGAAGTTTTTTATATGTTCTGATTTCATCTGTTAAGTACATGTCTTTCAAGCCAACATTGAACCCTGTTTGGAAAAGCCATTCATGCAGAACATTTTGAAGGCATGTTAGGATTTGAAGCGCAGTTTCAGTCCCTTTTTGATAGCAAAGACTTGGGACAATTCCCATATGGCAATCTATTAACCATTTATTGCCATTAGGACACTGCATTATCTCGTTGTCATGCACAACTACACTGCCTAAATATGTGTACTCTACACCAGCGGGAAAGGTCATATTTAAGACCTGTATCCCTGTGTGAATGCATGTGTATGTGTGTGAATGCATCATTATGTGTGTATGTGTGTATGCATGTGTATGTGTGTGTGTATATGTGTGTGTATGTGTGTGCGTGTCTATGTGTATGTGTGTGTGTCTCTGACTGTGTATCTGTTTATGTGTGTGTATGTGTCTATGTGTGTGTATGTGTCTATGTGTGTATGTGTATGCATGTATGTATGCATATGTGTGTGTATGCATTATGTATGTGTATGTATGCATGTGCATTATGTATGCATATGCATTATGTATGTGTATGTATGCATGTGCATTATGTATGCATGTGCATTATGTATGCATATCTGTGTGTATGCATGTAAGTATGTATGTATGTATGCATATGCATATGCATTATGTATGCATGTATGTGTATGTGTGTGTGTCTCTCTCTATGTGTGTGTGTGTATGCATATATGTGTGTGTATGTGTGCATCACTACAACATATGAGGGGCATACCAACCCTACATTTACCGACGGTCATAGTCGACGTCGGTATAGCCCTCGGAAAATGTCACTAAGAGATACCGACGGTCAAGTGACCGTCGGTATGAACATTTTAAACGGATCATCGGTGTGGCCGGCAGCCGCCGGTATAAGCATCGGTATAGGCATGAGTATAGGCATCAGTATGAGCATCGGTATAAGCGTCGGTAATTTACTCAGAACTACTGACATGTATACCGACGTCCATACCGGCGCCTATACCGGCGGCAAGTTTTAAACATACCGCGAATCCGAGAGAAAAACTTCACATTTTTGCACGTGTTTGAGTATTGTTGGTCTACTGTCAAACTTGCGCGTGCGAACCTCCATTGTCTTGTGCACACACACATGGATCTCTCTCTCTACACACACACACTCTCTCTCGGCTTAGCTCTCACACCTTGGTAAGTGTTGCGCCTACTGTTAGCATTTGTGTTTCTCTATGCTTTAGGGTTTCTAATTTCTCTTTTCGTTGATTTTGTAGAAGTTCTTTGGCGTCAATTGTGTGGAATTGGACGAGAGACGACGTACATTACGCTTTGACGACAACGATTCAAACAGGAACATACTTGTAAGTGCTTCTTTTATTCGCTATTGATAGAGAGAGAAGGAGAGAGAGAGAGAGAGAGAGAGAGAGAGAGAGAGAGAGAGAGAGAAAGAGAGAGAGAGAGAGAGAGAGAGAGAGAGAGAGAGAGAGAGAGAGAGAGAGAGAGAAAGAGAGAGAGAAGAGAAAGCAAGATACACATTAATTTACACATGCATACATACACACATACATGTACACACATGCATGCTTACATACACACACCTATACACACATGCATGCTTACATACACACACACATATACACATATGCATGCATACACACACACATAAATTTACACACATGCATACATACACACACATGCATACACACATACATACACACACATATATACACATATGCATACATACACATACACACACACATATACACACATACATACGCACACGCATATATACACACATATACACACACGCATGCATACATACACACACATATACCGGCATGCATGCATACACACATATATACACACATGCATACATACACACATATACACACATGCATGTATACATACACACACACGTATACACATGCATACACATACACACACATACACATACATGCATGCATACATACACACACGTACACACACATGCACACACATGCATGCCTACATACACACACATGTATACACATGTATACATACACACACACACACGTACACATGCATACATACACACACATATATACACACATGCATACATACACACATATAATCCTATTTTTATTTTGAAGTTTTTTTTTTACATCAAATATATAAAAATAGGATTAGGGTTTTAGGGTTAAATCTTTAAGATTAGGGTTTTAGAGTTTTAACACCTACATAACATATATGCACACATACACATGCACATATAATACATAAATACATGTATATACACATGTATACAGAAATATACATATTTTAGGTCTAGATATTTAAGATTAGGGTTTTAGGGTTTAGTATTCCAGATTTAAGTCCAACTCTTTCTGAGTAGGGTTTTAGGATTTTAATATGTAGATAACATATATACACAAACACACATATACATATAATACATACATACATGTAGATACACATGCATACAAAAATATACATATTTTAGATTTAAATCTTCAAGATTAGGGTTTTAGGGTTATAACACCTACATAACATATATGCACACATAAACATACACATGTAATACATATATACATGTATATACACATGTATACAAAAATATACATATTTTAGGTCTAGATATTTAAGTTTAGGGTTTTAGGGTTTAGTATTTCAGATTTAAGTCTAAGTCTTTCTGATTAGGGTTTTAGGATTTTAATACGTAGATAACATATATACACAAGCACACATATACATATAATACATACATACATGTAGATATACATGCATACAAAAATATACATATTTTAGATTTAAATCTTTAAGATTAGGGTTTTAGGGTTATAACACCTACATAACATATATGCACACATACACATGCACATATAATACATATATACATGTATATACACATGTACACAGAAATATACATATTTTAGGTCTAGATTTTAAGATTAGGGTTTTAGGGTTTAGTAGTTCAGATTTAAGTCTAAGTCTTTCTAATTAGAGTTTTAGGATTTCAATACGTAGATAACATATATACACAAGCACACATATACATATAATACATACATACATGTAGATAAACATGCATACAAAAATATACATATTTTAGATTTGAATCTTTAAGATTAGGGTTTTAGGGTTATAACACCTACATAACATATATGCACACATACACATGCACATATAATACATATATACATGTATATACACATGTATACAGAAATATACATATTTTAGGTCTAGATATTTAAGATTAGGGTTTTAGGGTTTAGTATTTCAGATTTAAGTCTAAGTCTTTCTGATTAGGGTTTTAGGATCTTAATACGTAGATAACATATATACACAAACACACATATACATATAACACATACATACATGTAGATACACATGCATAGAAAAATATACATATTTTAGATTTAAATATTTAAGATTAGGGTTTAGGGTTATAACATCTACATAAGATATATGCACACATACACGTGCACATGTAATACATATATACATGTATATACACATGTATACAAAAGTATACATATTTTAGGTCTAGATATTTAAGATTAGGGTTTTAGGGTTTAGTATTTTAGATCTAGAATTTTAAGATTAGGGTTTTAATTAAATATATATAATTAAATATATAAAAATAGGATTAAGTAAGGAAAAAAATATGAATATATAAATAAATATATAGATAAAATAAGATATTTATATACATAAATAAATATAAAAAGAACTAGTGTTTTAAATAATTTAATTAAATATATAAAATTAAATGTATAAAAATAGGATAACGTAAGGGAAAAAAATCTGAATATATAAATAAATATATATATAACATAAGATAATTATACACATAAATAAATATAAAAAGAAGCAGTGTTTTAAATAATTTAATTAAATATTTATAATTAAACATATAAAATTAAATATATAAGAATACGATTACGTAAGGAAAAAAAATCTGAATATATAAATAAATATATTTATAGAATAAGATAACTATATGCATAAATAAATATAAAAAGAACTAGTGTTTTAAATAATTTAATTAACTATATATAATTAAATATATAGAATTAAATATATAAGAATAGGATTACGTAAGGAAAAAAATCTGAATATATAAATAAATATATATATAAAATAAGATAATTATATACATAAATAAATATAAAAAGAACTAGTGTTTTAAATAATTTAATCAAATATATATAATTAAATATGTAAAATTAAATATATAAAAATAGGATTAAGTAAGGAAAAAATCAGAATATATAAATAAATATATATATAAGGTAGGATAATTATATAGATAATAAAATATGATAAGAACTAGTCATTTAAATAAATAAATAAAATATATATGATTAAATATATAAAAATAGGTTTAAATTTAATCATTTTAAATAGAGTGAATATATATACAATACACAAACACACATACTTATATACCTATCTATATTCACATATATATACATATACACATATATATACACATGCATACATATATATACATGTTTTAGTTCTAGGTCATTTGGATTAGGGCTTTAGGGTTTTAACACCTACATAACATATATACACACATACACATACACATATAATACATATATACATGTATATACACATGTGTATAGAAATATACATAATTTAGATATAGATCTTTAAAATTAGGGTTTTAGGGTTTAGGCATACATATAACTTAATTAAGAGGATCAATCAAGAAAAAATCCAAATATATAGATAAAATAGGATAGCTATATAGATTAGGGTTTTAAGTTTTTTTAGGTATTTAATTATTTAGGTTTAGTATTTCATATTTAAGTCTTTAAGAGTTCGATTTTTAGGTTTAATAAAAAAACAAATGTTCTAAAATGTCCAGATTGTAGTAGATGGCTTCTTTGGATCCTGAAGAGAGAATGGCATGTCCTTGCACACAGTGCAAGTATCAAATTTATCGGAAACGACGGATTTGTACTGCACATGTTAGAGAGTATGGATCCTTTGATAGGAGTCGACTAGAAAACCTATGCTATCATTGGCATTGTCCCCCAAGTGAGCAGATGGACCCAAACGACATTGCACCGGTAACCTCTCGTGGACAAAAGAGAGCAAAAAAGGACTTAGACGTACAAGCAAGCACTAATAATATTACATAGAATGAACATATGGAAGAGATGCTTGAAGCATTTTATGAGATGGACGACGATCATGATGGTGAAGAAGGTGTCGAGAGTTTCTCGGACACAACAGAAATTCCACGATCAAAAGTTGATGAAGAATATGAAAACATGCGAAGATTAGCTCGTTTACCACTTTACAATGGAGCAAAGTTATCTGTACTACGTGCTCCACTCGCGATGCTCAATGTGCAATCCATTTATGGATGGTCAGATAGTAGTGTCACTGAATTGTTCAGGTAAGTGGAGAACAAATTGGCTTTCATTGTTGTATGATAATAACTTCATTTACTAATATCATTTTAATTGCTTATTGCAGGCTTCTTAAAGATCAATTTTTGCCAGAGGGCAATGACATGCCTCTAACACGTGGAGATGCGAAAAAACTTTTACAGTCCATTGGAATGGATTATACTAAAATTCATGCTTGTCCGAATGATTGCATTCTGTTTCGGAATGAGTATGAGCATCTCCACGTATGTCCAAAGTGTGGAGCAAATAGATTTAGAGAAGACGTTATAGGCGAAGCAATCCCCACAAAGGTTCTTCGCCACTTTCCTATCATTCCACGAAATAAGAACATGTTTAGATGCAAATCTATAGGTGAGTTAATGTCATGGCATACAAAGAGCAGGTCTACAGATAATGTAATGCGAGTGCCAGCTGACTCTGATGCTTGGAAGCACATAGATAGTAAGTGGCCAGAGTTTGCTAGTGAGCCTTGGTCCATACGTCTAGGCCTAGCTATGGATGGAGTGAATCCATTTGGATTATGCAGTTCTTCATGGAGCACATGGTCTGTATGTTTGGTCCATTATAATATCCCACCATGGTTGGCCACAAAGAAAGGTCATTTATTATTAGCTCTTATTGTACCAGGTAAGTATAAGGTAAAAAACATGGATGTATATCTTGCACCACTTGTGGAAGAACTGCGCATTTTATGGGATGGGATTACTGTGCGTGGCATGTCTCAACCTATAAGAAGATGAGACGTGCGAGTGCAAGGCATACTTATGTGGACAATGCATGATTGGCCTGGTTATGGTGAATGTTGAGGTTTATCGATTTTGGGTTACCATGCTTGTCCTTTATGCGGACCACGGCTTGAAGCACGCTATTCCAAAGCACTACGTAAAAGTGTCTATGAAGGACATCATAGATATTTGCCTGATGGGCATGTTTTACGTGAAGGACAAATTGGTCGACAAGCGCAACACCAAATGAAAGCTAGCGATTGGAAACAACTGTGGGATTCAGAAAATCCAATTGCTGACATGAAACGGTTGTCCATTTTTCATGAACTCCCTTATTGGAGTGAATTGATCAATTGGTAGATCCGATGCATATTTCAAGAATGTGGGAGAGATTCTTTGGAACACTTTGATCGGAAAGAAAGTAAACAAAGCACAAAGGGACGACTTAGAAGAGCGAGGTCGTATGCGAGAGTTATGGGCAATTACAAGCCCAACGGAACAGTATCATTACCAAGAGCTCCTTGGGTGCTTCGCAGGATGGAAGAGCAACAAGTGAAGAAAACAATTTCAGAGTTTCGTACACCTACTGGATGCATGAGATGTCTAAAGACTGCTTTCACACGAAACGACGATCTTGCAGGACTCAAGTCTCATGATTGGCACAAGTTTTTATAGTTTGTGCTCCCTGTAGCCCTAAAAGATTGTGTTTCAGAGGATGTACGAAAAACCATTTATAAAATTAGTTCTTTAGTACGGTGGATATCTTCTAAAGAGATAAATAGAGATAGCATAGAGAGTGTGAAACTCAATGCTATCGAGGTTGTTTGTATGGTAGAGAAATACTTTCCCACAAGTATTCTCACTATTCAACTTCATTTATTGGTTCATGTAGTAGATGAATTTGCAATAGCAGGAACTGTCCATAGTCGATGGATGTTCTTCTTAGAGCACTTTATGAAGACATTAAAAGGGTTTGCTCGACAGAGAGCACGTCCAGAGGGTAGCATGGCAGAGGGATGGCTTGTACAAGAATCTCTTGTATTCATAACTGAGTTTCTACGTATATCGAATCCCGAAATGCCTCGCTTATGGAGCGATGATGAAGATGTTTGTCTCGTAGGCGATGAACCACAAGGTAAACGATTGCAAAGAAAAATGGATGCAGCTTTCAGAGAGAAGGCAATGAAGTTTTGCATAGTTAACTCTGAGCCTATGCAAAAGTGGTTAGAAAGGTATGAACTTGCCAAGGAAATTAACGCAAAGGAAAGAGATCAGTTTCGAAGAAATTGTTCCACTCGATTTTTGCCTCTTGTAGAAAATCTTCGACCTCTCCCACCTTTTCCAACGAGCAGATGGCTAGATGCAGCGGTTTCACAAGCAAAGGCAGCGGGTGAAGATATCTCTGAAGAAGAAGAAGAACTCGCAAAAGGATGTGATTGGGGGTATATTAAATACGGTGCACTATGGTCTCATGGACGACACTTTCGAATCGCACGAGTCGATCAAAATAAGTCTACTTTTGATAGTGGAGTGATGGTGATTTTTTTGCAAAAAAGTAGAGCGAGTGCAAGAGATGATAATGCTCTAGAAGGTGAGTTAGATTATTGTTGTGTGATTCAACACATCTTGAAACTATCTTTCAGAAAGTTTGATTACTTTATTTTTGACGTGAAATGGTTCAAAGTAGTCACCTCTGGAAGAAACGCAACAGTGAGACGGGATAAGAGCGGTTTGCTTCAAGTCGACTCCACAAGATTGTGGACAGATGAAAGGGATACATTTGTATTTCCCGAACACTGTGAGCAAGTTGTTTTTATACCAGATTCAAAAGACCCAGAGTGGCTATTTGTTTTACAAGTCGCTCCACGTAGTAGATAAATTTTTGAAAACATAGATGTAGAAGAAAGTCCATCTCTAGTGGAGTCAGAGATTCATTCGATAGTTGAGGAAGAAGAGATCATTGTTCGAGAAGAAGAGGTCATTGAAGAAGAGGTCATTGTTCGAGAAGACAAAGCAATAGGCGATGATCAGGAGGAAACCAGCATAGCAAGCGATTTAGAAGCCATCAATATAGAGATAGATATTCTCGGTGCATCGGATCTTCAAGAGGATGCTAGAATAGAGGACTTTTGAATAAAACACTTGTACGTACTAATTTTTGGTTTTTTTTGTTTATTCCCTATATTATTTTTCTTATCGCATGCTAATTATTTGAGTTCTTTTATTACAGAGCACGATGGGAGACAGTCCTCCAGTCACTCCACATTCCATGCCAGAGGAGCAATTTTTGGAGTTCATCTCTCAGGTGCCTCCTGCGTATATGGCCGCTGTATCACAGTATTGGATTGCTCGTGGTAGCACTCCTGGCGGCCTCACTCCTGGCGGCCTTACTCCTGCCAGCCTCACTCCCACTGGCCTCACTCCCGCCGGTGTCACTCCTGCTGGTGTCACTCCTGCGGGTGGTGCTACTCCCGTAGGAGGTATGTCTCCTAGCTTTGTAACTCCACCACGACTATCTTTGCAGCCATCTCCTACTGGGTCTACTAGTAGACAAGTGCGTTCGACACCTCAGCACGATACAGGGTCTGGCCCGTCACGAAGATCGAGGTCACACTCTGGAGCAGGAGGTTCTAGGAGTGGATCTACAGGTAGGTCTGGAGGCGGAGGAGGCGGTTGTTGTGGAGGCAGTGCGACGGATGTTGTGTCGCCCGCTTCTACTCCTAGGACGAGTACCTCAGATGTAGGTATGCCACGCAGTACGCCATGCAGTACACCACGCAGTACACCACACAGTACACCACGTACACCTTGGGGTGCTCATGACCATGATGACTCCAATGTGTATAGTATCCAAGATGGAGCTCAGGTGATGGATGCGGCTGGCAAAGCAATGTGTGCATGCATACGACAACTTTGCTCCATCCAGTTTGGACACTCCATCATGCTGAAATGGAGTGAACAGGATAAAGATCGAAAGAATTATATCACACAGATGATTTACTAGGAGTTCCAACCAACCGATGGAGAGTTGATTGTTAGTTCAGAGTGGATTCTGCACACGGCACGTGAGGTCATTTCGCATCGACGATCCGAGGCTCATGATGCATTCAGAGAAGGCTTACCAAAGCCTGTATGGTTAGATGCTGAGGAGTGGGACATGATTCGTGACGAGCAGCAGCAGACTCCTGATCGATATCGCCAGCAGCGAAATGCCGCAGCCACACGTCTAGACACGATTGGACCGTCACATTTGGGCAACAGCGGATATGACACGATGTGTCATGAGTTTGTAAGTACCATTTCATTTATTGAATTTATTCGTGTTAAATTTCTCATATATGTTTCTCTAATATTTTTATATTTGTTTCAGGAGTTGGCAATGGGTCGTCCTCCAACACGATCGGAGGAGTCTTACGGATATAGTCATGGGTTGACTGCACTATTGCAGGACTTGGAGGGACACGGTGTGGTAGTTTCATGGGAGCATTTGCGATGAGGTAAATAATTTATAAACTTGGTTTTTACTTGTTGTGTAATTTTCCTGTGAATTTATCTCATTCCATTAATGTTGTTTGTTGCAGGACTGTTGATGTGGAACGTTCTTTGCATGTGTATAGCAGTGGAAGACATTCATTTTCCTCGGTAAAAACATCGGTATACCATCGATCTGTTGTAGTGCATGTGTGTGTGTATATGTGTGTGTATATGTGTGTGTGTATGTGTGTGTGTATGTGTGTGTATGTGTGTATGTGTATATGTGTGTATGTGTGTATGTGTGTATGTGTGTGTATGTGTGTGTATGTGTATGTGTATATGTGTGTGCATGTGTATGCATTACGTATGTGTATGTCTGCATGTGCATTATGTATGCATATGTGTGTGTATGCATATATGTGTGTGTGCATGTATGTGTGTGTGTATGCATGTATATGTGTGTGTATGCAGCATTATGTGTGTATGTGTGTGTATGTGTGTGTGTGTCTATGTGTATGTGTATGTGTGTGTCTATGTGTTTATATGTGTGTGTGTATGCATATGTATGTGTGTAAAAGTGTGTGTGTGTGTGCATACCTGGTCTTTCTCTTTGCGTGTCTCCCCTCTCTCTCTCTCTCTGTCTCTCTCTCTCTCTCTCTCTCTTTCTCTCTCTCTTGTTCTGTTGCTCTCGTCTAGATCTCGGCACAAATGTGCCAGGAGAATTTGATTTTTTTTTTAACATTCCAGAGTGTCGCTTATGCGACGCTCTGGAAAGGACGATGAATATGCGTCACTATCCAATTTGCCCACGTCGCAAATAACGTCATTAGGCAACGATGCTACTTGCGACGCAGAGATTTAGTGTCGCATAAGCGATGCAAGCATCGCTTATGCGATGTATCCCCTTCAAAAAAAAATTCAAAAACATGACCGTCGCTTATGCGACGCTAGCATTGCATAAGCGATGGTGCTCGTATTTTTTCCAATTCGGGGGCATGGTTACGCCCCCCTATTTCTTGTAGTGATATTCAGCTTCGGTACTTGACAAAGTGACAGTTAGTTGCATTTTGTTAGTCCATGAAATGGTTGAACTTCCAAGTGAGAATGAAAATCCACTAGTTGACCTTCGATCCATGACATGTCCTACCCAATCCAACTTTCCTTACATGTTCCTTTCACATATTGCAATATGCGTCTTACTGCATCCAAGTGCACTCTACATGGTTTATGCATAAATTGACTCACCAAACCAACTACAAAGCTCAAATTGGGCTTTCTTTTTGTTACATAAATCAAACTTCCAACCATCTTCCTATACACATTGGTATCATGCAAGTACTTCCCATCATCCATAAGCTTAACATTCCATCAAGTGGCATATCAATAGGTTTGCAAGCATTCATACCACATCTCTCAAACATTTCCAGCATATAATTGCATTGTATCATCCAAATTTCCTCTTGCATTGAACTTACTTCGATTTCTAAAAAGTATTTCAGCTTTCCCAAATTTGACATAAACAATTCAGATTTTAGTTTCTTTTTCAAATTAGCAATCCTCTTCTCATCATTACGAGTAATGATCAAATCATCAACATAGATCACTAATAGGATCATTTTGCTTCCTTCATTCCATATAAATAGTGAATAATCAGCCTTTGATTGCATAAATTTTAGATCCAACAACTTCTTTGTGAATCGTTCACACCATGTTTTTGGTGCTTGTTTCAATCCATAAAGCGCTTTCTTTAATTTGCATACATAATCAAGATACTTTGGATGCGCATAACCTTACGGTTGCTACATATAGACTTCCTCATGCAATTTTGCATTCAAGTATGCATTCTTAACATCCATTTGATACAATTTCCAAATTTTCATAGCAGCCCATGGAAGTACGCTTCTTATCGTTGTCATTTTCACCACTATGGATCATATCTAGATGTCTCCTTCTATGCATTTCTCTTCTTGAAAACTTCATACATTGATGCTTGGCAAATGGGCATGCTTCAAAAATTCTTTCAAAGTTTAACTTACCAAATCTTGTTAGTCTACGCACTATCATTTGCTTTTTCATAGATTATAATTTCCTCAAATTGATATGACCAATTCTTTTATGCCAAGTGTTCATTGTTCTTTGCATACATATTATGATATAAAAGTGTACCCATATCAAACATGAATAATCTACCCATCTTTTTTCCATGCCCAAGCAATTTTCCTCTTTTGCCGTACTTGAAATCATGTATGAAACAACCATGTTTATTGCAAATTACTTCCATGTCGATCTGTAAGTTGACCAATCAAAACTAAATTCTTTGTAATGCTATGCACATGTAAAACATCACTTAGTATGTTTTGAATACCATTCTTTTATAATAGCGATACATTTCCAACATCGTTAATTAAGTGTAAGGTATCATCACCAGTTGCCACAAATTCCTTAGACTTCAAAGGCTCTTTTGACTCAAATCAGTCTCCTATGTTCATCATGTGATTTGTGCAACCAGAGTCTATGTACCAATTCATATCATTCCCAGGTTTAGACATGCTATTCAACACATGCTCCATTGCAAACATATTAACTCTACCATAATCTGCATATGAACTTTCAGTAGAGAAGTTTTCATGTGATGCATAACTCCCTCAACCTCTTCCTCTTTGGCTATTATGCTTATAAAAGATTGCTTTCTCAGAATGAGCATATTTCTTGCAATGGTAACAGTTTCCAGGTGCATGTGATCTTCCTCTACCTCTTGAGTTTCATCTTCCTGTACCTCTTGGCATATCCATTGTATTTACTTTTCTAGAAGTTGCACAACTAGGAGTAGAATCTCTTCCTCTATGTTAAAAGAATGCATGATCTCTTGAATTGCCACTTCCTGATGCATTCAAGCCAAGTTTTACTTCTTTTTTCATACAAAGGACTACTAGCTCATCAAAATGTGACATAGTGCCTCCTATTGAGATAGAAGTATCTAAACATTTATATTGCGATCCTAGACCATTTAGCATAACTGATACCATATCATCATCATCGATCTTGTAATTTATGGAAGCTAAATCATGATTGATCTTTCTAACTTCCACCACATAATCCATTATGGATCTATTGCCTCGCCATGCGCTAGGTAACTTTTGCTTTACGAGACTTTTTCAAGCTTTCATGGATGTACCATATATTTTATGATTTATGTCCCAAGTTTCTTCCGATGTGCTAGCCTTCATAATATGTGGTATGACGCTCTCAGAAATACATATCCAAATCCAATGGAGAACCTTCCTAGACTTCTCTATCCATGTTTTATATTCCTTTTGCTCTTCAACATTCCGGTTATCTAGCAACTTACGATACTCGTCCTCTCCATTCACTAATCCCCATAGACCTTTTCCCATCAAGAAACTCTCCATCCTATACGATCACATGTGATAATTATCTTTGTTCAACTTTGCAAGGAATTGAACTCACAACCTCTTGGTTAGGAATGTGATGGGCTAACCACTTGCCCCAAAAGCCATGGTTGAGGATTACTTCCTAATCCTCTCTCTTAGGGTGTGGTTCAACCATCTCCTACCAGGATTATGTTACAAACTTATTGCCCACTATTTGTGCAATGTTGTCACCCATTGTTGCAATTTGAGCATCTCCCTATGCTATCACAATCTTATGAGAAGACCTAGAAAAACTTCGGCAGCATTTTGACTCTATTTCTTGATATGTGCACCAAAAAACTAAATGTTTGCAAGTAATCTCAATGATTTCCCTCATGTTCAAAGCACTCCCTGTGTTCATATTCACATATCTGCTCATGTATGACCTCTCCGAAAATATTTTGGCAGAGTGTCCTTTGTCTAGAGTGTATATGAGCCAAAACAACTCTAGTGAATTCACTCCAAAAACCCAAACTCTGGGTAAAAGCATCAATAACAACACATAATATAAGAAAATTCTTTTTGATAGGAGGCCACAATGTCATACATCTATTATGTGATCAATACACAAGGTCTTTGGACTATCATCTCTCTGGCCTTCCACCTATATCACCAAGGTATCTCCATGAGACGAGAATAACCCCAGTTAAACACCTCACCACATACCTCAATTTTTGTTTAATTCAAGGTTTTCAGCAAGGTAATATAATCCTCACAAGTCGCATGTTTTGTCCAATTAAGGACCCATAAAATCCATACATTTCTCTCACAACTTATAAGTAGTGTCCATTCTAGGACCCGCAAGAGTATACATACTGCCACATACAATCAAAATGAAAAATTGAATTCAAATATGTAGCTGAGATAAAGCCCTCGTACTTTTATATCGAATTTCCAAAATTTTGATCAAGAACTATTTTCAATAATTCTCTCTCTATGAAACGATGCCATCCAAATTTTTGATTCCTTTAGAGCATTATAGATATTCTTGCTATGGAGTGACAATGAAGAAACAATTGTGAGGGACGGAAATAAATATCTATAGTCTTATACTTCAAGCTGGTAACTCCTTCCTGCTTTGTATCGCTTTTCTGCAGTAAGAGAGTATGGAAGAATGATAGAATTATCAAGAGTGCCAGTACTCGACATTATGGAAGAATGATAGAATTATCGAGAGCGCCAGTACTCTGTTAAGCCCTGACGATCAACTAGCATTCGCTGGTGCTCTTTTGCTCCAATATGTGCAATACAATCCACCTTTACGGGAATGTTCTTCACTAAGAGAAGGCGGAGATCCTTCTTGTACTCGTCCGGGTGAGAACGAAGGATGCATGCATTATGCAAACTTTGGCGATACCTAGAGTTAGAAATTTTCCTACACATAGCTCGCATCTTCAGGAGGTGCTTCATCCTTGCATGCTCGACGGCTTTCGGATCCTCTGCCTGTGTATGAGGCCGCAAATCTCTGCCTTCTTCACAACTATCGACTCTCGTTACTAGGTCCCACAAACCTCATGCTCTGATATGACTCTTTTGGATTGCGCAGCTATGGCGGCTCCTCCATTGTTAAAGACTCAACATGAGAGAGACTGAGAGCGAGACAAATCCGGATAACGCTCGTGCTGTGAGCCCTGAGCTACGCGCATACATCCATCTATTAATTTTGGTTCTTTACATGAGTATTTCCACGTCATGAGTAATGCCAGTCAAAACATCCTGATGCCTCATGAAGTATAACTGTGGTGGGAGGAGAAGTCGAAGATCGCGTTCTCTTTTGTAGGCACCGCTTGCTCCATTGATGTATCATAAGCAGTTTCTGGGCCTTGTAATTCGGTGTATATCTATGTGGAGGATTTCCAAATTGCATATCCTGATTAGCGGATACTAAAGGCTTCGTTTTTAATTCCTGAATCGTTTGTGATCTCGGCAATTAGTTTGTATTTTCGTTTCTTGATAAGGCTAATTTCTTTGTTATCCATTGAAATATCGTTGATCTGATTGCCATTTAAAATAGTGCATCCACTTTATGTTATAGGGCTTTTTTTGAAGATATTTCTTTGATTAAAAAGACGATTCTTGTAATTTAATGTTTTGGACTTGCTACGTCTTATGGTTAGCAGCAAAGTTAGCGTCAAATAAACTATCTTATATGGTAATTCGGTTGGGAATCAGACTCCAATTTCCATAATATAGAGCATGAGCAGATGGTACCAAGTAAAACACTCCTTGAACAATACCTAGCTTCGATTTCCACTGCAGTAAAACTCATTAAGGACTCCATGAATAACAAGAACTTATTTTCTATCACTAGGAAGCATAAATTAGGGATCATATCTGGAGGTTTTAAAATGTATTAAACGAATTGGCGTGTGTTACTAGTTGCAAAAACAGTATATTACAACATCGTTCTTTGGATTTGAATATTTCATATAACTTCAAAAAATATATCCATATGTATCAGTTATAATCGTCAATGAATATCAAAAAGTATAATGAGCCACCAACTGATTTTGTTCTAGTAGGTCCATCCACATCACTATGGATCAGATCTAGAGGTCTCATTCTATACATTTCTCTTCTTGAAAACTTCATACGTTGATGCTTGCCAAATACGCATGCTTCACAAATTCTTTAAAAATTTAAATGACCAAATCTTGGTAGTCCACACACTAACATTTGTTTTTCCATAGACTATAATTTCCTCAAATTGATATGACCAATTCTTTTATGCCATACTTCAGCTATATTAGAGTGTTCATTGTTCTTTGCATATATATTGTGACAAAGAGATGTACCCATATGAAACATGAATAATGTACCTATCTTTTTTCCATGTCCAAGAAATTTTCCTCTTTTGCCATACCTGAAATCATGTATGAAACAACCATGTTTATTGAAAATTAGTTCCATGTGGATCTACAAGTTTAACCAAAACTAAATTCTTTGTAATGCTAGGCACACGTAAAACATAACTTAGTGTGTTTCGAACACCATTCTTTTGTACTAGCAGTACATTTCCAACATCGTTAATTAAGTGTAAGGTATCATGACCAATTGCCATATATTCTTTAGCATTCAAAGGCTCTTTTGACTCAAATCAGTCTCATATGCTCGTCATGTGATTTGTGCAACCAGAATCTATGTACCAATTCATATCATTTCTAGGTTTACACATGCCATTCAACACATGCTCCAATGCAAACATATTATCTCTGCAAAAATCTACATATAAACTTTTAGCAGAGAAGTTTTCTACCTCTTCCTCTATGGCTATTACAGTTATGAAAGCAATCTTTCTCGAAATGACCATATTTTTTGTACCTCTTGATCATCCTCTACCTCTTGGCATATCCATTGTGTTTACATTTCTAGAAGTGAGTAGAACCTCTTCCTCTATGCTTAAAGAATGCATGATCTCTTGAATTGCCACTTCCTGATGCTTTCAAACTAAGTTTTACTTCTTCCGTCATACAAAGGACTACTAGCTCATCGAAATCTCACATAGTGCCTCTTACTGAGTTAGAAGTATCTAAACTTTTGTATTGTGATCATAGATCATTTAGCATAACTGATACCATATCATCATCATTGACCTTGTAATTTATGGAAGCTAAATCATGAGTGATCTTTCTAATTTCCACCACATAATCGGTTATGGATCCACTGCCTCGCCATACGCTATGCAATTTTTGCTTCAAGTGAATTTTTCTAGATTTCCTAGATATACCATATATTTTATGAATTATGTGTCAAGTTTCTTTCGGTGTGCTAGCGGTCATAATATGTGGTATGAAGCTCTCAGAAATACATATGGAAATCCAATGGAGAACCTTCCTAAACTTCTCTATCCATGTATTATATTCCTTTTGCTCTTCTACATTCGAATCATCTAGCAACTCAGGATACTCGTCCTCTCCATTTACTAATCCCCATAGAACTTTTCCCATCAGGAAATTCTCCATCCTATATGACCATATGTGATAATTATCTTTGTTCAGTTTATTGCCCATTATTTGTGCAATTTTATCACCCATTCTTGCAATTTAAGCACTTCTCTATGCTATGGCAATCTTATGGGAAGACCTAGAAAAGCTTCAGTAGCATTTTTCCTGTATTTCTTGATATATACACCAAAAAACCAAATGTTTGCAAATAATCTCAATGATTTTCGTCGTGTTCAAAGCACTCCTTGTGTCCCTATTCACATATGTGCTCATGTATGACCTCTTTGAAACAATTTCGGTAGAGTGTCCTTTGTCTAGAGTGTATATGAGCCAAAAAAACTCTAGTGAATCCACTCTAAAAACCCAAACTTTAGGTAAAAGTAAATTCTTTCTGACGGGAGGCCACAATGTCAAACATCCATTCACAATGTCTTCTCTTTGTTCTTCCACCTATGTCACCGAGGTATCTCCATGAGACGAGAATACTCTAGTTAGAAACCTCACGACATCCCTCAGTTTTTGTTTAATTCAAGGTTTTTAGCAAGGTAATATAATCCTCACAAGGCGCATGAGTTGTCTAAATAAGGATCCGTAAAATTCATACATTCCTCTCACAACGTATGAGTAGTGTCCATTTTAGGACCCACAAGACTATACATACGTCACCTGCCACATACAATCAAAATGAAAAACTAAATTCAAATATGTAGCTGAGATAAAGCCCTCGCACTTTTAAATCGAATTAAAAAAAAATTTGACCGTTCGATGAAGAACTATTTTCAATAATTCTCTCCATATAAAACGATGCCATCTAAATGTTTGATTCCTTTAGAACATTGCAGATATTCTTGCTATGGAGTGACAATGAAGAAGCAATTGTGAGGGACAGAAATAAATGTCTGTAATCTTATACTTGAAGCTGGTTACTCCTTCCCACTTTGTATCGCTTTTGTGCAGTAAGAGATTATGGAAGAATGATAGAATTATCGAGAGCGCCAGTACTCTGTTAAGCCCTGATGATCAACTAGCGTTTGCTGGTGCTCTTTTGCTCCAATATGTGCAATACAATACACCTTTACGCGAAGGTTCTTCACTAAGAGAAGGAGGAGATCCCTCTTGTACTCGTCCGGGTGAGAACGAAGGATGCTTTCGTTATGCAAACTTTGGCGACACCTGGAGTCAGAAATTTCCCTACAGCGTTATGCAAACTTTGGCGACACCTGGAGTCAGAAATTTCCCTACACGTAGCTCGCATCTTGAGGAGGTGTTGTGCCCTTGCATGCTCGACGTCCTCTGTCTATGTATGAGGCCGCAAATTTCTGCCTTCTTCAGAACTATCGACTCTCGTTACTAAGTCCCGCAAACCTCACCCTCTGATACCACTCTGTTGGATTCCGCAGCTATGGCGGCTCCTCCATTGTTTAAGACTCGACATGAGAGAGACTGAGGGCGAGACAAATCCGGATAACGCTCGCGTGGTGAGCTCTGAGCTACGCGCATACATTCATCTATTAATTAATTTTGGTTCTTTACATGGTATTGCCAGTCAAAACATCCTGATGCCTCATGAAGTATAACTGTGGTAGGAGGAGAAGTCGAAGATCTCCTTCTCTTCTGTAGGCACCGCTTGCTCCATTGACGTATCATGATTCATAACCAGTTTTTGGGCCTTGTAATTCGGTGTATATCTATGTGGCGGATTTCCAAAGTGCATATCCTGATTAGCGGATGCTGAAGGCTTCGTTTTCAACTGCTGGATCGTTTGAGATCTCGGCAATCAGTTGTATTTTCGTTTCGTGATAAGGCTAGTTTCTTTGTTATCCATTGAAATGTCGTTGATCTGATTGCCATTTAAAAATGTGCATCGACTTTATGTTATAAGACTTTTTTGGAAGAGATTTCTTGGATTAAAAACACGGTTCATGTAATTTAATGTCTTTGACTTGCTATGTCTTCTGGTTAGCAGCAAAGTTAGCATCAAATAAACTATCTTATATGGTAATTCGGTTGGAGCATGAGCAGATGGTACCAAGTTAAACACTCCTCGAACAATACCTAGCTTCGATTTCCACTGTAGCAAAATTCGTTAAGGACTCCATGAATAACACGATCTTATTTTCTATCACTAGGAAGCATAAATTAGGGGTCACATCTGGAGGTTCTGAAATGTATTAAACGAATTGACGTATGTTACTAGTTGCGAAAACAGTATATTACAGCATCGTTCTTTGGATTTGAATATTTCATAGAGACGGTACATATTTTTTTCATAGACAATTTAGTCCTACAAGCCATACAAACTAATGACGCTTATGAGATTGACAACATGTTACTAGCATTCTCGAAATTAGTGCTTACCAACGGTCTAAGCGAGTGTCTCCAACACAACCAAATGGGTTTCCCACTGTTTTCACAAGCCAATTACACTTATTCATTAAATGAGATATTTTTTATTAAGACCAGTAACCTATTGATACGGAGAATTCGGAAAACTTCACAAGAACGAGGGATCCTTCTAATGAACAGAACAATGCAAAAATCTTTACACCTAAACCGTAGAGGCAGTCAATATAACTGAAATCCTATGAGCTCGAGTATTTTCCTATCTAGTGAGCTATGGTAGCTTCAAAACTGAGATGGAAGAAGGCAGCGGGGCTCTTTAAGACAGAATCACATTTGCGTTACTCATTAAAACTTAAAAAGCAGAATTTGGACTCAAGCATACATTGGGAATGAGTCAAAATCACTTTTCATATACGTACATTCCTGTTCAAAGTTGATGCGCTTTGCATACGCAAGGCAATATAAAATAGAACACAAAATAAAAATCCATATAATGTAGATTCCGTTATCTTGTAATATGTAGTCTTACTGAGCTTGACGTTTATCTACAAAGACTGACCCAATCGCCTCCTTTCCACAATGTTAGCACATCCATGAATGACATTTGTACAATTGGTGATATGTCATAGGTGTTCGGCCTACAATTGGTGATATGTCATAGGTGTTCGGCCCAGTTTTGGTGCTCTTCGGTCCGTTGTTCGCTAGTTCGGATATCATGAGTCATTTTGATAGCTTCACAGTCTAGAGTCGCATGGTTTTCATTGGCTATGGTGACTCAAATATTGTAGTCCCAAAGGTTAGGAGCAAGTTCAGTTTTCTTTTTTCACCCAAAGTGTACATTCTACGATTTCCAGAATAAGAAAAACTCCGATTTACTCCCCAGTGCGTCACGTTGTCCATCACATTAAGTGCTCCTATCCTTCATGTCGCTAACCATACTTCTCCACCTACAATTCCCTTTTGAAAGTTGAGACTGATATTTATCTATAATTTCCTCTCCGAAAGGAAGGTGCACACGTCATATAAGGACCATGTATGCAATGACAATGGATATATATATATATATATATATATATATATATATATATATATATATATCACACACAAATACATGCATATACGTATGCATAGATATATGCACAAGTGCATGTGTGTGCATACAGCCATACACTCACTGCAATTACATGCACTCGCTCATTGATAGGCATGGCGCTTCTTAGTGAAGGAAACATATTCATCAACAAAGAAGAACCATCGCGCACTGTATGCACAATTTAGGCAGGCATCTAGTGGGCCGAAGCTTACATGAGGAATGAGAAGTTGTTGTAGCAGAATAGGGAAGTGTAGAGAGAATCATGAGTAGGTGTAGTAGATTATTTTGAAGTTCCAAGGTAGATCTTGATGTCAGGAACAGACGAGGTGGTGATTAGATGGTAGATCAACATCAATGTAGATCACTCAGATAACTAGGCATCAGGTCCAACCTCATGTGCATCTTCTTGTTTTCTTTTTTGAACCTCCTATTTTTTCCTTCCTCTTAGTTTTACGCTTGAAGATTCGTGTGAACGTCTAAGGAAACAATTAGGAACTTAGTGGAAATCCATGCTTGTAGTTTCACTAAGGCCGAGTGAAAGTATTTTATCCATGTCTTTACATTTACCTGGGTTCTTAACAATTACCTCTTTCTAATTGATTTTGTAACCAAAGGGCATTCAAAGAAATTGGTGATGAAGATGATTTGTTCTTTTTCTCTCTATCTCCATAACTAGTTTTGAATAGTAATGAAATTGCTTCCTACATCTTTATTTGCTATCCGCATGTAAAGTTCTCAAGTTCAGCTTTATTGTATTCTTTTAAAAGATTTTTCATGGATCTTTTATAATTGTAAAAGTTTGAGCTTTACACATGTAAAAGTAAAAAGAGACAGCCCAAATTCCATGAATTTGTGGTTGTTGAGTTGCATTCAATCAAGCAATCAATCACCTAAAAGTAGATCAAACTACATCTTCACTTTTCCTAGATTGTAAGAAAGTCAGATGATTCCCTCCAACAACTCTTACCACCTTCATTTGAATTAAGAATCCACTTGTAGAAGTTGTAGATCACTTCTATGGTCTATATAAAGACTTAAAATCACTTCTATAATACATGGAAGCAATATACATACACTTGTGACCATCATTATCTTGCTCCTTCATTTCTCTACATCATCTTCTTTGCCAATAGTAAACTTGTAGAGGCTGCTTCTCTGTCTAGAGAGTCCAAATTGGATGAAAGATGGCCCATTTGAAAGTTATTAGTGTGTGTTTTATGCCTGTAAAGTTTCATAGCATTTGGTTCAATAGATTGGGAGAAATGTCAGTTTTTCTATCTCAGGGTCAATCTCTGCCACCATTGAGTGTCTTATTGATTCCTTCGACATATTTTTCTTATTCCTTATACTTTTCTGCATTCTATACACTCAACCCTATGTGTATCACTCCCATAAAGGGGTTTTTTCTAATTGTAACCATGTTGTTCACTATGAGCATTTGAAGTTCATTGTCTCTTCCATAGATAATAAGTTCTTTTAGCTAGTCGATGTGCGAACCTATTTGTTTTGTATTGACTCTTCTTCTTGATGCTCGAAAGTACATAATGCATTTTATTGCACTTATCACATGCCTATAAGGTCTATTAAAGTTTTCATAAGCTCAAGGGCTGGTCTTGTGCCGGTTGGTTGGACCAAACTTCGTCACTTTGCAACTCATGTTTCTACCTCCTACAAGCTTCTCCATGTTCTTTCAAAGACTAAATTTTGACCATGAAACTTGCCATCTCCATGATCCTATTGTAGGGACCACAATTTCATTGAAGGCCAAGAAAGATTGGGATATTAAAAACAGAAAGGTAATGTTCATGATCTCATAATTTGTTAGTAATGCCATGATTAGACACATTGAGTCAATGGAGCCAACTAAGGACATGTGGAATTACTTGGAGGGAATGCTTGCAACTAACATCAAAGCTAGGAAGGTGCAACTCAAGGATGAGCTTAACAAACTCAAGATGCCAGAACAGCGAGTCGTAACAAACGAGAACTATGTCGTAAAAAGAGAACACTTACGTCAAAAATTACATGTTTTCACCTCATTTTTGGAATTCCTTTACACCAGTATACATATATTACAAAAATGAGGTGAAAACAAGTAATTTTTGACGTTTTTTGTCATTTTCTCAAAAAAAAATGAGCTCAAAATGTAGTCAAAATTTCACTATATTAGGCATTGACGTGTCCCAAAATGTATATGATAAGACATTGACATGTCCAAAATCTATATGCTAAGACATTGACATGTCTAAAATATATATAAGAATGTAGAAGTCAATAGTTTTTACACAAAAATAACATTTTAGACATATCTTTAATGGGTGGATATCTGATTGTTATTCAAAATTGCTACAAAACATGGTTTCATTAACCAAACTACTTTGAGGCATTTACATAAGCACTAAAAATGTCTGAGAGCTTCAATGCAACTCACAACTTTGTCGATCTATGTCTACACCCTCATCATCTGATGCACTTGATTCAGTCTCATACTGTTGAGAGCTCTCTTCTTCTTCTTCTATATCCACAAGAGCTCTATCTTCATCCACGTACATACCAAATTCTGCAGGATCATGCACAACTCTTCTTGTTTTCCTATGATTTCCTGTACCACATACATCTGGAAGCTTTTGTTTTATCATGTTGATGGTTGCTTTCCTCAAGTGACCAGTTTTTGTCAAGGAAAAATCATAAACAAGAATATCTACATCATCCATTTTAAGAGTGGATGTGCTTCGAATATTCTTTTTCCTTTTTGAACCTGTTCGTTTAGCATCACACACCATTTCTAAGTTATATTTACCTGTGAATGCATTACTACTTTTAGTGTAATACCAATGCACCACCAAAGCCTCTATTCTTCTCTGATCAATATCTTTAGTTATCTCTAAAACCTTTGCAATCCAAAATGGTCTGGTAGCCTCATCACCATCAGCAAGTACTGCAATAAGCGTTCCAACATTTATCTCTATTAAATTTCCTTGCCATCTTGCTTCTGCCTGTTTTGTCATCCTTGGGCCTACATAAATATTTCTTTCTGGTGGATGTATAAAACTTTGAAGTGCATCTGCATTACATGCTTGGGCCACATTCACGGATCTTTGTGTACAAAAATCCCATGTGAATGGAACATCAACTGGCCAGTGACCTGCAATTGTATACTGTATAATCTCTTCTTGATGATTGAAAAAGTCCTCCCACCAAGATACATCTTGATCTCCAGCATATTTTTTTGCACGCTCAATATGTCTCTTCTTTTCAATGAGTGCATGCATCCAGCTTTTACTTTGATCAACCACACTTCCACATCTTTCTGTATTGTTTTTATCTTCATATGGTGATTGTTCTGCACCATACACTGTTACAGTAGACAAATTAGGCACCTGCAATAAGAATCTGCATCCCTCTGTAGGCTCCCACCCAAGAGAAGATGAATACTGCTTTGCAAATAAAAGGGTTATTTCATCAACCCTCCTCATCAAGAATACATGGTTGAAACTAATATTGTGCAATGGAGCCAAAACCTTAGCACTGTTATCAAGGCCCATTGAGCAAAAGTGCTTAAAGTCATAAATCTGTGTGAGGTGTTGAACTTCTGGTTTTGGAGTATATGCTTCTGAAATCAGCTCAGATAAAATCGGAAGAGTAAAAGCATTGTTACGTGCCAACTTCTTAGAGAAAGTACTGAACATTTGATCAATGTGATCATGAGTGTGGCCAACCAGAAGAAAATTTACCTTAACCTTCTGAAATACCTGTTTTTCAACAAGCATGCTTAAATATCCAAAGACTGTAGAATTTTTATTCTCTCTTGGAGTATTATCTAGTTGCAAATATAGAGTTGGTGGCAAAAGACCCTTCCATGATTGCAAAACACGATGAATGACAGTAACTGTAAGGTTTGGATCATTATGCACATTCGGATATGTGAAGAAAACCTTGGACATTACAGTTCCATTGTATACCAAAGCGCCAACCAAATGCATTTGCACAAGGACTTCATCTCCAATGTCCTTAGGGATGCGATAAAAATGTGGCAAACAAGTTTTTTTTTGATCCATACCATCGATCAACAAACACATATAACGCTCCGGATTTCTGAGTGCCTTACTTCGATGATGAATTGCTTTCTTTCTCTCTAATGCTTGACTGTCACGATGGTTGTTAAGAAGGTTTTTAAAATTATGCTTTTCCTGTGGTGTTGTAGCCCCTTTTGCCATGTTTTTCAAAGTGGCACAAACTGAACATTCACCCATTCTAACTTTACGAGGAATAGAAACATTGTTAAACTCCTCCTTCCATAATCGAGTAAAGTGACGATACAACACATACTTCTCATTTCTATTTTCCATGTCTTCTCTATATATTTGAAATACCTCTCGACGAGTAAAGTTATCTGACAAGTGCAACCTTCCAGTTGTAGGCATAACTTCACAATGCAAGCTAAAATAGTTCATCATCCAATTCATTGCATGACGTCCAACAGATCCTTTGGTCCCACCATGGAACGTATCCAAAATGAGATCCCCATTCAAAAACCCTTGTTGAACCCTATGTATTCTAAAATTTCCTACACCCATTGCAATTTTAAATGCAGCCCTACAGCATGGCATCCCTTGAGTAAAGAAATATTCAAAACCAACACGTGTTACTGACATGTTATCCTCAATCATTTGCATGCAAGAAACAAGGTATATATCTTGCCTTTCACTATCTAAATGGAGGAATTTTTCTCTTATGTGCTTTAGTTTCTTCATCCCTAAATTATACAAGCATTTCAAACCACAACAATGCTTCACAATATCCAATGCAATCTGTCTATCTGAAGTAAGAAATTTAAATCTTTTTCGACTTACTTCACGAGACCTTCTTTTAAATCGTAGATTGAGCTTGCTGTGCTTTTTCGTTGCTCCACATGCACTTGAGTCAGAAGGGAGATCAATGGTTGGATCAGATGGGAGATCAAGAGATGCATTTGCATGAGCAGCATTGCACTGTGAATTGGATAACTTAAATGACTCAACAGAAAACATGGAATCATCAGCACGTTCTAAATCATAGGGATCATCACTTCTCTGGAAAGGCTCAACTGAGAACAATGAATCAATACGAGCAGAGGAAGCTGATGCCCAAGCATCCACTGAAAAGATTGAGCTCATCTTCACTGAGTTCACAGAAGACTGAAGATGAATGACCTTTTTAAATAAGTAGAAATCCGAGATCAAGTGAAGATATCACATCAAATGTCACATCAAGAAGATATGAAATCAAAAGCTTATTAAAGTACATTAAATAACATAAAACATCAAATTACATCAAATCACTTAATTACTCAAATATACACTAATAAGGGAACCAAAGATTTGATTCACTTTTGATTCAAATGAGAAACACAGTTGATTTCTAACTTCATATGAGTCATTCAGTCTAAGCATTGTGAATGAATCAAAATATATCAAAGTTGTGTTCCAATAGGAATATATAATAAAATTGTTTGGATGAAATTTTACAAGAAGAAATTTTACAACTGGAATATATCCAAGTTGAGTTCCAACTGGAATATGCTATGCCATTGAACACTATACAAGAAGAAATTATACATTTGGTTAAGATTTCAAGGATTAGGTTTTATTGTGGTCTTGGCTAGATATCAAAGAGGTAGATGAAAGTATATTGAAAAAGAATTATGTGTAAAAGAGGCACACAGAAAGTATATTCATACATTGATTTTCCATTTCAACAATGTGTTACAAGATAAATGTGAATATGAACTAAAGTGTGGAGGATAACACTATAAAGATGTCATTAATCTCACAACTTAGACCTAATTTTCTTCCAAGCAACAGACTCTAAGAAAAAACATCTACATGAGATTAGAAATCCTCATGTACATACCATACTGTTGCCATTGAAGTTTAATTTCCATGCAAATGTATATAAATAGTTGCAAGGTTCTGTACTAGAACGTTTATTCATAGTGATTTTCCATTTCAACAGTGAGTTACAAGATAAATGTGAATATGAACTAAAGTGTGGAGGGTAATACTATGAAGATGTCATTAGTCTCCCACATTTAACACAACTTTGACTTGATTTTCTCCCAAGAAAGAGATTCTTAGAAACAAATCTCTACATGAGTTGAGACATCCTCATGGACATACCATACTCTTGCCATTGAAATGTAATTTCTATGCAAATGTATATAAATAGTTGTAAGGGTCTATGAATATTTCATTAAAGTGGCTCTAAAACAGCCTATTTGTGTGGGTGCTATTCCCTGGTTAGATAAGTTGACAGATTTAGTTAGCAAGTGGACTCATTCAGTTAAATCCAGTTAGTTTCTGGTTCAAGTTACCCAATTGCCTATAAATACCAGAGGAGGAGATCATTCGCATTTTCAAAATCCACGAGCAAGAGAGAGCAGCAGAGCACAGACAGCCATGGAGCACAGAGGTCAGCATACCAGCAAGCCAAGCCTGATGGAGAAGAAGAATGTTGGCAAAAGTACCAAGAGGTAGACAAAATCATAACTAAAAAAAAGATTCCAAAAAGATTCCCTCTGTATGTCTGTGTAAATTTCTCATTTCTAGGTCTCTATTTTTCTTGCCTCTCTAAATATGGATCCAAAGCATGTACAGGTCGATGCCTGGCATCGACTTTAAGGTGTAAGTCCATGCCAGGCATCGACTTAGGATTGCAAGTCGATGCCTGGCATCGACTTGTGGGTGCAAGTCGATGCCTGGCATCGACTTGCAGCCCCAAGTCGATGCCAGGCATCGACTTGGTCCCAAAAAACGATGCCAAGCATCGACTTGCCAGCATCATCATGCACTGAAAAGTCGATGCCAGGCATCGACTTTTGGGTGCAAAATCGATGCTTGGCATCGGCTTTTGGACCCAAATCGATGCTTGGCATCGACTTTTGTGCCCAAGTCGATGCCAGGCATCGACTTTGTGTTCAAGTCGATGCCAGGCATCGACTTGAGGGTAAAAGTCGATGCGAGGCATCGACTTGGCCCAAAAGTCGATGCTAGGCATCGACTTGGGCCCAAAAATGGATGCCATTCATCGACTCTTGCACCCCCAACTCGATGCCTAGCATCGACTTTCACCCTCAAGTCGATGCCTGGCATCGACTTGCACACAAAGTCGATGCCTGGCATCGACATGCACTTAAACATCGATGCCTGGCATCGACTTGAAGCTCAAAATCCATGCCTTGCATGGACATGGGCTGATATTTCTTATTGCTTGATATTTCCAATTGCTTTCAGGGATGCTGAGTACAAGGATGAAAGGCCCATTAAGAAGCTCAGAGTCACCATGGGCTCTGCTGACCAGCAACGTGACAAAGGCAGTGGTCACCAAGCAAAGGCAAAGAAAATTATTGCACCATTATCCTCTGAGAAGGCCAGCAACCCACTAGGAATATCCTCAGGTGGACAGAGTAGCATTAAAATTCCTGTGGAGGATCCAAATATGAAGGAAAGGTCGAGGGAGACAGAGGTCATGAAGACAGATCGTCCACTTCGGGACATGACAAATCTCGAATGGTGCCTTCAGTACGTGGAAGAGAAGAATGCAGTCCTCCTTGTGTTCGCAGGGGCCTATGGCAGAGGAAAGATCACGACAACACAAGGTTTTCAGTATGGCCTTGTTTACAAATTGGATTATGAAGATGAAGATTCTGACAACCTACTTTTCTTGGTGGAGACATCCAAGGGATTAAGAAATGTCATATGCAAGATGGAATTCTTGTGCCCAGAGTGCTGTGTTCCAGAGGAGCTAGCTCAGATATGCAGAGACTCAGTGAATTTCATCAAGGACCTGATGCCATGGATACAGGGCAATATCATGCCAACACAGCACAAGAAGACGACCCCTGTAAAGGCAAGTGGTAAGCAGAGTGTGCAGAAAAAGCCCCAAAAGAAAAAGAAGATAATTGCAGAAGAGGACTTTTCTGACTCAAGCTCTAGCTCTGGGGACATTATTGTTGCACCTGGTGGAGAGCTTGCATCTGGTGTGCTTGGCACTGAGCAGAATAAGATGAGGGAGGACATAGCTAGAAGAAAAATTGTGAAGAAGGGGCAGTTGTTCCACCTGCCTATTAATATTATCCACAGGCCACCAGTGGATCCAGTCACAGGGAGGAGGCCCCTTGAGATCAGGGAGCCACATAATTTGCATGTCCAAAATCTTAAGAAGAAAATGAAAATTAATCCTCATGCTACTGTTGTGCCATTCCTTGTAATGGTGGATCCGCATGAGTGCAGCTGTGTGGAGGATTTCAATGAGAATTTGTTTGAGGAGTACACTTATTATGTGATTGGAGGTTCACACTCTGCAGAGGCTCGTAGACAGTTAGTGAAGGAGCACCCTACTACATTTTTCTTTAGGTATGCAGAGTGTAAGATATATGCTGGTCTTACAACTGAGGAAGCCAAGCTTCTTGCTTGGGATCACAACAACGATAATGACTACAGGCAGAAAATGTCCTCCATAGAGAGAATTCGGTTCTTCCACCATGAATACGAAGATTGTCTTGTGAAGGAAGCTGGGAGAATACATCCCAATCTACGAAAGCAATGCCTTATTGAGGTTGGAATTGCATTGGATGAGAATAGAAAGTCAGATGCTTTGAGGAAATATGACCCATGGTTTCAACTGGCATTCAGATCAGGTGAGATCTGGGATCTTCAGGATAGAATCTTCACAATGTGGGAGCACAAGGAGGTCAAGGGCCAGAAGCAACGAAAGTCGAGGCCAGACCCACAAATTGATCTGAGGGGATAGGGAAGGAAAGTTGACCTTTCAATTGAGGAGGCTCCTGAGGACATGAAGCTGACCCCATGGAGGGCCCTTCAAGGAATCAAGGATGATACATTGATCATATCAACTTTGTCAAGGGTAATCTCGAAGGAGTTGAGCCTCGAGGAGATGGTGACTGAGCTCAATAAGTATGTATGTTATTCTCAGATCCTTTTTCCCTCCTCCCATGCTTCTTGTCTAACCTAGTCTCTTTTATATTTATGTGTCTGTAGTCATAAAGTGTACATGAAGATTCAGGAGGTGATGATGAAGAGGCTGGGTTGCTTTTCTTGGACAGAGGTCCAAGCAGACTATCCAACCACATCATCCTACAAAGCCTTATCAGAATATTTCATCCTGTTTCGTGATTGGGTAGATTCTCTTATCAGAATATTTCATACTAAACAATTTGATGCATTGCATGGCATCAACATGGGGGCATAAGTCGATGCCTGGCATCGACTTGGGGGCATAAGTCGATGCCTGGCATCGACTTGCAGCATAAGTCGATGCCTGGCATTGACTTGGGGGCATAAGTCGATGCCTGGCATCGACTTGCAGCATAAGTCGATGTCTGGCATCGACCTGCAACAAAAGTCGATGCCTGGCATCGACCTCGTGGCAAAAGTCGATGCCAGGCATCGACTTAGGTCCCTAGGTCGATGCCAAGCATCGATTTTTAGTAGAAGGTCGATGCCTAGCATCTACCCCAACAAGAAATCGATGCCATACATCCGTTCTTTATGTTCTGTTTGCTGTACTGAAGAGCTCTTCTAATTGTTTTTCCAATTTGTTCTGCAGAAACCAAGGAAAAGTAAGTCTACAGAGGTACTAGATGATTGCCCCCCTGCATTCCTTGCTCACATTCAAAGAGCAAGGCATGAGAAATCTAGACTGAAAGCGAAGGAGATGGATTTTGATGATGAACCCGATCTTAAATGTTTCTCCAATCCCCTAGACCCCCTTAGGCCTGTATATTACAATGTGTTCTGTAGTGATGTAAATAATATTTGTTCTGTTGTGCCTAGAAAACATTTCTCCCTTCTCATAGCGGACATACCCTATGGATTTAGGATGTTAGGATCAGTTAATGATGATGAACCCTTCAAACACCCTCAGATTCGGAAGATGGTCACTGATTTTGCAGAGTTGACTATGTCTCCTCTTTGGAGGATAGTAATTTTCCATAGCAGAGACCAGTCTTTCTCTGTTTCAATTGCTCTGAAGGCAAGATGTCATGCTGTGGAGTGCCTAACTTGGTAAGTAATCTTCTTTCTATCTCCATGGCTTTCATGATGCCCTATGTGACTCATAGTTCTTTTTTGCAGGGTGAAGACAAACGTAAATCACACTCCTTTGCATCGGTTTGTGAGTGCCACTGAATGCATTACAGTGGGCTATTATGATGAAGTAAGCAAAAGGAGAGTCAGGGAGCATTGCAATGAGAATGGGATCTCAAATGTGCTCATGTTCCCAGCCGTTACCAAGAAACTTCGTCATGTAGCTGGGGACATGATATTGGTTAACCCTTATCAGAAGCCACAAAAACTCATAATGAGATTGCTTCAGCTATTTTCCAATGATGATGACTAGGTCCTAGACCTTTTTTCGGGCACAGGTAATTTCAATTTTCACAATTTTCATTAGTCATTGTTGATTGAAGCCTCTAATAGGTTTTCTGCTGTTTCAGGAACGACTCTGGCTTGCTCCTTAAAGATGTTCAGGCACTGCATAGCTGTGGAGAAGGATGATGCTCAATTGAGCTTCATTAGAATGAGAATCAATGGGCTGAATGAATGCCCAGATGAAGACCAAGAGGTTGGAAGGAAGCACATTGCAGATACGGAGAGATTCCAAGCAGCTTCAAGGGAGCCTGTTCCCCCACTTGCAGATGAACCTGGGGACATGGCTGACCTTGAAGAGCCAATCTTGGAGCAAGAGAGGCAAGATAGGTGTTCTAATGTGCCAGAGGATACCAATACCCTTGAGCCTGAGGAAAGCTATGATCAGCTTCTATTGTAGATTCACATAACTCTTGTAAAACACATGAAATGTAAAATATCATTTTAATGGAAATATAATTTGGAGTTCTGCTTCCACTTGGTGTTCAGCTTGATTTATCTTGAGCATTTCTCTGATCATGTGTGAATGTTTCTTAGTATAATTTTGTTGAATATTATCTTCTCTTGGGAATGCTTTTGTGAAGTGTATTTCATATTCTGTTAATATGGCCAGGCATTCAATGGGGATCTTAACCATACAAAGGGGATGATCTTAATTGCCTTGTTAAAATGCTCTGATTTTCACAACACATGTTCTCTAACTTTCGAGTAACTCTTAATTAGCTATCTTCTGTGCTTGTTGAGGTTATAGATGTAATGAAGGAGCTTCGCGAATTCTTACATGTACCTTTTCAACTCTAATCTATTGTCCAAGATCATGATGTGGGATTCTTGGTCATGCTCAACAACTAGTTTTCATGGCAGCAAGAATTTTAGTATATCTATCTTGACTACTTGGGATCTGAGATCAAGCTTCTAAAGACAATATTTACAAGCAAGACTCGTGATGCTTTCTAGATATTGTAAAATGCCCACTTTTTTGCTTCATATAATGGTATTTAGGTAAAAAGAAAAAGAGAACATGTCTTTGTTCTCCTTTGTTGTGACTCAGTGTTCCAGGTTATATGTCACTCTTTGAGTAAATTGTGAAAGCCAAAAACATTAGGGATTCCCTTCCAGCAATAGGTATCAAAGTGGATGATGATGACATAGTGGTCTATTGTTGGAATGGTCTCAAGAAAGAGCACAAATGGAGGCTATTCACTTCTTCTTTGTATGCTAGAGAGAACATGCTTGGCCTTGATCATCTTATTGTAAGAAATAAACAAGAATAATGATGCAGCAGAATAAGATCGATAGGTAGAGCAGTGAGAAGCAGAATACATTAACAGAAATATAAATAGGAAGAGAGATAGAGAACTCAGATCTCAAATTGTCAACAATAATGTATGATGATCATATTGTTCACACGTATGCTTCCACTATGGAGCTTCAATGGTGATTTTCAGAGACTCAAGAGGGAGGGTTTTATAGTGCATAGGGTCAAGATTTTTGTAAAGTAACGAGGGTGCCTAATCCTAAGATTTGGCCATGATCACCATGTTTGCCGGATGCTCTGATCTAGGCATAACTATCGGTATCATCTATAATTTTAAACATACCAAATTACCTAACAACCGGACTGGGTAAACAAGTGGACTTATCCATCGAACTACCCGACTACCAGAGTGACTTCAATTCTAGACTGGTTGACTACCGATCTATCATACCTCCGGAATTTTGATATGACTAAAGTAAGCACCCTGCCTAGCCTACTAACTAGACTCACATATATCATCTAGTATCTTTTGCTGGTCTCATGCAAACTTCATGACAAATGTCCCAACTCGCATAATGGCTTCTCCTAATAATGGGTGACATACAACTGAAGGGTACCATGGATCATTTGCAGTCATGTACGGGTAGAGCATTGAGTATATCTAACACTTACCAAACTCATGATCAATGAGGAAATGCTTCAAGGAGGAAACAAAGGTAAAGGTTCTCAATCTATGCTATATGCAAGAAATAGAGGGAAAGGTAGAGGCAATGGAAGGTTCAAAGGAAGGCAAATAAGTCTAAAGTCATGAATGAAGATGAAGCGAACACATCCTATGGTAAACGCAAAGGAAAGAACCAAAGAGGTAGAGGCAAAGGTGGTTACAACAACCAAGGCAAGAGAGGTATTCATGTGGAAAGCAAGGTCATTGGGTAAATGAATGCCCATGAAATAATAATCAAGGTAACTATGCCTCTAATGAAGGTAATGACCAAGTCTTAGGCATGCACCATGCATATAGGGATCATTCCAAGACAAAACTGAAAATTGGTACATAGATAGTACTTTTAGCAACCACATGCTATGTATCATTGATATGTTCACTAATTTGCAAGATCATAAGGACAAAGGCTCTGTTCAGACATGTGATAATCTGGAGCATGTCATTAGACATATTGGAGACATCAGATTTTAAAATGGAAACAAGAGCACTACACTTAAAAGAGGTATTGCATGTTCCCACTAGTACTAAGAGTCCGATCTCTGTTGGCTAGTGTTGGTGCAAATGAGTCCAATCCTACATACTTGGACAATTAGCATTTATCTCATATAGTGACATATGAATGTTCCTTGTAAAAGTCAATTACCTTTTATGCAATTATACATTGCCAATGTCATTGTATTTCTATGCGATTTAATACATATACATTGATCATTTCTCTACTTGACTTTTCTACTATGATCAACTCACAATGTTGAACTTCTCAAAGCTTGTTCTTAGTACATAGTTAATCATTTGATTAAAAGTGCTATAGATTCAGCACACTATCTATTTCATAGCTAGAAAGGTTCAATGGAATTATTTTTCTCAATCTCAAGATATCTTCATGTTTCTACTCATTGGTCTGCATACTATAGCACCCTAAAAATGTCGAGATAGTCCAACTTGCTAAGCATCATTCTCAGTGTACAATTGATCTTTTTCATTTCAATAACTCATTATTGGTAGCTATATAAGTTAATTAGATAATTTCAAAAGGAATATATCTAATTGCTAGCAGGTTGAGAGCACTGTTCATTTTACTAAACATGTGTAGAGAGCATTATTCGCGGATCGGCTCTGAGGGTTCGAGGGTGTTCTGCTCCGCGGCGCTCGCGGGTCGGCATTCTCTCCTCTCCTCCCCCTTCCGTGGGGGAGGAGCATCCTTTGCATTTGCGTTTCTGCCTTCTTGATACTGCATGGCCCCGTTTGAAGCCCTAAGAAATGGGTTATCGTTTCTGGGTGAAGGGCAAAATGTATGTTTGCTACAGTCCAATGCTCACTCTGTAAGCCCCAGGACTGTCGAGGTAGAAGGGAGCACATCTGCTGAGTTCGTTCCTGGTTCGACCAATTTCCCTGTGTATACGCAGTAGAGCAACACAGAGAAGCACTCTCTGATGAAAACCTATGCTGATTTGGCTAGGGCAAGGGCCAAGCTCGATGAAGCCTTTGTCGACATTCAACACTTTACTAGTAATAACAATCCTGCTCCCTCTCCCAACAAGGGGAAAGGTAAGTTCTCTGACAGCCCTCATGAAATTGTTTTTGATAACTTGCCCACCGAAGAGGACGAGGTTGCTTTGGTCATTGAAAAGTCTTCACTGGACAACTGGCATGAGCACCTCACAGATAGAGTGGTCATAGGTTTGTGTCACGGTCCTAGGCCTGCCCAAGACTCTTTAAAAAACTGGATTAAACATCACTGGGAAGCAACAGGCCTAATGGTTAAACACATCCAATACTGCCCGAATAACTACTTCCTCTTCTTTTTTGAAGATGCTAATAGTGCTCTTCAAGTCATTAGTGAAGGCCAGTGGTTAATCAGAAATGTCCCAGTGTCTTTCTTTAAATGGTATATTGGGTTTAACCCTAAGGGCCCTAAGCCAACAAAAATCCCTGTGTGGGTAGAGTTCCCTGAACTTCCCATAGATTTCTATCCTTGGGTGGAGAGCTTAGGGAAGTTGGTTGGCAAAGTCCTCGGTCAAAAAAGTAGAAATAGTATTATCAATCCGAGATGGGACCCCCAAGTGTTAATAGAAGTGGACATTGCCTCTGAAATCAAGCCCTATATTGTTATCAAAGACTCAAATGGTAAAAAACTCCACACCCAAAAGGTGTTGTACCGAAATATCCCCAATGCTTGTTATAACTGTTACAAGCAAGGTCATATCATCAAAGATTGTCCTTTACTGTAGGTGCAAAAACAATCTATGAGTGAAGACTCAAATAAGAATCTTGGAAACTATGTGACTAAGAGTAGTGCCCCTCCTGCTAAGAAAGCGCTAAATAAAGGAAAAAAAAAGTGACTAATAATGATAATATGTTTGGTGTCCTTTTAGAAGAAGTGCACAACCCCTTTGAGGATAGTAGCTCAAGCCCCAAAGAGAACATCAACCCTATCAAAAATGTTGAAGAATCAACCAAAGTAGCTGCTGGAGATTCCAAGGACAACCAGGGTAAGCTAGAAAACGGATGGTCCTTGGTAGGAAAAAAAAACAAAGTTATCGATTTGTCTACCCAAAAAGATCTGAAAGGAAAGCTTTCGATTGACCCCATCCCTATGCTGGAAAATCTTGAGAATACTAATCTTTCTGTTGAGATTTTCAGGCAGGAACTTGATGCTATGGACCATGACAAACTGGAAACTATGGACAATGAAATGGTCAATGAGGAAGCTATGCCTCTGATACATGACACAGACTTGCCAACTCAGCTGGCATCTTCAAGTAAACCAAGAAAGAAAGATTCTGTGAGATCTTCTATGGTAAAGTCTACTAAGAATAGTAGGAAATGAAATTTTTAGTTGGTTTGATGTATAATCTTTCCATTCTTTCCATAAATGTGAAGGGGCTTACAAATCCTGTAAGACCTAAGATGATCAACAGATGGATTATGTCACTGCATAGTCTTCCTGACGTTATTTGCCTGCAGGAGGTTAAAATTGGTGGTGACTCCTTGAAAGTTAAGCTCAATATTCTATCTAATAAATTCTTTTGGTTTTCCACTAATCATCAGGAAAATAAGGGTGGTGCAGTGATCGGTCTCAGCAAATCCCTATCCCCCTTCTTGGTTGATATGTCCTCTAGCTACACCAATCAATGGTGTTGCTTCAGGATGGGTAACCCCTATAACCTCTCTATCATTTCTGTTTATGCTGCTAATAAATGTTTGATTAGAAAATCCTGTTGGGAAGAGATCTACCAAATTCAAGGTCCCTCCATCATGATTGGGGATTTTAACATGGTCACTTGTATCAAAGACAGGTGGGAAGGTAAAGGTAATATCATTTTTGGTTCTGAAAAGAATGCTTGGAAAGAGTTATGTAACCTGCATGACTTTGTGGATGCTTCTAAAAATTTTGGTTTTACCTGGTCCAACAATCATTCTGGTGCTTCTTACACGGCTGCTAGATTAGACAGATGCTATGTCAACAATAATATTTTGCAAAAAAGTTGGGAGGTTAGTGCTCATATTGATCATTCCCTCCTCATGTCTGACCATAAACTCCTTATTGTCACCATTAGAACGGGTAACCCCTCCTTTAAGTCTGGTTGGCCTCATCTTGATGTTAACCTTCTCAAGCTCCCCTGCATTAGAACTGAGATGAAAAGGATTTTTTTCCACCATTTTAAAAGCACTAGATCTCCTGGTCTGGCCTGGGAAAAAGCGGTTAAAGATGTTCAGGTTTTATTTACCCACTTTAAGCAAAAAGCTAAAGAGTGTAGAGCTAAAAGATATAGAGCTATTGTTGATAAGCTTAAAGCTCTAGATGTTACTTCTCAAGAGTATCAAAGGTTACAATTGAGATTGTGCAAGGAAAGATATCTTGAAGCTAGCTACTCTCTTGCCTCATCAAAAGAATTTTGGAGTGAGAAAATGGACAGGAACAACAAACATATGTTCTCTCTCTTGAAAAAAAACAAAGTCAGGGACTTCATTCCCAATTTGAAAAAGAAAGAAGGTGGTCACACTTTAAATATTGAAGAGACTCTTCAGGAGGCTAAAAGCTTCTTTATGAATGTTTTCTCTGGTACTCCCAAGTGGGGGGAGGACATCCAGAGGGCCAGGGCTACTATTGCTCTAAAAAGGAAAAAAATGATTCCCGAAAGCCTGGTTCCCATCCTGGACCTGCCCCTCACTGCCGGTGAGATCAAAGAAACCATTTATAAATTGAAACCCTGTAAGTCTCCGGGATTTGATGGATTGCCAAATGAATTCTTCATATTGCTATGTGAATTTCTTACTCCTTATATTCTCTTGGTGTGGGAAGAGGCTTCTAGCAAAGGATTTCTCCCTTGTCACATTAACGCTGGAGTTATAAGACTTATTCACAAAAGGGGAAGTAAAGATGACCTCAACAATTGGAGACCTATCACTTGTCTTAACACCATCTACAAGATTATAGCTTCTACCATAGCCAGAAGACTTAGTCCCATGATGAAACACTTTATCCTCCTTGAACAAAAAGGTTTCATCAAAGGTAGATACATCCTTGATGCTATTATTTCTCTTTGGGAAGGTATAGACAATGCTAAAGACTTGGGCCAAAGTTTTTATTTCTTTAAGATTGACTTTGATAAGGCTTATGCTAGAATTGAATGGGATTTTATTCTCCAATCTCTTCAAGACCTGGGAGCTGGCAAAAGACTCATCAGAAATATTAGCACTCTCTTTGGCAATGCTTGTTCTAGGGTTGCCATCAATGGCCATATCTCTAATCCTTTTACTCTTAGTAGATCCATTAGACAAGGCTGCCCTCTTGCTCCCTTGCTCTTTGCAATTGCTAGTGATGCTTTAGGTTGGCTTGTTAAAGATGCTATGAACAATGGTACTATAAAAGGAATCAATGTGCTAAACTCCCCTTCCCCTCTTGGGCTCCAAATGTTTGCTAATGATACTAATGTTATTCTAAATGCTGATGATCTTTCTGTAAACAAATTTCTGGAATGTTTAGAGATTTTTTGTCTTGCTAGTGGTTCCAAAGTTAACCATTCCAAAACTGGATTTAAAGCTTCTAATGAAACTATTCCTGAATGTGTTTCTAGACTTGGATGCAACATTATCAAAGATGGAGAGATCTTTAGATTGTTGGGGATTCCCATGGGTTTCCAAATTTCTTTTGCTCAAAGGTGGGAATGGGTGGTGGAAAGGTTTAAAAAACACTTGCTGTACTGGTATGATACTAACAGTTCCCTCCCTCATAGAACTTTTGTTCTCAATCATTACATCCTTCCTAAATTGGTCTATTTTCTGGCTTGTTGGTCTCCTTCTAATAAGCAACTTGGACAGGTTATCTGTTTAGCCAGGAACTTCTTATGGGGAAGTAAGTCTGATAAAACAAAAGTCCCCAAGGTGGCTTGGAAAGTGTGTTGTCTCCCTAAACATCAAGGTGGATTGGGCATTATTAATCCTGTGAAAATGGCAGACAACTTGGCTTCTAAATGGATTTTGAGATGTATTGACTGTAATGATGTCTGGGCCTGTCTTCTGAAAAGAAATACTTCTAGATTTTGTCTTTCTGACTACAGGGCCTGGAAGAATCTCAACCTTTGGGACATTATAACTTCCCCACATCCCATCACCCCCTTTGGTAGTCCCTTAGTGTGTAGAATGTGGTAGGCCTGGTTCAAAGCTAAGAACTCTTTTAAACTCCCTAACGAACTTGCATGTTCTCTTCAATTTTATTTGCAAGAGTCTCCATGGTTGGGGTGGCTTGCTTACTGTGAAGAAAACAGGCTGACAATCAAGCAACACAAATGCCACAAAGCTGGAATCACTACTTGGAACAATTACATATGTGGAGTAAGGGTAAGGACTGCACAAGAAGTCTTTTCTAGCACTAATCTGTCTCTGTCTTGCTTTCAGGTAATTCAAAAACACAGAAACATGATGCTGAAGAAGATGGACAGGTGGCATAGGAAAAAGGTTGACCTGGTGGATATTGCTAATGTCATTTTCAAACAGTTGAAACATGACAAAGGGTCTTCTGCTCAAATCCTGAAAAAGCTCAACTCTAGGTGGCAGGTGAATTGGTATACACACCAGTGGACTTACAGATTTAAAGCTCTATGGGCTCTTCCAGATTGCAGCAAGCATTCATTTCTCCAGTGGAGGATGCTGCACCATGGCCTTTGGACTAGTCATAAACTCAGGAAAATTTTTAATAGTGGTGGGTCCTATATATTTTGTGGCCTTGTGGAGGATGTTTTGTGAAGAGAGATGGTGGATGCAATCCAAAGATGAGTAGGTGCCGCTACAACCAGCTTCACACCAGCCAACTGAGACTTCAGAGTTGATTAGTAGACCCTTTGAGCTTCCTAAATCCACCAAAATATCAGCCAAGTACTTTGGAACATGTATCCCAAAAGTTTAAGTCAAGACCGACAAGTTGCGAAATGACTAGCTCCCAAAACTTGCTATTTTTGAACATACACCTGCTGGAAAAAATGAACAGTGCTCTCAACCTGGAAGGAATTAGAAAAATTCCTTTTGGGCATAGCAAATAGACTTAGCAAGCTTCCTATTCCAAGTTAAAACACTTCAAATGATGGACTGAGCACTGAGAACAAGTTTCATCAAGTTCTGGAACATTCCCACAATTCTCGGGGCTCTGCAGAGATAGACCAGTAAGCAGTAAAATGCAGATATCTCCAAAAGTATAAATTCAATGAACTTGAAAATTTATAGGTAGAAACTAGACAGTGAGAGCTATCCAACGCACTTTAAAACACTGAAAAAGGTTCAGTAAAACTCGAGATATGACCTTCTGAAGTTACTGCTCTGAGTGAGTATAGCAGAGAACAAAACAGAGAGGTAGATGATAATAAATGTATAGATTCACATATGATTACAACCACATTGGCAATGAATCTTTGCACAATGGGAGTAGAATGATAGAGCTATGGAGTAAGCTCTTCAATCTCTACAAAATGACATCAAGTGGTCACGTACAAGGCTTGCTAATCGCCTCTTCCTTCTTGCTCCTTTTATAGCTATTCTTGGAGGGAGTTTTGAATTCGAATTCGAATGGCTCCACCTAAAAGTGATCCCCAAAGTTAGGAGAGATTCCCTCAGCTCAAAAATTCGTGATTTTGGTAGTTGGAGCCACGAATTTGCTTTTACATCATGGATGAGGTAAGCCATCCTTTTACTTTTTTCTTTTTCCATTTACAAGAGATAAAATGTACTCTTTTACAAGAGGTGTTCACATGACTACTCATGTGACTTACAAATGAGGATAATATCAAGCATATCAAGCATGTAGGCTTGGGCAAAATGCACCAACAGCTCCCCCTCAAGCCTAACATGCTTGGCCTCCAAATAAGTCTTCAATTGTCCTTGATTTCCTGCAAACCAATCATCAACTTGAATCTACTTAATTTCGTACCATCAAGAGCTTTCCTCAACATGTCTGCACATTGCATATCTGTAGAGACGTAGGATAGTTGAATATCCTTGCTCATTAGCTTCTCCCTTACATAATGGTAGTGGACTTCAATATGCTTGGTTCTAGCATGGTATACCGGATTAGCTGCTAGATGTAGTGAGCTTGTGTTGTCACCAAAAATGTGAGGTGTTGAAGAATGAAGTCCAAGATCTGTGTACAAAGATTTTAACCACATGATTTCTTGAGTTGCATTAGCCAAACCTCTATATTCAGCTTCAGTAGAAGATAATGCCACGGTTGGTTGCTTCTTCGATGACCAAGAAATGATTTTTGAACCTGCAAATGATATATACCCTGATGTGCTTCTTCTATCATCTTTAGATCCGGCCCAATCTGCATCTGAGTAGACCTTTAGCTCAATATCTGAAGTAAATGAATAAAACAAACCTTCATTCATGGTCCCCTTTAGATACTTGAGGACTCGCTTGGCCGCTTCCATATGTGGTCTTCTCGGCTTATGCATAAACTGACTCAATATGCTAACACTATAGCATATATCCACCCTTGTGAGTGTTGCATAGTTCAAACTTCCAACCAAGCTTTGATAGCTTGTGATGTCTTCAATTGGCTCTCCTTCATAAGCACTAAGCTTATGATTTTGCTCCATAGGTGTACCTGCACACTTTGTATTTTCCATCTTGAACTTGACGAGCATGTCATGGACATACTTCCTTTGTGTGATGTATATACCTGAATCTGTGTAGATCAACTCCAATCCAAGAAAATAAGTGAGTGGTCCAAGGTCACTTATTTTGAACTCCTCCTTCATTTGACTCTTTACCTGTTTGATTCCTTCAAGATCATTGCCTGTGATAATAATATCATCAACATACACACATAAATAGATCACTTCAGATCCATTCCTCTTTATGAACAAAGAGGTATCTGCCTTGCTAGCTTTGAATCCTTGGTCCTGCAAATAAGTAACCAATCTGAAATTCCAAGCTCTTGGAGCTTGCTTCAATCCATACAAAGCTTTCTTTAGTTTGCATACATAGTTAGGATGATGTGCATCCTCATATCCAGGAGGTTGTGCCATATACACTTCCTCAGAAATCCATCCATTCAAGAAGGCATTCTTTACATCAAGTTGATAAAGATTCCAATTTCTAGATGCAGCAAGACTTATGAGAACCCTAATTGTAGGCATTTTTGCAACAGGAGAGAAAGTCTCCTCATAATCAATACCATGGGTTTGAGCAAACCCTTTAGCAACTAACCTTGCTTTGTGTCTATTTATACTTCCATCTGGATTCCTCTTGATTTTGTATATCCATCGAGATCCGATTATCTTCATAGATGGCTTGTTAGGTACAAGCTCCCAAGTGTCATTCTCCTTCAAGGCTTCCATTTCTTCATCCATTGCATCTCTCCAAGCTTTCTTGCTTTGTGCTTCTTCGAATGTGGTAGGTTCTTCATTGGTTGAATCCTTTGCAATGTAGATTGAGTGCTTGGTGACCAAAGAAGTATCATAACCAAACCTCTCTGGTTTCTTCTTCTCCCTCGAAGACCTTCTAAGTGGTTGATGTGAGCTCTCGGGTCCATATGTAGCATCCTGCATCTTTGCTTTACCTTTGTTCTTCCATAGCTTTAGTCTTTCCAAGTCTTCTAGGTCAATCTCCGAATCACTTTCTTCAATCTGCTTTGGCTCCTTTGGTTGAAGTGATGGAAAATCTTCATCCAAGTCATATGGCAGCTTCACTTTCCTGTCATCATCAAACCATGATTTGTTTTCATCAAAAATTACATCTCTACTCACAGAAAATCCTTTATTGGTTGGATTGTACAATCTATATCCTTTTTGGTTTTGATCATAACCAATGAATACACACTTCTCTGCCTTGGGATCCAATTTCCCTCTTACTTGAGAAGGAATGTGAGCATAGGCTAAGCATCCAAAGATTTTACAATGCTCTAGACTAGGTCTTCTTCCATTCCACACTTCATATGGAGTGGTTCCATCTAGTGACTTAGATGGAAGTCTATTTATGAGATATGTGGCTGTCGACACAGCCTCTGCCCATAGGTAGTTCGGCAATCCCTTTTCGTTGAGCATGGACCTTGCAGCTTCGACGATAGCTCTATTCCTCCTCTCTGCTACACCATTGAGTTCAGGTGTATACCTTGTAGTGACTTCCCTTTTAATGCCTCTTTCATGCAAGAAGGCATCAAATTCAGAAGAGAAGTATTCTCCTCCACCATCTGATCTGAGTCTTTTCAAAGTCCTACCTGTTTGATTTTCAACAAGAGAAATATACTTCTTAAAGCAATTAAACACTTCATCCTTGTGCTTCATGAAAAACAGAATGGTCCACCTGCTACAATCATCTATGAAAGACACATAATATCTTGAGCCTGATATAGATGGCTCCTTACTTGGACCCCACACATCCGTGTGCACTAGATCCAAAGGATTTTGATACATATATCCTTTCTTATTGAAAGGTTGTCTATGAGCCTTGCCGAGTTGACAAGCTTCACACTTATAAATCATGTGTTGCCTTGTGATATTAGGCAAACCAAGTACACTTTGGTCTCTGCAAATCTGTTTGAGTGTCCTCTCACCAATGTGAGCAAGCCTTTTGTGCCATATCTCCAACTCTGTTAGAGTTTGAGATCCATAGCTAAACAAAGCTATGTTCTTTGTATCTTCCACTTCAAAAGTGAAAAGCCTTCCTGTCTTTTCTCCTTTGGCAATCCTTCGAAAGCCTTGCCTTGGGTCTTCAACATATGCTCCAAATCGATTGAATCTAACCTGCAATCCTTTTTCAACAATCTGTCCAACACTTATTAAATTTTTGGTAATTGTAGGGACATACAAGACTTTGCTTAAGAGGTTCATATTCCCATCTGATGTCTTCACATTACCTATCTTCTCCACTGAGTGCTTTGTGTCATCTCCTGTCTGCACTTCATGCTTGTTATGAGGATCTTCCAAATCAGAAAGTAAAGCCACATTTCCTGCTACATGGTTCGAGCATCCCGAATCAATGTAAAATATGTGATCATCATCCTTACCCTTCTTTGTTGATAGATTCATAATCAATAATGAATCTTCTTGACTTTGGTCCTCTGCATAGTTATTGTAATCTCTTCTTCCTCTATGGCCACTTTGATAGTTGTTGTTGTTGTTGTAATTGTTGTTGTAGTAGTTGTTGTTGTTGTAGCCTCCATTGTACCTACCTCTATTTGATCCATAGCCACCTCTATTGAATCCTCTTCCTCTTGAGTTCCTTGGATTCCTGAAACATTCTTCAGTAGTATGGTTAGATAAGCCACATATGTTGCAAGGTTGAGATGATTGGAATCTCCCCCTGCCTTGCTTTCCACCTCTGCCTCTTCCTCTAGCTCTTCCTCTACCTGCAAAGTTTGCTTGGAAAGAGCTTCCTTCATCTTCATTCTTCCTATTCTTTGACTTGTCCTTGACCTTAGCTTTTTCAGAATATAAGGCAAAAGTTTGATTACCTCTTGAGGACTCACCACCTTTGCTAATCTTTGCTTCATGAGTGAAGAGTTGGCCCATGAGTGTGTTGAGGTCGGGTACATGCATATCCATGTATAAATCCATGGCTGTTGTGAATGACTCCCACTTGTCGTCTCCTTTGATTCCATTCATGATTTGTCTTATGATTTGCTCCTCTTCAATTACCTCTCCAATGCTTCCAAGTTGGTCGGAAATCTCCTTCATCTTTGTGACATAATCAGTCACATTTTGCTTCGGGCTTTTCTTCATTGTTGTGAACTCCATCCACAATTGGTTCTTCCTTGCTCGAGTGTTGGAAGAGAAGAAAGAAGCAAGTGCATTCCAGGTTTCTCTTGATGTCTTGCATCCCTTGACATGAGGTAAAAGAAAATCAGAGATTGAGTTTAGAATATAGGACCTTGCAAGTGCATCCTTCGAACACCAATTCGAAAGTCCTTCCACTTCTTCATGTGATGGTTGCCCTTTGTTCCTCATGGTTGGCATTGCTTCATCTCCGGATATGAATCCATATAGATTCCTTCCTTGAAGGTAAGCCTCCATCCTTAGAGACCATGCCGGATAGTTGTTTCGATCCAATTTGTCAATTGTTGATGGAAATCCATCTCCCATGTTGCTTGACTATGCTCTGATACCACTGTGAAGAGAGATGGTGGATGCAATCCAAAGATGAGTAGGTGCCGCTACAACCAGCTTCACACCAGCCAACTGAGACTTCAGAGTTGATTAGTAGACCCTTTGAGCTTCCTAAATCCACCAAAATATCAGCCAAGTACTTTGGAACATGTATCCCAAAAGTTTAAGTCAAGACCGACAAGTTGCGAAATGACTAGCTCCCAAAACTTGCTATTTTTGAACATACACCTGCTGGAAAAAATGAACAGTGCTCTCAACCTGGAAGGAATTAGAAAAATTCCTTTTGGGCATAGCAAATAGACTTAGCAAGCTTCCTATTCCAAGTTAAAACACTTCAAATGATGGACTGAGCACTGAGAACAAGTTTCATCAAGTTCTGGAACATTCCCACAATTCTCGGGGCTCTGCAGAGATAGACCAGTAAGCAGTAAAATGCAGATATCTCCAAAAGTATAAATTCAATGAACTTGAAAATTTATAGGTAGAAACTAGACAGTGAGAGCTATCCAACGCACTTTAAAACACTGAAAAAGGTTCAGTAAAACTCGAGATATGACCTTCTGAAGTTACTGCTCTGAGTGAGTATAGCAGAGAACAAAACAGAGAGGTAGATGATAATAAATGTATAGATTCACATATGATTACAACCACATTGGCAATGAATCTTTGCACAATGGGAGTAGAATGATAGAGCTATGGAGTAAGCTCTTCAATCTCTACAAAATGACATCAAGTGGTCACGTACAAGGCTTGCTAATCGCCTCTTCCTTCTTGCTCCTTTTATAGCTATTCTTGGAGGGAGTTTTGAATTCGAATTCGAATGGCTCCACCTAAAAGTGATCCCCAAAGTTAGGAGAGATTCCCTCAGCTCAAAAATTCGTGATTTTGGTAGTTGGAGCCACGAATTTGCTTTTACATCATGGATGAGGTAAGCCATCCTTTTACTTTTTTCTTTTTCCATTTACAAGAGATAAAATGTACTCTTTTACAAGAGGTGTTCACATGACTACTCATGTGACTTACAAATGAGGATAATATCAAGCATATCAAGCATGTAGGCTTGGGCAAAATGCACCAACAGCTCCCCCTCAAGCCTAACATGCTTGGCCTCCAAATAAGTCTTCAATTGTCCTTGATTTCCTGCAAACCAATCATCAACTTGAATCTACTTAATTTCGTACCATCAAGAGCTTTCCTCAACATGTCTGCACATTGCATATCTGTAGAGACGTAGGATAGTTGAATATCCTTGCTCATTAGCTTCTCCCTTACATAATGGTAGTGGACTTCAATATGCTTGGTTCTAGCATGGTATACCGGATTAGCTGCTAGATGTAGTGAGCTTGTGTTGTCACCAAAAATGTGAGGTGTTGAAGAATGAAGTCCAAGATCTGTGTACAAAGATTTTAACCACATGATTTCTTGAGTTGCATTAGCCAAACCTCTATATTCAGCTTCAGTAGAAGATAATGCCACGGTTGGTTGCTTCTTCGATGACCAAGAAATGATTTTTGAACCTGCAAATGATATATACCCTGATGTGCTTCTTCTATCATCTTTAGATCCGGCCCAATCTGCATCTGAGTAGACCTTTAGCTCAATATCTGAAGTAAATGAATAAAACAAACCTTCATTCATGGTCCCCTTTAGATACTTGAGGACTCGCTTGGCCGCTTCCATATGTGGTCTTCTCGGCTTATGCATAAACTGACTCAATATGCTAACACTATAGCATATATCCACCCTTGTGAGTGTTGCATAGTTCAAACTTCCAACCAAGCTTTGATAGCTTGTGATGTCTTCAATTGGCTCTCCTTCATAAGCACTAAGCTTATGATTTTGCTCCATAGGTGTACCTGCACACTTTGTATTTTCCATCTTGAACTTGACGAGCATGTCATGGACATACTTCCTTTGTGTGATGTATATACCTGAATCTGTGTAGATCAACTCCAATCCAAGAAAATAAGTGAGTGGTCCAAGGTCACTTATTTTGAACTCCTCCTTCATTTGACTCTTTACCTGTTTGATTCCTTCAAGATCATTGCCTGTGATAATAATATCATCAACATACACACATAAATAGATCACTTCAGATCCATTCCTCTTTATGAACAAAGAGGTATCCGCCTTGCTAGCTTTGAATCCTTGGTCCTGCAAATAAGTAACCAATCTGAAATTCCAAGCTCTTGGAGCTTGCTTCAATCCATACAAAGCTTTCTTTAGTTTGCATACATAGTTAGGATGATGTGCATCCTCATATCCAGGAGGTTGTGCCATATACACTTCCTCAGAAATCCATCCATTCAAGAAGGCATTCTTTACATCAAGTTGATAAAGATTCCAATTTCTAGATGCAGCAAGACTTATGAGAACCCTAATTGTAGGCATTTTTGCAACAGGAGAGAAAGTCTCCTCATAATCAATACCATGGGTTTGAGCAAACCCTTTAGCAACTAACCTTGCTTTGTGTCTATTTATACTTCCATCTGGATTCCTCTTGATTTTGTATATCCATCGAGATCCGATTATCTTCATAGATGGCTTGTTAGGTACAAGCTCCCAAGTGTCATTCTCCTTCAAGGCTTCCATTTCTTCATCCATTGCATCTCTCCAAGCTTTCTTGCTTTGTGCTTCTTCGAATGTGGTAGGTTCTTCATTGGTTGAATCCTTTGCAATGTAGATTGAGTGCTTGGTGACCAAAGAAGTATCATAACCAAACCTCTCTGGTTTCTTCTTCTCCCTCGAAGACCTTCTAAGTGGTTGATGTGAGCTCTCGGGTCCATATGTAGCATCCTGCATCTTTGCTTTACCTTTGTTCTTCCATAGCTTTAGTCTTTCCAAGTCTTCTAGGTCAATCTCCGAATCACTTTCTTCAATCTGCTTTGGCTCCTTTGGTTGAAGTGATGGAAAATCTTCATCCAAGTCATATGGCAGCTTCACTTTCCTGTCATCATCAAACCATGATTTGTTTTCATCAAAAATTACATCTCTACTCACAGAAAATCCTTTATTGGTTGGATTGTACAATCTATATCCTTTTTGGTTTTGATCATAACCAATGAATACACACTTCTCTGCCTTGGGATCCAATTTCCCTCTTACTTGAGAAGGAATGTGAGCATAGGCTAAGCATCCAAAGATTTTACAATGCTCTAGACTAGGTCTTCTTCCATTCCACACTTCATATGGAGTGGTTCCATCTAGTGACTTAGATGGAAGTCTATTTATGAGATATGTGGCTGTCGACACAGCCTCTGCCCATAGGTAGTTCGGCAATCCCTTTTCGTTGAGCATGGACCTTGCAGCTTCGACGATAGCTCTATTCCTCCTCTCTGCTACACCATTGAGTTCAGGTGTATACCTTGTAGTGACTTCCCTTTTAATGCCTCTTTCATGCAAGAAGGCATCAAATTCAGAAGAGAAGTATTCTCCTCCACCATCTGATCTGAGTCTTTTCAAAGTCCTACCTGTTTGATTTTCAACAAGAGAAATATACTTCTTAAAGCAATTAAACACTTCATCCTTGTGCTTCATGAAAAACAGAATGGTCCACCTGCTACAATCATCTATGAAAGACACATAATATCTTGAGCCTGATATAGATGGCTCCTTACTTGGACCCCACACATCCGTGTGCACTAGATCCAAAGGATTTTGATACATATATCCTTTCTTATTGAAAGGTTGTCTATGAGCCTTGCCGAGTTGACAAGCTTCACACTTATAAATCATGTGTTGCCTTGTGATATTAGGCAAACCAAGTACACTTTGGTCTCTGCAAATCTGTTTGAGTGTCCTCTCACCAATGTGAGCAAGCCTTTTGTGCCATATCTCCAACTCTGTTAGAGTTTGAGATCCATAGCTAAACAAAGCTATGTTCTTTGTATCTTCCACTTCAAAAGTGAAAAGCCTTCCTGTCTTTTCTCCTTTGGCAATCCTTCGAAAGCCTTGCCTTGGGTCTTCAACATATGCTCCAAATCGATTGAATCTAACCTGCAATCCTTTTTCAACAATCTGTCCAACACTTATTAAATTTTTGGTAATTGTAGGGACATACAAGACTTTGCTTAAGAGGTTCATATTCCCATCTGATGTCTTCACATTACCTATCTTCTCCACTGAGTGCTTTGTGTCATCTCCTGTCTGCACTTCATGCTTGTTATGAGGATCTTCCAAATCAGAAAGTAAAGCCACATTTCCTGCTACATGGTTCGAGCATCCCGAATCAATGTAAAATATGTGATCATCATCCTTACCCTTCTTTGTTGATAGATTCATAATCAATAATGAATCTTCTTGACTTTGGTCCTCTGCATAGTTATTGTAATCTCTTCTTCCTCTATGGCCACTTTGATAGTTGTTGTTGTTGTTGTAATTGTTGTTGTAGTAGTTGTTGTTGTTGTAGCCTCCATTGTACCTACCTCTATTTGATCCATAGCCACCTCTATTGAATCCTCTTCCTCTTGAGTTCCTTGGATTCCTGAAACATTCTTCAGTAGTATGGTTAGATAAGCCACATATGTTGCAAGGTTGAGATGATTGGAATCTCCCCCTGCCTTGCTTTCCACCTCTGCCTCTTCCTCTAGCTCTTCCTCTACCTGCAAAGTTTGCTTGGAAAGAGCTTCCTTCATCTTCATTCTTCCTATTCTTTGACTTGTCCTTGACCTTAGCTTTTTCAGAATATAAGGCAAAAGTTTGATTACCTCTTGAGGACTCACCACCTTTGCTAATCTTTGCTTCATGAGTGAAGAGTTGGCCCATGAGTGTGTTGAGGTCGGGTACATGCATATCCATGTATAAATCCATGGCTGTTGTGAATGACTCCCACTTGTCGTCTCCTTTGATTCCATTCATGATTTGTCTTATGATTTGCTCCTCTTCAATTACCTCTCCAATGCTTCCAAGTTGGTCGGAAATCTCCTTCATCTTTGTGACATAATCAGTCACATTTTGCTTCGGGCTTTTCTTCATTGTTGTGAACTCCATCCACAATTGGTTCTTCCTTGCTCGAGTGTTGGAAGAGAAGAAAGAAGCAAGTGCATTCCAGGTTTCTCTTGATGTCTTGCATCCCTTGACATGAGGTAAAAGAAAATCAGAGATTGAGTTTAGAATATAGGACCTTGCAAGTGCATCCTTCGAACACCAATTCGAAAGTCCTTCCACTTCTTCATGTGATGGTTGCCCTTTGTTCCTCATGGTTGGCATTGCTTCATCTCCGGATATGAATCCATATAGATTCCTTCCTTGAAGGTAAGCCTCCATCCTTAGAGACCATGCCGGATAGTTGTTTCGATCCAATTTGTCAATTGTTGATGGAAATCCATCTCCCATGTTGCTTGACTATGCTCTGATACCACTGTGAAGAGAGATGGTGGATGCAATCCAAAGATGAGTAGGTGCCGCTACAACCAGCTTCACACCAGCCAACTGAGACTTCAGAGTTGATTAGTAGACCCTTTGAGCTTCCTAAATCCACCAAAATATCAGCCAAGTACTTTGGAACATGTATCCCAAAAGTTTAAGTCAAGACCGACAAGTTGCGAAATGACTAGCTCCCAAAACTTGCTATTTTTGAACATACACCTGCTGGAAAAAATGAACAGTGCTCTCAACCTGGAAGGAATTAGAAAAATTCCTTTTGGGCATAGCAAATAGACTTAGCAAGCTTCCTATTCCAAGTTAAAACACTTCAAATGATGGACTGAGCACTGAGAACAAGTTTCATCAAGTTCTGGAACATTCCCACAATTCTCGGGGCTCTGCAGAGATAGACCAGTAAGCAGTAAAATGCAGATATCTCCAAAAGTATAAATTCAATGAACTTGAAAATTTATAGGTAGAAACTAGACAGTGAGAGCTATCCAACGCACTTTAAAACACTGAAAAAGGTTCAGTAAAACTCGAGATATGACCTTCTGAAGTTACTGCTCTGAGTGAGTATAGCAGAGAACAAAACAGAGAGGTAGATGATAATAAATGTATAGATTCACATATGATTACAACCACATTGGCAATGAATCTTTGCACAATGGGAGTAGAATGATAGAGCTATGGAGTAAGCTCTTCAATCTCTACAAAATGACATCAAGTGGTCACGTACAAGGCTTGCTAATCGCCTCTTCCTTCTTGCTCCTTTTATAGCTATTCTTGGAGGGAGTTTTGAATTCGAATTCGAATGGCTCCACCTAAAAGTGATCCCCAAAGTTAGGAGAGATTCCCTCAGCTCAAAAATTCGTGATTTTGGTAGTTGGAGCCACGAATTTGCTTTTACATCATGGATGAGGTAAGCCATCCTTTTACTTTTTTCTTTTTCCATTTACAAGAGATAAAATGTACTCTTTTACAAGAGGTGTTCACATGACTACTCATGTGACTTACAAATGAGGATAATATCAAGCATATCAAGCATGTAGGCTTGGGCAAAATGCACCAACATGTTTCACACCTCTTCTTTGAATGCCATCATGCCAAAAAATTCTGGTCTGCTGTGGAGAAGTATCTGCTAGTGAATGGTCTCCCCAAACTTAATAAAATGGAGGTGATTCTTGGTTGCTGTAAACACTTGGATATTCTGTTGTGGAATATTTGGAGGGGCTATATTCTTTGGAACATATGGCTCAGTAGGAATGAGGCTACCCTTGGTAGCAGAAAAAGGAACTACCTCATCACTTTGCCTGTTATTCTGAAAAATGCTTCTCTATCTTGTATTAGGAGAATCAGAGATGCTTCTTGTAATAACTATGATGTCTACAAGATTTTGTCTGAAAATTCTCCCTCTAGATGGAAAAAACTGTTAGCTGAACAGTACTCTTGTAAAAGGTTGGACATGTATTTCTCCTTGTAATTTGTCCTCTGGCTCAGGTGTCTCCTGCCCAAGGCACACTGTATACGGCCACCATTAATACAAATTTTCCTTGTTCTTTCAAAAAAAAAAAAAAAAAAGCAAGTCTAAGCTCTTAGTTGAACCTTTTACTCATCTGTTTTGATCCATTGATTAGATGATCATGTTTCAAAGCACATAGGTGATTAAATATGTTTGTTTGGAAGTTCAAGGGGTCCACTATACTCTCTATAACTTTTTCTTGGCTAGTGTGAAGCAGCAGTTTGTAGCACCACTTCATCTCTGGAATCTATCCACCATCTCCTTCAACAGTGGTATCAGAGCAACAACAAGTAAGATGTGAGATGCATTTCCATCATTCATTGACAAATTGGATAGGAACAACTATCCACCATGGTCCCTGAGGATGCAAGCATATCTCCAAGGAAGAAGCTTATATGGATACATCTCTAGAAATGAGGAAATGCCAATATTTAAGAGCAAACATCAACCTAGAAGAGAGGAGCAAGAAAGGCTAACTACATGGTGTGCAAAGGATGATCTAGCCAGGTCTTATATACTTAACTCAAAATCTGATTTCTTATTACCTCACATAAGGAATTGCAAGACCTCCCAAGAAACTTGGGAAGTAGTTTCTTCATACTTCTCATCAAATAGAAGGGCTAGGAAGAACTAGCTATGGATGGAGTTCACAACCTTGAAAAAGCAACCAAAACAAAGTGTAGCTAACTATGTAACCGAAATGAAGGATGTGGCTGACCAACTTTGGAGCATTGGAGAAGAGATAGAAGAGGAGCAGATAATAAGGGAGATCATAAATGGCATCAAAGCGGATGATAAGTAGGAGTCATTCACCACAACAATGGACCTATATATGGATATGCAAATACCTGACCTCAACACATTCATGGGGCAACTCTTCACACATGAGACAAAGCTCAACAAGAATGGAGACAAACCTAGAGCTAATCAATCTTCTTCCCTTTACAGAGATAGAAATAAAAGAAAAGATAAAGGCAAAGGTAAAGGGAATGAACAAGAGGCAAGTACCTCTCTAGTGAACTTCACTGGAAGAGGAAGAGGTACTAGAGGAAGGGACAGGCGAGAAAAGCAAGGCAAGGGGAGATCATACAACACTTCACCTTGCAATATATGTGGCCTAACCAATCACACCACAGATGAGTGTTTCAAGAACACAAGTAATTAGAGAGGAAGAGGCTTCCATAGAGGAAGCTATGGACAATCCAAAGGCAGCTTCGACAATCGATGTAGCAATTACCATCACAACTACAACCAAGGCTACAGCAAAAACCATCAAGGACGCTTTAGAAGTAGAAGATATTATAACAATTACACAAAAGAATAAGAGGAATCTCTATTGATCATGAACATGACATCCAAGCAAGGTAAAGATAATAAGCGTCTTTTATATATTCATTCTGGTTGTTCCAATCATTTAGTTGGAAATGCTGCATTGTTATCTGATCTTGAACAACCTAAAGGGAAGCATGAACTGCAGAGAAGTGATGACACTAGACACTCTGTTAAGAAGATTGGAAATGTCAAGGCTTCTTATGGTAACATGAACCTCTTAAGTAAGGTATTATATGTGCCAACCATAACAAAAAACCTAATCACTGTTGGATAGATCGTTGATAAAGGCTTATAGGTTAGATTCACAAGGCATGGACCATATGTGGAAGAATTTGTGTAAGGTGTTGAACTTCAGTTTTCGAGTATATGCTTCTGAAATCAACTGCAATAATATTGGAAGTGTAAAAGCATTATTACGTGCCAACCTCTTAGAGAACCTACTGAACATTTGATCAATGTGATGATGAGTGTGCCCAACCAAAAGGAAATTCACCTTAACCTTTTGAAAGACTTGTCTATCAACAAGCATGCATAAATATCCAAAAACTATAGAATTTTTATTCTCTCTTGCAGTATTATCAAGCTGCATATATAGAGTTTGTTGGATAGATGGATGGATGATCCACGAATTGAGTAGGTACTGCTAAACCTGCTTTGTACCAGCCCTCTTTAGCTTCATACTTGATTATTAGACTCCCTTAGCTTTCTAATGACACCAAGAAATGACCTATCTCCTTTGGAAATGAAGTGTGTAATGATTGAATCAAAACAGATAACTTTGGAAGTCACAAACTCAAGAAAACCTTCTATTTTGGTCTTGACACCTGCTGAATGTTTTGCTCAGTGTGACCAACACAGTAGCAATTGATACAATTCCTTCTAGGGGTATTTAATTAACTTAGTAAGCTAACATTTGCAAGTGGAATGATGTAAAATGACAAACTATACTCAGAGAAATTGATTTAGCAAAATTAGCTATACCCCCGACTTTTTAGGACTGTAGCAGAGATAGACCAGTGAGCACCTCGATGACGATTTCTCTGAATCTGCTGAATGAAAGCACTTCAAACTTTGCCAACATGTCGATGACTTGGAGCTGAATCCAACAAGCTTTGAAGCACTGAATTTGGTGGAGTATTGACTGAGATATGCCCTTGACAAGTTGACATACTTTTGAGTAGACTAGCAGAGAACACAAAGATGAATGATGTAAATGTATCTATTGATTAACAATTCTGTACAATCCCATTGGCGTGACTAGCATTGCCTAATGGTGTAGAGAGGTGTAAGCTATGGTATAGTCCTTACACACACTCAAACTCAATAGAATGAGCCTCGGGAATGGAGTGATCTACCCACGACTTTTTCACATCCAATTTTATAGGAAATGACTTAGGATTTGAATTCAAATTCAAATCTTTGGCTTCCTATGATAAAGCATCTAAAAGTTTGGAGATATTCTCTCAATCAAGTGATCTACGTTTCCACGAATCACTTAGGTAGGTGATTACAAAAGATTCTAAATCAAATTAGACTTTTACAAATGAGGTAAAGTGGTAATAAACCACTAGCATATGTTCCTATGGTTCTTCATGCATGTGGAGTCTTCATGATGTCTTCCAAGCCAAATGTGTAGGCTTGTAATTTACACCAACAGCTCCCCCTCAAGCCAAACATTTTGGCTTAAGTCTTCATCTTCAATCTTCAAGTACGTCGTGCAATCCAATCATAGATTTGAACCTGCAAAGTTTGGTCCCATCCAAAGCTTTAGTCAGCAAATCTGCACATTGCATGTTGGTTGACACATAGGTCAGATGAATGTCCTTGCTTAGCAACTTCTCTCTCACATAATGATAATGAACTTCTATGTGTTTGGTCGTGGCATGATAGATATAGGATTAGGTGCAAGGTGAAGAGAACTTGTATTATCTCCAAAGATAATTGGAGGCCTAGTATATAAGCCCAATTCTGTGTACAAAAGCTTAATCCAAATTGCTTCTTGAGTGGCATTAGCTAGCCCTCTATACTCTGCTTCAGTAGAAGACAATGCAACAATTGGTTGCTTCTTTGCAGACCATGAAATTGGTTTGTCACCTGCAAAAGAAATATATCCAGAAGTGCTTCTCCTATCATCCTTGCATCCTGCCCAATCTGCATCTGAATAAACTTTATATATATATCTGAAGTGTAAGAAAAGTACAAACCATGGTTCTGTGTACCCTTGAGATACTTCAAGATTCTTTTGGCAGCCTCTAAGTGAGGTATCCTTGGCTTGTGCATAAATTGACTTAGCACATTAACTCCATATGCAATATCAATTCTTGTAAGAGTAGCATAGTTCAAGCTACCTACCATACTTTGATAACCTGTAATGTCTTGGACTTCATCACCTTCATGGGCACTTAGCTTTAGGTTCACCTCCATTGGAGTACTAGCTCCTTTAGCATCCTGCAAGTGAAATTTCCTCCACATATCTTGTACATACTTCTTTTGAGTAATGTATATTCCTGGATTAGTGTAAACTAATTCAAGTCCCAAAAAATACTTCAATAGCCCAAGATCATTGATCTTGAACTCCTTCATCATTTGGCTTTTGATGCTTCTGATTTCATTGACATCATTACCTGTAATGATGATGTCATCAACATAGACACAAAGATAGATTACCTCTGAATTACTTCTCTTAATGAACAGAGAAGTATCAGCCTTACTCATGACAAAACCTTGGTCTTGGAGGTATGTAGTTAGCCTGTAATTCCATGCCCTAGGTGCCTGCTTCAATCCATATAAAGCCTTCTTTAATTTGCAAACATAACTTACCTTCTTAGGGTGTTCATAGCCAGGAGGTTGTGACATATAAACCTCTTCTGAAATTCATCCATTCAAGAAAGCATTCTTGACATCTGATTGGTACATGTTCCATTCATTGATGCAGCCACACTAATCAGCACTCTAATTGTTGGCATCTTGGCCATAGGAGAAAATGTTTCTTCATAGTCAATGCCTTGGGTTTGTGCAAAATCCTTGGCTACTAATCTCGCCTTGTACCTGTTAATTGTGCCATCAGAATTTCTTTTCAATTTATAGATCCATCTGGATCCTATTACCTTCATGGAGTCCTTCTTGGGTACTAACTCCCATGTATCACTCTCCTTGAGTGCTTCGATCTCCTCATCCATAGCTTCCTTCCATTCTGATTTTGTGATTGCTTCTTCATATGATCCTGGTTCTTCATTTAGCAAATCCTTTGCAAGATAAATTGAATGTTTAGTAACAAGAGATGTATCATACCCATATCTGATAGGTTTTTCGCTCTCTCTTTGAGATCTCCTGATTGATTGAGTTGAAGATTCAGGTATGTCTTCAAGCTTCTTCATCGTCATTTTGCCTTTGGACTTCTATGCCTTGAACTCTTCAAGGTTGATTGTATCTTCATCATCTGAACTTGTCTCTCCATCTTGAGTAGGTTCCTCCTTTGTAAGTTTTGGAAATTCTTCTTCCAAGTCATAGGGTAGTTTGACCTTCCTGCATTCATTCTCATACCAAGAATCATTCTCATCAAAGATCACATCTCTGCTTACCATAAATCCCTTATTGGTAGGGTTATAAAACCTGTAACCTTTTTTATTTAAATCATATCCAATGAAAATACATTTTTCAGCCTTTGGATATAGCTTTCCTCTTACGTGTGAAGGAATGTGTACATATACTACACATCCAAAAATTTTGCAGTGATCCAATGATGGTCTCTTACGATGCCATGCTTCATATGGTATCATACCATCAAGTGACTTTGATGGTAACCTGTTTATGAGATAGGTGGCACTAGAAACACTCTCTGCCCATAGATAGTTAGGTAATTTCTTCTCATTAAGCATAGATCTAGTTGTCTCTATAATTAACCTATTTCTTCTTTCAACTACCCCATTCTGTTCAGGAGAGTACCTTGTGGTTATTTCCCTTTTGATGCCTCTGTCCTGCAAGAAGTCCTTAAACTCATTGGAGAAGTACTCACCTCCTCCATCTAACCTTAGCCTCTTCAAATTCCTTCTTGTATCATTTTCAACTAATGCAAGATATTTCTTAAAACAATTAAATACCTCATCCTTGTGCTTCATAAAGTATAATATAGTTCATCTGCTATAGTCATCAATAAAAGACACATAGTACCGTGAACCTGAAACTAAGGGGTCTTTGCTAGGTCCCCATACATCTGTGTGTACAAGCTCTAGATAGTCTTCATGCATATATCCTTTCTTGGAGAAGGGTAACCTGTGAGACTTACCAAATTGACAAGCACCACACTTGTAAATCATATGTTGCTTGGATACATTAGGTATCCCAAGCACACATTGGTCCCTGCACATTTGCTTCAAGGTCCTTTCTCCTATGTGCCCTAATCTCATGTGCCAAATCTCAAGCTCTGAAAGTGTTTGATCTTTATAACTGTATAATGCAATGTTCTTTGTATCTTCCAACTCAAAAGTGAAAAGTCTACCTGATTTTTCTCCTTCAGCTATCCTTTTGAATCCATGTCTTGGGTCCTCCACAAATGCTCCATATTGATTGAATCTGACCTGCAACCCTTTCTCTACAATCTGACCAACACTCATTAAGTTCTTTGTAATGGTTGGTACATAGAGTGCCCTGCTTAACAAATTTTGATTACCATCACAAGTCTTCATATTTCCAGCTTTAACTACAGAATGCTTTGCATCATCACCTATTTGGACTTGGTGTTTACATTTTGGTTCCTCAAGATCAGAGAGTAGTGCAACATTACCAGCCACATGATTTGAACACCTTGAATCAATATAAAATAAGCGATCATCATTTGTACCTGACTTTGAAGTCATGTTCATGATCAAGAGAGAGTCATCTTGCTCCTCTATGTAGTTGTTGTAGTCCTTTCTGTTTCTGAATCCTCCTTGGTAGTTGCCATTGTAATTGTTGTTGTAGTTGTTGTTATAATTGTTGTTGTGGCCTTGGTGATGGTTGAACCTTCCTCTAGACTGAGACTATCCACCTCTTTGGTAGCCTCTTCCTCTCTGATTTTTGTAATTCCTGTAACACTCATCTGTGGTGTGATTTGATAAACTACAAATGTTACATGGTGATGAGTTATAGGGTCTCCCCCTACCTTGCTTACCTCCTCTGCCCCTTTCTCTTGAAGATCTACCTCTCCCTGCATAGTTGGCTTGGGAGGTAGAGCCTTCATCTTCCACCTTCTTACTCTTGCCTTTATTCTTAGATTTCTTATCAGTGTATAGGGCAGAAGAGTTGTTACCTTTGGTAGTATCTCCACTCTTGGTAAGCTTTGCTTCATGTGTGAATAGTTGACCCATGAGAGTTGTAAGATCTGGAGTGTGCATGTCCATGTAGAGATCCATTGCAGCGAGTGAATCTTTCCCACTTGTCATCAGCCTTGATCCCATTAATTACCTGCCTTACAATTTGTTCTTCTTCAATTTCTTCTCCTATGCTTGCTAACTGATCTGCAACATCTTTGATCTTGGTCACAAATTCTGAAACAGCTTGCTTAGGTTGCTTCCTTAGTGTTGTGAATTCAATCCACAACTGGTTTTTCCTAGCCCTTGTATTGGAGGAAAAATATGATGACAAGGTTTCCCAAGTCTCTTGGGAAGTCTTACAATTTCTGATATGAGGTAAAAGAAAGTCAGATATAGAGTTGAGTAAATAAGACCTTGCCAATGCATCCCTTGCACACCATGTGTTGAGTTTTTCTTGCTCCTCCTTGGTTGGCAAATCTCTTGCTTTGAATGACAGCAATTCCTCATCTCCTGAGATGTATCCATAGAGACTCCTTCCTTTTAAGTAGGTCTTCATCCTTAGAGACCAAGCTTGATAGTTGTTCATGTCCAATTTGTCAATAAATGAAGGAAAACCATCTCCCATTTTACCTTATTTGCTCTGATACCACTGTTGGATAGATGGATGGATGATCTAGGAAAGTGAGTAGGTATTGCTAAACCTGCTTTGTACTAGACCTCTTTAGCTTCAGACTTGATTATTAGACTCCCTTGACTTTCCAATGACACCAAGAAATGGCCTATGTCCTTTGGAAATGAAGTGTGTAATTATTGAATCAAAACAGATAACTTTGGAAGTCACAAACTCAAGAAAACCTTCTATTTTGGTCTTGATACCTGCTGAATGTTTTGCTCAGTGTGACCAGCACAGTAGCAATTGATAAAATTCCTTCTAGGGGTATTTAATTAACTTAGTAAGCTAACATTTGCAAGTGGAATGATGTAAAATGACAAACTATACTCAGAGAAATTGATTTAGCAAAATTAGCTATACCCCCGACTTTTTAGGACTGTAGCAGAGATAGACTAGTGAGAACCTCGACGACGATTTCTCTAAATCTGCTAAATGAAATCACTTCAAATTTTCTCAGCATGTAGATGACTTTGAGCTGAATCCCGCAAGCTTTGAATCACTGAATGTGGTGGAGTATTGACTGAGATATGCCCTTGACAAGTTGACAGACTTTTGAGTAGAGTAGCAGAGAACACAAAGATGAATGATGTAAATGTATCTATTGATTAACAATTGTGTACAATCCCATTGGCATGACTAGCATTGCGTAATGGTGTAGAGAGGTGTAAGCTATGGTATAGTCCTTACACACACTCAAACTCAGTAGAATGAGCCTTGGGAACGGAGTGATCTGCCCGTGACTTTTTCACATCCAATTTTATAGGAAATGACTTAGGATTTGAATTCAAATTCAAATCTTTGGCTTCCTATGATCAAGCATCTAAAAGTTTGGAGATATTCTCTCAATCAAGTGATCTACGTTTCCACGAATCACTTAGGTAGGTGATTACAAAAGATTCTAAATCAAATTAGACTTTTACAAATGAGGTAAAGTGGTAATAAACCACTAGCATATGTTCCTATGGTTCTTCATGCATGTGGAGTCTTCATGATGTCTTCCAAGCCAAATGTGTAGGCTTGTGATTTACACCAACAGAGTTGGTGGCAAAAAGACCCTTCCATGATTGCAAAACCCGATGAAAGACAATAACCGTAAGGTTTGGATCATTATGCACATTCAGATATGTGAATAAAACCTTGGACTTTACAGTTCCATTGTATACCAAAGCACCAACCAAATGGATTTGCACGAGAATTCATCTCCAATGTCTTTAGGAAAATAATAAAAATGCAGCAAACATGATTTTTTTTAATCCATACCATCAATCAACAAACACATGCAACACTCTCGACTTTTGAGTGCTTTACTTTGTTGATGAATTGCTTTCTTTCTTTCTAAAGCTTGACTCTCAGGATGGTTCCTAAGAAGTCTTTTAAAATTATCTTTTTCTTGTGGTGTTGTAGCCCCCTTTGCCATGTTCTTCAAAGTGGCGCAAACTGAACACTCACCCATTCTAACTTTACGAGGAATAGTCATATTATTAAACTCTTCCTTCCATAATCAAGTAAAGTGACGATACAACACATACTTCTCATTTCTACTTTCCATATCTTCTTTATATACTTGAAATACGTCTCGACGAGTAAGGTTATTTGACAAGTGTAACCTTCCAGTTGTAGGCATAACCTCACAATGCAAGCTAAAATAGTTCATCATCCAATTCATTGCATGAAGTCCAATCGATCCTTTGCTCCCAATATGGTATGTATCCAAATCCATTCATAAGCCCCTATTGAACCTTATGTATTCTAGAATTTCCCACCCCCACAGCAATTTAAAATGCAGCCATACAACACCGCATCCCTTGACTAAAGTAATATTCAAAAGCAATACACATTATTGACATACATCCTCAATCATCTGCATGTGAGAAACAAAGTATATATCCTGCCTTTCACTATCTAAGTGCAGGAACTTCTCTCTTAGGTGCTTTAGTTTCTTCATTCCTAACTTATACAAACATTTCAAACCACAACAATGCTTCACAATATCCAATGCAATTTGTCTATCTGAAGTAAGAAATTGAAATATTTTTTGACTTACTTCACGAGGCCTTCTCTTAAAATGTAGATTGAGCATGCTTTATCTTTCTTCCTTTTTGCTAACATCCTTTGCTCCACATGCACTTGAATCAGACGGGAGGTCAACGGGTGCACCAAAAGGGAGGTCAAGAGGTTCATTTACTTGAGAAAAATTGCATTGAGAATGTAACTTAAATGACTCAACTGAAAACATGAATGACATTCTAAGCCATGGAAATCACTCGTGAGGAGAGGATCAACTGAAAACAATGAATTCAGACTTCTATCAAGGTGACTAGAAGAACGCGATGCCCAGGCATCTACTGAAAAGATAGAGCTCACCTTCACTTCCTTCAAAGAGAAATGAGCATAGGAGGTCCTTTTGAAACGGTGAAAGTGTCACATCAAAGAGATATGAAGATAGATTGCCTGAATTATTATGGTTAGATATGAAGATTAAGAAAAAGTGCAATTTGATCTGACATCATTAACTATGTGATTTATTTTGACCAAGTTTGACTTGATAGAGTTTTGAGATACATATGTTTGACTTGAGAAAGTTTTGAGATACATATTAGATAAAGTTTTCAGATACAAAATGAAGTTTTAAGATACATAATAAAGTGTGGTATTTTGATCTCTTAAAAGAAGGAAGGAGGCAAGAATATGGAGAAATGAGAACCCAATCCTCATGTCTTAAGATTGGTGAGCACAAAGAGTCCAATATTTGATGACAAAGTGATAAATTAAATTCCTTGAGAGACACAACTAACTTTCCCATCTATATTGGGCCTTTATTTCCTGTGGGCCTCAAATAATTTAATGTATTTCCTCATATTGTTTTTACACCATGCTTTCTAGGTGACAATGATGAATTACTATCTACTCAAGATGTTTGAGTTGTTAACAAAAAAACATTTGAAGTGTTTAGTAGGGACAAAAAAACTATTTTGTAAAGTTTTTCATATAGCTTCACATTCCTTTAACTGCCGGATTATCAATATTCATCTAGGTTGTTGATTTATTGATTATCCAAGGGAGGATTTGAAACTCTTTCTTAGTCAATCTATGGATTATAGATTATTTATCATAGCCAATTGTGGATTTGAAACTCCTTCTCAGTTATTTTTGTGATCCATTTCAAGTTGCAATAGGCTATCACATGTATTATACTTCTAATAATATCAGTTTTTGACTTTCTTTGTGAAACGTTATAAGCTCTGCATGTATTATTCCTGAAGATCCTGTTGAGGATATGAAGTTGACACCATGGAGAGCCCTCCAAGGGATCAAGGATGATACCTTGATAATATCAACATTATCAAGAGTAATTTCTAAACATTTAAGTCTTGAAGAGATGGTCACTAAGCTCAACAAGTAAGTAGGAGTTTCTTAAAGCTTCTTGATCTGTGTTTCTTATTTCAGAACTCACTGGGCCGCTTCTATCCATGGCAATGCAGTCATACAGTCTATAGGAAGATTCAGGAGGCAATGATGAAGAGGCTTGGATGCTTCTCTTGGAGTGAAGTATAGGTAGAGTATCCAACTACCTCATCATACAAAGCATTGTCAGAATCTTTTATATTTTTCGTGACTGGGTAAGTGCTCCAACTCCACTCTGTGTTAAGATAGTTGATGCCTAGCATCGACTTTAGTCAAGAAGTCAATGTCTGGCATCGATTCTTTGCTGAATGATGATGCTTCGCATCGACTTTTGGGGAGAGGCCGATGCTTGGCGTCGACTTGCTGCTAAATCTCAATGCCTGGCATCGAGTTCTCTCCTGAATGTCGATGCCTAGCATCAACTCGCTCTTCAAATGAGATGCATGGCATTGAAGTCGTGCAAGAATTCTGTAAGGCATCGAATGTGAGGATAGATATGAACAGAGACTTGATGCCAGGCATCTAATTGTAGCAAAGAATCGATGCCAAGCATCGAATTCTTGCTAGAAGTTGATGCCAGGCATCGGCTATTAGCACCAAATCGATGCCAAGCATCGATGTCTTGGCATAGGTCGATGCGAGGCATTGAATTATCATACATGTACCAATAATTATTCTTCTTGTCTTGTTTTTGTAGAATCCAAAAAATTCAAAGTCTGCAAAGGTAAATGACGATTGCCCACCTACATTCCTGGCTCACATTCAAAGGGCAAGGCATGAGAAGTCTAGGCTGAAAGTTAAGGAAATCAATTTTGATGGAGTCAAATTTGAAGTGTTTCTCCAACCCTCTAGATCCCCTTAGACCTATATATTACAATGTATATTGCACTGATGTAAATAATATATGTACGGTTGTACGTAGAAAACATTACTCCCTTGTAATAGCAGATATACCCTACCGGTTTAGCATGGTGGTTCTGTTAATGATGATGAGCCATTCGAACACCCACATATTCGCAAGATGGTGACGGATTTTGTAAACTTGACTATGTCACCTTTATGGAGGATAGTTATTTTCCTTACTAGGGACCAATCATTTTGTGTATCAACCACTTTGAAGTCAAGATGTCATGCTGTGGAGTCTCTTACATGGTAATCTATCTTCATTTTGGTCTCTTATTTATGCATAATGGACTCTATTTTACTTATAACTTTCTTTGGTAGGGTAAAGACAAATGTGAATCATACTCCTTCGCATAGGTTTGTGAGTTCAACAGAATGCATTATAGTCGGGTATTATGATGAAGTAAGAAAATGAAGGGTCAGGGAACATTGCAATGAGAACGGAATCTCCAATGTACTCATGTTCCCTGCAGTTACAAAGAAACTTCATCATGTGGCTGGGCACAAGACATTGGTAAATCCATATTATAAGCGACAAAAACTGATTATGCGAATTCTTCAGGTTTTTTCCAATGATGATGACTGGGTCCTAGACCTTTTCTCTAGCATAGGTAATTGTAGTTCTAATGGATCTCATTTACCATGTATCATGATGTGCCTCTAATTTCTTTGCTTTCTTTTTCGGAACGACTCTTGCTTGTTCATTAAAAATGTTTAGGCATTGCATAGCTGTAGAGAAAGATGAAGCTGAAGTGAGCTTCATAAGAATGAGGTTAAATGGGTTGAATGAATGCCCACATGAGGACCAAGAGGTGGGAAGGAAGCACATAGCAGATACTGAAAGATTCCAAGCTGCTTCAAGGGAGCATGTTCCACCCCTTGCAGATGAACTTGGAGACATGGCTGACCTTAAAGAGCCAATCTTGCAGCAAGAAAATCTGGCTACAACTTCTAAAGCTCAGGAAGATGATATTATGCATGAAGCTGAGGACACATATGATCAGCGATAGAGTTGATTATGTATGATCTTACTTGTGCATCCCTTACACACCAAAGTGTGAGCTTATCTATTTCCTCTTTAGTAGGTCCTCATATGGATCTTGGAATAGGCATTGCTTCATCAATTGATACAATCCCATATAGATTTCTTCATTGCAAATAATCCTCCATTATGATTTTCCAAGAAGCATAATTGTGTGTATCAAGCTTCTAAATCATTGATGCTAGCCATCTCCCATTTTGAAGTTTCTCTAGTAACACTGAAAGAAGTTGGAGAAGCTTGGAGAGGCTTGGAAAGTTGAGTTGTCAAGTGGTGAAGTTCGTCTAGCAAACCAGCATAGGACCAGCCCTAGCTCCTTGCATATGTAATGTAGACCTTGTAGGCTTTTGGTTACCAGAATCAAACTTGATAGGTACTTTGGAACATCAACAAGAAAAAGTTATTTCAAAACAGATAAGTTGCACCTTGACTAGCTCATAAAAACCTTCTAAAAATGGATGTAAGTTATGACTTCAAAAACTGAGAGCAACTAGCATAGTTACAAACAGAAAACATCCTTTTTTAAGGTGAGTCATACATATGGTTTTCTTGCTAAGATGCATAAAATCCTTGATTTATATCAATTAATGAAGGAGAAATCACCTTAACACTAATTGGATGTCATCCAAAGTTTTCAGGGATGTGCAGGTCATGACCCCAAGACTCTAAAACTCAAATTTCTCTTAAATTATTGAATCCAATGACTTGAAAATTTGTATTAATAGACTAGAACCTTTCCAATGAAATCCCAAATATGGAAATTGATGCTTTGTAGAAAGAGCAACAAGCTCTGCAAGTTGACTGAGTCTGAGGAAGAAGAAACAGTGAATAGAAGTGGCACTAAACAATGATAAAACAAAGTATATGTATTGCTTCAAAATAACATTGTACTTAATGTTAAAATGTTTAGGAGTCTTTATATATACTCTAAAGGAGATGAACACACTTTTTCTTCATGAATTTGAATTCAAAATTAAGTGGGTTTAGTAGTTTAGACTGATTGGAATCTTTTCCTACAATCTAGGGAAAGAGAAATTCGAAGTCATATCTACTTATTGATTGATTGATTGAGAATCAATCTCAGTCACATATAACTCATGGCTTTTAGGCCTTTTACTCATTCCTTTTACAAGATAGATACCTTCAACCTTACAAGAAATCATCATAAGTGATCAACCAATTAATACAAAGAAATAAGGTGTGCATAAGTGCTATTCTTCAAGGTACATATATAGCACCATCCAAATGGTGGATTTGATGTAGAGCATATCGACCTCAATCATAATGAAAGCTTGATGTTCGAACATACTAGCTCGTAGTATGAGATCCTATGGAGTTATTTCTTGTATCTAATTCATCTCCCTAAAGGGAGGTCTTGTAATTGAGATATCTCGCTTCATCTCTATAGTCCCAAGTTGTGGGATATCCAATATCGTACCTATTCCAATTATCCATACCTGTAACTCCTATATTGGTGGAAACCTTGAAGCAGTTTGATATCCTTGTATTATTTCCCCTATTTGGGTGATCGGGTAATCAAAAGTATAGTTCCAAAATCTTGCCTAGTATAATCATCGAGCATAATCTACTACTCCCCTAAAACTTTCTCTCTCTCTCTCTCTCTCTCTCCTCCAAAAGAGAGAGAGAGAGAGAGAGATTCCACTTTACACATAATAAAAATTTTCCATCGTTTTGAATAGAAAAATCACTTTTCTTGAAAAATCACATCTTCATTTATGGCGTATTGAAAAGGGTCCTTTTTTACTATACACATTACCTACCTTTTACTCAAAATAATTATTTTTCAAACTCCCTCCAAGCTTGAACTTCCACATCATCAAACTTGTAAGTTTCCTTACCCAAAAAAGTGGATTTTTCAATTTTTTATCATTTTCAATAAAAAGCATGGAAAACTACACCTTGATCCTTGAAAAAATCACAATTCTCTCTACTTAAACATGCTTTGTAGGAAATTATAGCATTACGTTGATTCTCTTCGTTCTCTTATCATCTAACTTCCAAAAACCATGGTGTAGCCATAATAGTAATGAGACTCTTACAATGAATGTTATTTAGTTGAAGACGAGAATATTCATACAAAAGTTGGTGATTCATTAATCCTTATGATTGAAGAGGTACTATTTGCTTTACATTTATAATCCCTCTACTTTGGTTTAGGAGTAAAAAATGACGATGTCTTTATTTGAAGCTCTTTCATGTGGAGTAGGAGAACATAGACATCATATTCAAAGGGAGGATCACTATCGTCAGATTTACATGCTTTTTTTTTACTATGATTAGTTTGGTTTCTATGACAGTCATGTGACCACTAGTAGCTTTTTCTTCATGCTAGGTAGCTCATGTGTATCTTTGTGAGCAAAAAGTAGCCTACTATGGCCCTTTCTAGCTCTAAGGCTGAGTATAAGGCAGCTTTCATAGTGACTGTTGAGTGTGTGTGGCTCATATGCCTGCCACCACCATCTTCACTAATAGTTAGAGTGCATTCACAATTGCAAACAACCCTATATTCCATGCTTGCACAAAACACATTGAGATGGATTATCATTATGTCAAGGAGGGGCTCCCTATTGGAGAGATCAATTTGGCATATATGCCCACAAAGGATAACATTGCAGATCTTTTCACAAAGGCTCTACCTCGGGAGATGTTTGACGCTTTCAACAAAGCTTTGGGCTTAGTTCCTTTTGTGGATTGATCTCTTTCTGCATAGCTTGCCTATTCCTTATACATTAGATGCCAGCTCCTTCTTTAGTGCATTACTTTCAGGGAGTATTTGTTGATATATTTCAATAGCGATGTGTGTGAATATACGTAGGACTGCCACAACACTTTTTTCCTCTTTAGGAGGATTTTCCCCTAGCTTATACATATGCCTATAACCATAAAGGGTCACATATCTTTGTAAATTAACTTGGTAGCACAATGAATATTGTGTGTTTTGCTCCAAGTATCTTCTTCTTCCTTTTGCTATTTGCATGCTTCTATAGGCCTCAAACTCCATCAGGTTCCTACATAGCCAAAGTTTCCATCTATCAGGTTTGTATCTTTTGAATTTGCACATGATAATTTCTTGAAACATGCAACAATGCTTGAATCCTTTGATTTACACAAATAATCGATATGTTTGACTCTAATATGATGTCCATAAGCCCATATATTAGTGAACATTTGGGTCTGGAATAAAAATGAAATTAGTAGAAGAGAAAGTAATATACATATATGTGAAAAAATAGAATATTAGTAGAATCAAATTACCTTTCACAAACTATTATTAAGACACACATATGTTGATATAGCCAATCTATGAAAGAAGATGTATTTTTATTCTCATTACTATTGAGATTACATCTATATCTTTTGTTTCTCCATCTTTTACTTCAAAGCTTTTGAAGTTCCTATTCATACTCATTAATGAATGCTTGCATGCATTCTCTATTATATTCAATAAAAGTAGAAATATCATCTTTTTCTTGTAATGTAAATTGAAATGGAACTCCACCTTACCTGATAATACCTCATTTGTCATGGATAAAGGAAACCATCATGAACCTCAGATTCCATGTGACTTATATATCTCATGATTGGCTCAAAATTTGGAGAAACGAATACTTCCATTGCATCTGGAATTCGCCCAAACCCTAAGATCCACTGTCTACTTGCTAAATTCTAACATCTTGAGGTCTTGTTTGGATTGCTAACAACATTGATGACATCATCAATTTGTAACTAGCTTTGAATGGCCTTTAATAACCACCCTTGAACACGTATATAAGGAGGGCTTGGCCACATATATCCTCAATATTGCCAATGTCAGTCTTGGGAGCTCAAGGAGTCATGATCTCCAAGTAAGTACCTTCCAAGGTCAAGTTCCGATTCTTTTCTTGATCTTAGTTCTACTTGTCTAGTCTAGTTCTTGGACATCTTATCCTATCCTCTTGTAATCTTGTAGTACAAGATATTTTTAAGTTCTTTCTTGTATATAGTTGATCTCCTTGAAGGGAATTCTTGTAATTGAGATATCTTGTCTCATACCTACAATCCTAGGTTGTGGGATCTTGTATACCATCTCCAGTCTAGTTATGCATACCTATCAGTCTTGCATTGTCGGACTTCATTAGACACTTACACATTTGTGAGCAAAGTTCATAAAGCAGTTAGCAATGTAGGTATTAGGTTGTTTGCAAAATAAGAGAAGCAAATTTATTTGGAAGATTCTAAAGGTTTTCAAATCAAAGGTGGAAAGATATTCGATGACAAAGAGGAGAAGAGGAAGATCTTCTTAGACGTTCCTTTCATTTTTTTATTGTTCGATTATGTGAGGTACTTTTCTTAGCTCTTAGGTTCTTCAAGGATTAATAAGGATATGCTTGTATTATTATTGATTGCTTTGTGTAGTTCAAGTTTGCTTTACCTAATAAAAGTTGAAATGAATAATTTGTCAAATTGATTGATGTTTTTTTATTATGGACAATGTAAAATTTTGCTAGTTTTGCCTTCAATAAGACACGCGAATAGAAACTATTCATTCAATGTAGGTGTGGAGAAACGTCACTCCAATGCAACGGAAGTTAGAGAGCCTCTTCTAGAAACTTCCCTCTAAGCCACATGCCTACTAAAACCCGATTCACTCCCAACTCAAAGATTCCATGACTCTTAAATTGTGTGCACACAAAGTAAACACTGTTAGATTTCTAAAAAGCTAAAGAACACTCCATTTGAAGTTCTTATGACCACGAAACTGACTGTATAACATAGAATACCTATCAAATCAAGTCAAGTGGAAAACAAAGGTTCACACAAAATGGTCCCACACACGATTTGAGAATAATATAGTAGAGATATTTGACACACATTTATTAATAGGAGTAATCTTTTTAACAAGATATGATATGCATTAAATGGATAATCACATAGAGAGATACCATCTTCACAAAGTTTCAGATTCAAATGACCTTTATATATAGAGATATGTGCATGGGAGTTTGTGTCTCTTCACCTACCCTTGCATCTTCTCTCATCTCTTGACTTTCTTCTTGTCCTTTGTCCTTCCATTGCATTGGGTGATGTTTGGTGCTCTAAAAAAAACTTCCGATGGATACAATCATATCTTATTTGAGTATTCAATCTCTCTAATGATATTTTTCCTTTTATCTAAGCCATCAATACATTTGCGCCTTTTACTTTAACACTCTCCTTTATGGTAAGGAGTGTAATCTCTATATTTTCAAGGTTGCCTTCATTTTGAGCTTACAATAAATACATAAATGATGAAGAGGTAAATGATGAGAGATGAGTATGTGTCAAGCCCTGGAATTGGAGCTTGCACAAGTTTTATAACTTTCAACACTCCTCCTCAAGATACAATTGGGAGTCCATGCTACTCTCCAATTTTTGTCCTCTTCTTTTTTTGCTTCTATTGCCCTCATATCTCTTCCTTCGATAGGTTGGTGATCTTCTTTGCTTCCAAGCTTGTTTCAATTATTTGTAGCTTCATCATTGCTTCTTTGGCTCTTAGCAAGAGCTCTTTATGAATATATGTCATAAACCATGCCTCATGCAAACAAATAAGATGAAACGAGATCACCTTCCTTGTATATATCTTTGTTGCTTCACTCTTCTTTGTTTTCCTCTCTTTGTACCTTCATGTCTTCTAGCATTGTATGCTTTTCCTTGATCCTCCTTTGTCTTTGGATCATCTTTGGTTTTGTCTATGATTGCAACTTTTTTCTTTTTGATGTCATGATGGTTTTCATACTCTATTCTATCTTGTCTTCATGACTTCTTTGTGCATCATGGCTGCTTCTTTTCCCTCTAAAGACTCCTTACATATAGGTGGCTCCTCCTAGTGATTTGGAGTCCCCTTTTATGGTTGCTCTTACTCTTTCTTTGAGTGTACCTACTTGTCTTGGATACACTTTCTCTTCTTTGGAATCTTCTAGATCTTCCAATCCTTGCAAGCTAACTCTCCTTGCTTCATCATCTTTTCTTCATTCTTCAATATGGTTGATTGTATACCTGTAGAACCAACAAGGGGCTGATTATACATGAACTCTTTCATGACTTCCTCTTCATGTGAAGCATTCATAGCCTCCACATCTTCCAAGATTTTTTCATCTGCTACAAAACAATGCAAAAGATCCTTAATGTGAACAATGGTGCCTCTTGCACCTAAAAAGGCTTGCCATACCTCTTGGCATGGTCTTACTTGCCTTTATGTGGGTTTGCCACTCCCCTTGGGATGGTCCTAGTTGCCTTTACATAGGCTTTCCACTTCTCTTGGGATCATCTTACTTGCCTTTACATAGGGTTGCCACTCTCTTTGGTGGTCTTACTTGCCTAAACCTTTCACTCAACCTTCAATTTGCCTTTGGTGCTTCTTGTACTTAACATGGCTTTCCATTCCTCATGGGATGGTCTTATGTGCCTTAACATAGGCTTGCCACTCCTCTTAGGATGGTTGTTTCATATGCTTGCCATTCCTCTTGGGATGGTCTTACGCGCCTTCACATAGGCTTGCCATTCCTCTTGAGATGTTCTTACTAGCCATTACATAGGCTTGCCATTCCTCTTGAGATGGTCTTAGTAGCCTTTACAAAGAATTTGCATTCCTCTTAGGATGGTCTTACTTGCCTTTACATTGGCTGGCCCCTATCTTTTGGTGGTCTTTATAGCCTCAACCTTTTAGTAGACCTTCACATGATCTATCCTTAGCACCTACCACCACACATAATGTGGATTTTTTCAACCCCTAACATCAGCCCGTATGTTTGCAAATGGAGTTATATACCTCTTTCAACTTCAACCATTTTTCACGCTTCTCTAGGGTGACTACTCCTTCTATCTTGCACTTTCATTGTGCTCCTTGAACCTTGGGGAGTGTCTTCAAGTCCTTGTTGAGTCATCAAAACTATATGACAACCCTTCTTTTGAGTCTTCTATACTCCTCCTTTGTAATCTAAGCTTTGTTGGAAAGCTCAATCTTAATCTTTACCATTCTTTCATGTCTTCAAAACTTTAAGTGTTTGAAAACCTTTTAGCTTGGGCTCCTTCATTCGCTTTGGGTCCAAGCTTTGTGTCCAAGCTTTGCCCATCTTTGCTTTGGATTTTTTGATGGGAGCATTGTGTTGACTTGCACTATCTCAACGCAAGAATTAAACACTTTTAGTTATCATATCATGAGCACACTTATAATTTCTTTCAAAACTTTATCTCAATGGGTTTTATCCACGATGAGATACATCCACAAATTTCATCAACATATCATGGAACATGCATACATATGCTCCTTGACCACATATGCATACATTCATGCATAATAGATATCAATAATCAAATTTAAATTCAATGTATATTCAGCCTAAGCATGGCTGTCCAAAACTATTATTCAACTTGAGCATAAACTTCACAAGCATGCATACATAAGCACCTTCATTGCATATAAGTCTTCCACCAAAACGGAAGCATTTCATGCTATCCTCAAGCATACATAAAAGCTTCAATCTTCATCTTTATACATCAAATAATATTCCACTTCATTCAATTGGATGCAATATCTAAAGCATGCATACAACATTGATATACAACTAGTAGTTGTGCATCCAAGATTATTTGCTTGAATCTTCACCTTCTTCTATAGGCTATGCACAAATCTTCAACCAAGTGATTAGTATCCTTTTATATCATGAATCAATGAGATAAGAATATGTATTAGAGAGTAGGAAAAGAGAGTCTATCACTTTAGATAACGTAAAGCAACAAATTGTCTTACATACAAAAGCTTAATCTCCATAGCTTTCTAATGCATTGAATGTTGCATAGACCATAGGCTCATAGCTCAAAGCTTTCCTTGCCATCTCTACATATTCTTCACGTTCTCTTCTTTTTGCAATCATGAATCCAATGCCAAATCTCTATACCAAATCTGTGCTACCAAAATGTGGAGAAATTTCACCCCAATATACATAGCAGAAGTTAGAGAACCTCTTCTAGAAATTGACCTGTAAGATGTATGCTTACTAAAACCTAATTCAGTTAAAATTTAGAGATCAAATGAATCTCAAATTCTCATCACACAGAGTAAAACTTTTAAGCTTTCTAACAAGATAAATAACACTGTGTTTGGAATTCTTTTGACTAGGAAAGTGATTGTATAAAGATAGACTACCTGTCAACTAAGGTTAATAAAAAAACTGAGGTTCAAAAGAAATGGCCCCTTTGACTACTAGACAATCATCTAACAAATCTATTTGATATAAAGATATTAATAAAGTTACAATTTCCAACAAAATATCATATGCATTAAATGGATAAGTACATAGAGAGATATCACCTTCACAAGAAAGCTATATATAGAAAAGTATGCCATTGAAATACCTATGTTCCTTGTAGCACAATATTGAGGGACCTTCTTATATCCATTGGTGAGAGACTGATCAATACATGTTTCTACAACATTTTTTTGTCATACCCACAAGTTTTCACGTTCAAATCACTTCTTTATATAGAGATATATGCATGACAGTCTGTGTCTCTTCACCTACCCTTGCATCTTCTCTCACCTCTTGACTTTCCACTTCTTTTCCTTTGTTCTTACATTGATATGGGTGACTTTTGTTGCTCTAAATTACTCCATATGGGTACGATCACATATTGTTTTAGTATTCCATCTCTCTAATCATATTTTGGCTTTTATCTAAACTATGAATACATTTGTAGCTTCTACTTTAACATTCTCCTTTAGGGTAAGGAGTGTCCTCTCTACATTTTCAAGGCCCACCTTCCTTTTGAGCTTACAATAAATACATAAATGATGAGAGATGAGTACATGTCAAGCCTCACAATTGAAGCTTTCATAAGTTTCATAACTTTCAACAATAGGTTCTTGTTGTCACCTTAGATTTTATCACTTTTGTGTTACTTTGATAGCTAGCAGAATCGGTTCATGTCTTCATGCAGGAAATGCCATATGTCTATATGTGTATCTGTATATACAATGTTTATGTTTATTTTTATGTGTGTGTATGTGTGTATGCACATATATGTGTATGTATATGTGTGCATAAGTATGTATGTACATATTTATATGTGTATGTGTGTGTGTATATATATAAATAGATATAAAAAAATATATACCTTAATAGTGTCAAAAGAGATACATTAATCCATCCAAAATGATTTTAAAGATTGAGAATAAGTAAGCTTGCACTTAGTTGTGTCAAGCAACTTCCTTCATACATATGCTTCAGAAGTTCTTTTCAAAGATATTTCTCAATGTCTTTACTATCATTTTGATACTAATCCTCAATAAAATCTACCATGCCATCATCATCATCATCAAAAAGATCTTCTAGAATATCTTCTTTTGAATATAGTTATTTAATTCTTACATATTCTATAGGATCACTTCTATGAAGCTTCCTTATGGATGCTTCTGATAAATGAGTTCTGACTGGTAGCTCTAAATGTTGTGGTGGAATATCATCAATACCATACATTCAAATCTAAATACATGAATAAAAAGCATTATTATTCCATACATGACTGAAATGCAACAAAATGATTGTGGGTATTGATGTTTGAGTGACCACATACAAGATGTATGTTCATGTGTATGTGTGTCTATGTGCATGTGTAAGTGTATGTGTAAGTGTATGTACATATGTGTGTGTGCATGTGCACGTATGTGTATGTATGAGTATGTGCATGTGTATGTTTATGTGTATAAGTATGTGTATGCATGTGTGTGTATGTGTAAGTGCATGCATGAGTGTGTTTGTGCATGTATGTGTGTATGAGAATGTCAATATGTAAGTGTGAGTATTTCAGTTAATGAAAACAAAAAAAAAAAATTTAATGATATACAAACAATAGAAATTATACTTACAATAATTAGCCATATATTTATGCTCGATGGACTTCTTGAATAACCTGCAATAGAGACAGAGAGAGATAGAGAGAGAGAGATATTAAAAATAAAAGAGAAAGAGAGAGAGAGAGAGAAATTAAAATCAAAAGAGAAAGAGAGAGAGAGAGAGAGAGAGAGAGAGAGAGAGAGAGAGAGAGAGAGAGAGAGAAATTAAAATCAAAAGAGAAAGAGAGAGAGAGAGAGAGAGAGAGAGAGAGAGAGGGAGGGAGGGAGGGAGGGACGGAGGGAGGAGGGAGGGAGGAGGGAGGGAGGGATAGAGAGAGACAGAGAGAGAGAGAGAGAGAGAGAGAGAGAGAGAGGGAGGGCAGGGAGGGAGGGAGGGAGGGAGGGGGAGAGAGGGAGAGAGAGAGAGAGAGAGAGAGAGAGAGAGAGAGAGAGAGAGAGAGAGAGAGAGAGAGAGAGAGAGAGAGAGAGAGAGAGAGAGAGAGAGAGAGAGAGAGAGAGAGAGAGAGAGAGAGAGAGAGATTTAAAGAGAAAGAGGGGGAAAGAGGGAGAAACAAAGATAGAGAGAGATAAGTAGTAGAAGAGAGAGTGATTGAGAAAGAGAAAGCTCAAGATCATATGTGCAATGCAAATATGAATGTTGGATTATTCTTTGGTTAGATGCATGCAAAATGAAGATCGAACAACCATGCATTTATTTCTTAAATTTTGGTCAAAAGCAACCAATGCATAAGCAATGTGCAAGCATCATATATGTGATTCTTTGAACTGTAGGATACGGAGCATCACTTTTACCATCACATACGCAATGCTTAAAAGCATTCCATATGCGATGCTTCAAATGTGTCCCATACGTGACTTTAACATATATGATACTTGAATTAACATCACATATAGCCTTTGAAATAACATCTATTGTAGCATCATTTAAATGATGGTGCATGCCTGACGCTTGATGTGACCGAATGTGCGATCAAAAAGCAAAAACATTGTGTCACATCAACCATCACTTTGCACCCATATTCCTTATAGTGTATGTATTTATTTATTGTTTTACGATAAGAAGTTTATGAAAGTAGGAAGGACTCACAAGAATCAAGGATTTCTGGCAGTCACTAAATGTTGATAAATTGAATTCGTGAATGCATATTGTTAATCCTCAAACTAATGCCTTTATAACTATGTCTCTATGTTGGAATTCTTGGCCCCAAAGAATTTAATGATGTTTAAAATATTCCTAGTAAAACAAATGTGAAAGTTTACTCATTTTCTATTGTGTACTAATGCATTGGCTTTATTATCAAAACATGTTCCAAGGATTGAAAAGTAGTTTTCTTGGATCTAACTTCTACAAATTACTATTGTCCATCAACAAACACTAGTTTCAGAATCAAGATTATTTCACCTTTCATATGTGTTGTTTCAATCCAAGTTAAATTCATATTTAAATTGGAAAAGTCTAAAATGATCTATTTTCATCATTATATTCACTTGATTTTTGCATGGATGTAGAGGTACGACTCTCATTACATGCATGACAGCACTCCATGTGTACGACATCGACATTTTCCAAAACCATGGATATATTTTGGAATGGTCTTTGATGTCAAACAAAAATGACTTTCAAGATTTTGATGCTCTTATGAGACTTCGTCAAAGAATTTCCATAGGTAGGTGCACAATTTGACACACCAGATGATGTTTTGGACTTCAAGCAAAATCATAACAAAACCAATAGAGAAGTCGCTAGGAGATTCGGGAAATATGTTATAGATAATGATAATCTTGTCTTAGAAGAAAGACTCATTGCCCATTTCATAGATGATATATTAAATACAAAAAAAGTAAACAATGATGTTCTCTATGCAATCTACTTCATTGGTGGATTGCATCTCGAAATCGATCACTATATAGAGTAACCTAGGACTCACATTGAATCCACAAAGACCTTAGGCTAAAACGCCTAGATGCTCTATAGTAGAACGTTTGTGTATGTGTACTTGTGTGTATGTTGTATATGTATATATATTTGTGTATGTTTATTTTAATTTATTTTTTAAAAATATTATAACATAAATTCTTTTACTCATTTTAATAGCATTGACAACTAAGTATCTTCATACGTGTATCGATTTCTATTACTCTCTATACATCTCACAATTAATTATCTTCGTACATATCTACTTCTATATGGTGTTCATGACTATTTTCATAATCATTTATTTCTTTGTATATATATGGGCATGCATTTATATGTGTCTGTATTTGTGTGTATGTGTATGTATGTGTATGTGTATACATTTGTTTATGTGTATGTATGTGTAAGTGTATGTATGTATGTGTAAGTGTATGTATGTGTGTATGCATGTTTATAAGTTTAAAGGTTTTTCTTGTATACTGATCCTTTTTTCCTTTGAGATTACAATGATAGGAAATATTGTATGGTAGAAAGAAACACGAGAAGAGTTGACATACCACTTGAGACATGGTAGTATTTTCATAGAGAGCTATTTCTTAAAAAATGATTCCCTCAGTAGAAGGTATGCAGAATAATTTATATTATTGTGACTTATAATTCTCGTATGTTTTATAAATATTCTATATTTAATTTATCTACTTTTTTTTTATTGAATAAACAAAGGTTGCTACAAAGAAGAGAGTTGAATTAGTTCATGTGTCGTGCTTAGGCCAAATGGGCCATCACGTTTTGGTTGCTACATTTGTAAGTATATGTATTATTGAAACTATATTTTTTATTTTATTTATAGCACTAATCCTTAATCATTTTTATTTGTTTCAATGCAGCAAAAGGATTGTGGACATTGATGTCTGAGTGAGCACATATGAGATCATCCAAATGCTTTTGTGAGCATTATGAAATTTGATATAATTTAATTTACTTTTATTCATGTTTTATATGTTTTATTTATTTATCTTTCATATATCTAATACACAATTATTATGGAGGATTCAATATAGATGAGGTAGAGAGACAAAGAAAGGAAGGACAATCTCCATTATAAGAGGGTATTGACCTCTCTACCCATTATGGTTCTTCAAATACATTACATCATGATGATGTGAATGATCATGATGATGTGGATGATCATGATACAAAAGAAGATTCTGATGATTGATAGGTTACATTGGATGTATTATTTACATTGATACACTTATATATATATATATATATATATATATATATATATATATATATATATATATATATATATATATATATATATATATATATATATATATATATATATATATATATATATATATATATATATATATATATATATATACATACATATCCGCATACCAGTTATATTTTTAATCGTTTCTATGGTGTGAATTCATAATTTCAAGAATTTTTTTTGAGTCTCTATGGTGTGTATTCTATGACTCAAATGCAGTAGTGATTTCTATAATAGTTTATATTTAACATGTGATTTATTGATTTAATTGTATAATTCACTCATATTTTATGTGTGTTTGTGTGTGTATATGTATGTATGCACATGTAGATATATATCTTTATTTGTGTATATGCATGTATGTATGTGTATCTATGTGTGTATGTGTAGAACCTTCTACTTTTGAGGCATTGTTTTAGATAATTGTCAACCCGTCAGCGTGGGAAAATATGATTCAAAATTTAAAATGTAGAATAGCATCTTCAACAATACTTCCAGCTATGTCACCATCCTATTGCTCACAAAAAAGGGCCTCTACCTAGAGATTCAAAGGCCATGTCTCAATCTTGCACTTGGAGCTCCTACAAAACCTATGTTGGAGCTCAAAAATTGGCCTACATATATATATAATCTGAGATAGGCTCTAGAAATATATAGAACATTTTATGTTGTCATCACTCATCCATATAGTCAACTACGTGCAAAACAGCATCAAACGCGGCCACATAATTGTCACGCAATGCACAAATACAGTACAAAGGGACTCATTGATGATAACCCCCGCCCCGCACACCAACAAACATAATGATCACACCAATCAACGAAGTGACATCAATACAATCAACAAGGTGACTCAAACTAAAGAGAAAGTCAAACAAGTGGACCTAGAAGAGCTCTTCTAAAAGAAAGAACCACTAAAACAATCACCAAGAGAGACTATATCTGAATATCCTACCCATAAAATAAGATACACATGGAGATATGAACATCATGGAAAACAAAAAAGTAGAAAAAGGAAGACGGTTAAGCAAATGCTAGGAGAGCATCAACTTGCACAAAGTCTACTAAAAGAATAGAAAGCTTCCAAAAGTGCACGAGATGAACAACCACCACTATAGCCGGCTTATAGTAGGTCAATCATACTCATCTAGGAACTTGAATGATCTTTTATAACTTTATCACAATCAAAATCACCTAGCATTATTAGTGGAAGAGAATGCCAAACAATTTCCTTGAGGTGAATTAGGAAACATTAGGCTAACTCTATGCATGATAACAGTTTAGGTTGCCCAAAAACGCATGGAAAAGGTCCTAAAGGTTGAAGCTCTCACTAGCACCCTTCAACAAATATTTCATAGGCTAATCAAGAATCCATAGCAAGAGTTAGAGGATCTAAGGAAGGGATCCACAATTGTACACCCATACAAAAAACCCAACCAAGCAATAGAAGACGTGTAGATTCTTCATGAAAACTTCATAGAAGAACAAGACGAATTTTGGGATCAATTAGAAGAGGCAAAGTGGAAAAAACAAGCCAATCAAAATCCACCTTTCATAGGAGTAATCTTTGACTAGAAATCCATCCGAGAGGAAGAGGGCCAATCATTAGAACTATCAACTATCCCTTCAATAGAGAATGATGTCACCCCAAACCATACTTTTTTCCAAGTTATCTAGGAAACAAAAAAGATAGATCCAAATCTAGGAGAATAATAGAGCTATGGCTAAGATGGAAAGAAGAGACAAAAGTTTCAAGGGAGAAGGAGAAGCGTGCTCATTCAAATTCTATCCAAGTTTCCACAGATAAGATAGGAGCTTATGTTGAAGGTAAAAAAAATTAATGTTTGCATTTTTTCAAAATTCATTAGAACAAAGACTAGAGGTATCACAGACTTACAAGTAGGTATTCTCATTGAAACTCAAAACATCATGAGAGAAATGGGGAAAGATTTCACGTAAGATATGTAAATGCGCATAGAAGCATATGCCTATTCCGCATTCAAAATTTTGATGAGATAGGAGATATAAAATGCTTTTAGGTTGCCCATGTTGGAGTTAGACGTCTACGGAAGCATGCGAACAACACAAGGAAGAAGAAGAAGCTTGGAGCACAACACACAAGACTGAATTTATTACTAGAGAATGTACAAAGATAAGTAGCCCATTAAGGCAATAGGCGTATATACAAGCCGGGGGAAAAAAACTCCTAAAGAGGGAAAAAAGTGCCCTGGCGGTCCTAGAGTGTTCACACACAATATATCAACAAATCCCCCGTGGGAGTGATGCGGTGAACAAGGAGTTGGCACTCATGTATAAGGAAGTGCCAAGCTATGTGGAAATAACTCCACGAAAGGAAGTAAGCCCAAAGCTTTGAGGAAAGCTTCAAATTCCTCCCTAGGCAGAGCCTTCGTGAAAAGGTCTGCAATGTTCTCCTGTGTGGGCACATATGCCAAGCTGATCTCCCCAGCAGAGAACCTCTCCGTGACATAATGATAATGCACCTCAATGTGCTTAGTGCGAGCATGGAACACAGGGTTCCTCGCAACTGCCAATGCGCTCTGACTATTAGTAAAGATGGTCGTGGTAGAGGACTAACCAACACCCAAATCAGCCAGAAGGCGTCTGAGCCACACACACTCAACAGTAGCTGTGAAAGCTGCCCTATACTCAACCTCACAACTAGAAGTGGCCACAGTAGGCTGCTTCTTGCTCAACCAAGATATACATGAGCTACAAGGCATGAAGCAAAAGCCACTAGTGGACATACGAGTGTCATAGCAACAAGCCTAGTCTGAGTCAGAAAAAGCATGCAAATCTGGAGGTAGTGATCCCCCCTTGGGATAAAACAACCCAAGTAGTCGAGTACCACTCAAGTAGTGAAAGATGCGCTTAACCGCGTGTCAATGCTTGACACCTGAGCAATGTATAAACCTGCTCATCTGTGAGACAGCAAACTGAATATCTGGCCGATTAATGCATAAGTAAATCAGGCATCCAACAACCTGTTGATAGAGGACAGCATCAAATGCATCTCGAGCATCATGAAGACTCAATCGTAAACCTGTCTCCATAGGAGTGGCAATAGGCTTACAGTCTTCAAGGCCAAAATGCTGCAATAATGTGTCAATATATTTCGTTTGACACAAAGACAATCTACCATCAACTTGCATAAACTGAATGCCCAAATAGTGATGGAGTAGACTATGAAGAAACATTTTCACTTGTGGCAAAGATGCCAACTATCTAGGTATTGGTAAGTCTTGCTACATCCAAAAATTGGAATTTATATCAGTTAGATGTCAAGAATGCAATTTTAGATGGTTGGGTATCAGAAGAAGTGTATATGGCACGACCACCAGGTTTTGAAGATGAAGAAAGAGCAAGTTATGTATGCAAGCTTAGAAAAGCACTCTATGGTCTCAAGCAAGCTCCTAGAGCTTGGGACCATAGGATTGTTACCTATTTGTAAGATCAAGGCTTTGTGGCAAGCAAAGCAGACTTCTTTATTTGTTAAGAAGAACATATCAGAGGTCATCTACTTATGTGTCTATGTAGATGATATCATTATTATAGATAATGATTCTGATGGTATCAAGTAAGTCAAGGATCAATTGATGAAGGAATTCAAAATCACTGATCTAGGGTTGTTAACCCATTTCCTTGGCTTAGAAGTTGTGTATACAGATTCAAGTATATTCATCACACAAAGGAAGTATATACATATCAGCTCATTTGCAATGTGTAGATATACTCACCAAAGCATTGGAAGGAACAAAAGATGAATAGGTTCAGGCTGATGATTGGGCTGCAAGAGATTAAGGAGCAATGAAGATCAAGCATGTTAGGCTTGAGGGGAGCTGTTGGTGCAATTAAGCCCAAGCCCACATACTTGATCACCTCACATAAGCTTCATGTATTAGCATTCCACTTAGAAGGCTTCATATGTACAACCTCTTCTAACTTTGATTCATAATTACTCATTATAAAAGGTCAATAAAACCACGCGGAGTTAGGTCACATATAATCTCATAAATTTTTGTAGTTGAGTTAAGAGATAATCAATCCTATACTTTAGGATGCACTTTATTGGTAGAGATTTGAATTTGAATTCAAATCCTTGGCTCCAACAAAAACTATAAAAGAGGATATGAAATGCTTGTGTGGATCTAGAGGTTCAGAGATCATATTGTACTCAGAGAATGGTTCAAAACTCTAAGTAGGTGTCTCAACCAAAATAGCAAGTTCTAGACCTTGGATCATATGCCTACCTATCTGTTTTGATCCTATCATTAGTGCATCATCTTCCAAGAAACATATGTGATCATTTATGCTTATTAGCTAGCTAAAGAGGCCGACAACACTCTCTAGCCATCACTTATAGCAAGTGTGAAGTAGGTTTTAGCTAAACCAACTCATCTCTTGTGATTATCCACCATCTCCTCCAACAATGTGTGTATAGATGTGTATTTGTATTTGTATGTATGTGTGTACATGTGTATGGATCTATGTATGTATTTATGTATGTTCATTATAATTTAATAATATTATAAGATAAATGCGTTTACTCATTTTAATAGCACTAACAACTAAGTATCTTTGTACATATATTGGTTTCTACTACTCTCTATATATCTAAAAACTAAGTATCTTCCTACATCTCTACTCGTGTATGGTGATTCATGACTATTTTCATGCTCATGTATGTGTGTGCATGTATATGTGTGTGTATTTGTGTGTATGTGTATGTATGTGTATGTCTATGTGTAAGTATATGTATGTATGTGTAAGTGTATGTATGTGTGTGTGTGTATGCATATTTATAAGTTTAAAGTTTTTTCTTGTATACTAATCCTTTTTCCCTTTGAGATTAAAATGATAGTAAGCGTCGATATGAGCATCAGTATATGCATCGATAACCAATTGGAACTTACTAACGATTATACTAATGCTTATACCGATGTCTATACCAACCCTCATACTGACGTAGTGTTTTAACCTGACCCGAGAGAAAAAATTTGACATTTGCTCGCGTTTTGAAACAAAACCTGCTACTGTTGAGGTTGCGCACGAGAGCAACATCTCTCATTTTTTTTTTCTCTCTCTCTCTCTCTCTGTCTACACACATCTCTCTATTTCTCTAGATCTGAAATTTTGGTAAGTATCCCACATACTGTAGCACTCTTTTCTCTTTCTTTATGTTTTCCCTTTTCTAATATCTCTTCTATTTAGTTTTGCAAGAGCTTTGAGCATCAGGTCTTTCGAATTTGAAGAAGGACAACACTAAGTGGACTTTGAAGACAATGATCCAAACAATTACATCGATGTAAGTCATTGATTTGTTTGAGAGAGAGAGATGAAAGAAAGAGAGAGATCTAGAGAAACATACAGAGATAGAGAGATATACATATACATACACACTCACATATGTATACACACACATATGTGCATACACACATGCATATGCATACATACATACACACACATATGTGTATACATACACACATGCATATACATACATACATACATACACATGCATATGCATATAGATACACATGCATATACATATACACATGCATATGCATACATACATACACACATAGTTGCATATACATACACGTATGCATATATATACATACATATACACATGCATATGCATATACATACATACATACATACATACATACATACACACATGCATATGCATATAAATACATACACACATGCATATGCATACACCCATATGCATACATACACACACATGTATATATACATTCATATGCATACATACATACATACACACACATATGCATATACATACACACATGCATATACATACACACATATGTGCATAGAAACATGCATATGCATACATACATACACACACATGTGCATACATACACACACATGTATACATACACGCATATGCATACATACATACAAACACATATGCATATACATGCACACATGCATATACATACACACATATGTGCATACACACATGCATATGCATACATACATACACACACATAGCACACGTACATGTACACACACATGTATACATACACACATGCATATGCATACACACATACATACATACATACATACACACACATATGCATGCATACATGTACACACACATGTATACATACACACATGCATATGCATACACACATGCATATGCATACACACATACACACACATATGCATACATACACACACATGTATATATACATGCATATGCATACATACATACACACGCACATGCACATACATACACACATGCATATACATACACATATATGTGCATACACACATGCATATGCATACATACATACACACATATGCATACACACACATGTATACATACATGCATATGCATACATACATAAAAACACATATGCATATACATACACACATGCATATACATACACACATGCATATGCATACATACATACACACACATATGCATATAAATACACACACATGTATACATACATGCATGCCTATACATATACACACATATGCATATACATACACACATGCATATACATACACACACATATGCATATACCTACACACATGTATAAGCATACACACATATGCATACATACATGTACACACACATGTATACATACACACATGCATATGCATACATACATTCAAACATTTGCATGTACACATGCATATACATACACACATATGTGCATACACATATACACACATGTATACATATGCACACACATGCATACATACACACATACACACATGTATACACACACACATGTATGTTAAAAGTCAAGCTTCAAGCTAAAAATTCGTGGGGAATCTTTTATGGACATGTGGAGCAATCAAAGGAAGCCAAAAGCCACGAGATTCCATCAAGAAAAGTCACTCAACCACTCCCCAAGTCATCTCAACTAATTCCTCCAAGTTAGGAGGCTGATTTGGAAAGGTAGTTCCTAGATTTTAGGGGCACACCTCTCACTATAAAAGGAGCATGTATCCCGACTTCTTTTGGGCCATCTTCTTGGAGTTTTAGCTCATGTAAAGTGAGCACTAAGTGCTGGAGTTGTGATAAGCAAGCCCCTTGCTTAAGCAACCCCCTTGCTTGCTTGTTTGTTTTCTTTTAGTAGGCATATCTATGTGTGTGTGCAGGCAGTGTTGCAACTCTCTACCCCTGAGTTGTTAGCATTGGTTCTCCCTCATATGGTATCCATTTGATGTAATTCTTGTCTCATTGGATAGCTATAAGAGTCTATTTTATGCTTATCAATTCTCTGGAGCATTCTATGAGTAAGCTGGGAGCAACATTCATTTTAGTGAAGTTGTGTGATTGATATCTCTCTCTTTGTGTAGGCTCTGTTGGAAATATTTTGCTCTCTGTTGTAAGGGCTGGTTCTCCTTCTCTATGTATCCATTTGCTATGATTTTGGTGTCATTGGGTAGCTATTAGAGTCCTCTAAAGTTGACATAAGTTTGAGATTCATTCTCTGTATAATCTCTGAGAAAAGTTTGCTGGAGTGAAGTGAGGTCTCTGCTTGACTAGCAGTTGTGAGCATTCAACTAGCTCATGTTGTAGACATTGTTTCTCTTTGTGTAAGCATCCATTTCAAGTGAAATTTGTTTTGTTGGAAAGCCCTTGGTGTCTACTACAGGTCTACAAAAGCTCACTGGAGTTCTCTGCATAAGCTCTGAGTAAGAGCATTTTTGGTGTGCAGAGGTCAAAGAAGGATACCTGTGGAGGTCATTCGCGCTTCATCGTTGCTTAGGGGTTGAGATACTTCCCCCATCAGTGGTATCAGAGCATTTGGGCATCTTGGAGGTATCACATACAAGCAAGAAGACCTCTTGGAGTTGGTGGTTGAAGAGTTGCATCAACAAAAGCTTCTTGGAGGTAGCTCACATCAAGGGGGAGCTATTCTACTCAAATTTGCAAGAGCACAAGGTGTCCATCTAAGGAAAGCTTTGGATTGAGGTAACCTCAGAGCCTCATTTTCATTTTACACACATTGGAGCATTAGCCAAGGGCTAGGTCAAGTATCAAAGACTAGATATGGGAGACTTCAACACTCAAATTGAAAAGCTAGACAAAGGTAACTATCAACCATGGAGATTTAGGGTCTCCAACTATCTTATGGGCAAGGGCCTTTGGGGGTTGATTAGTGGAAGTGAACCAAGACCTAGGTTGGATGAGAATCCAACCAATGACCAGAGAAGGGCCTTTAGGGAATGGAATGAAAGAGACAAGAGGGTTATCTTTATTCTTTCCCAACACATTAGCAATAGCATGATCGGCCATATCCAAGACCTGGATTCAAGCATGAAGCTATGGGAGACACTTGAAAGGCTTTATTCAACAAGCACCAAAGCAAGGAAGATCCAACTCAAGAATGAGCTCAACAACCTTAGGAAGAGCTCAGGGAGTAGCATAAATGACTACATACTTAAGGTCAAGGAGTTATCAGATGCATTGGGATCCATTGGAAGCCACGTAGACGATGACGATCTTGTGGCTTATACTCTCAATGGTTTGAGAGATGATGAGAAGTGGAAACCCTTTACCACTTCAGTTTATGTAAGGGATAATCTTCCCGATTTTGAGCAATTGGTTGCTCTCATGGTCACCGAAGAAATGAACATAGGTGGAAGTTCAACTAAAAGCAAAGATGCACAAGTTTTCTATGCAGGTAATCAAAGGGGCAAAGGAAGACAAGGACAAGGAAGGGGCAAAGGAAGGTTTGGAGGAAGGCAAGGCCACTCAAGAAATCAAGGACATGACCAAGGCACCTCATCACAAAGAGGGAGAGGAAGATCAAGAGGAAGAGGAGGACGACATCAACAAAACAGGAATCAAGATGGCGAAGGATGTTACATATGTGGCAAGTTTGGCCACTATGCTAGAGATTGCTACCAAGGAGGAAACCAAAGGAACTATAATCAAGGTTCTTCATACAAAGGCCAAGGTAATTATGCTTCTACAAGTTCAGAAAATGACAATCTCTTGATGATGCACATGAATGGGAATTCAAGCAAAGTAGATAACACTTGGTATATTGATAGTGGATGTAGCAACCATATGAGTTGCAATGCTTCTTGGTTTACTAATCTACATGTTCCCAAAGGTAAAGGACATGTAGAAACAGGTGATGATACAGCCCATGAGATCTCCCATGTTGGAGATGTAGCTTTGGATGACAAGGAGGAAGGAAGATGTCTCAAGGATGTCTTGCATGTACCTACCATCACAAAGAACTTGGTGTCCGTTGGGCAAATGGTTGAAAGAGGCTATCAAGTAAGGTTCAACAAAGGTGGATGCTTTGTGGAGAACCCTAAGCAAGGTTACAAGGTCATAGCAAGAGGAAAGAAGCAAGGGAGACTCTTCACTTTGGAGGTAAATTCTCATTCTACTCAACATGTCTACTTCACATATGGAAACAATAGGATTTCGGAGTTGGACTTGTGGCACAAGAGGATAGGTCACATCAACATACAAAGAATGAAGGAAATGCAATTCAAGAGGCTGGTTGAAGGTCTTCCCAACTTCCAAGGACAAGGTATGAAGCATTTATGTGAATCTTGTCAACTAGGGAAGCAAGCGAGACTTCCATTCAAGAAGAGTGGCTACATAAGCCAACATCCATTGGAGTTGATACAGACGCCTATACCGACTTACACAATGACATCAGGCCGACAACGCCTATTCAATTTCCTCGGTACAAGCCATGCCAGCCATGGTATAACCCTGATATGTTGTAGTGAAGAGGTATGCAAAATAATCTATATTACTATGAGTAATAATTCTCCTATGCTTTATAAATATTTTATTTTAAATTTATGTACTCTTGTTTCATTAAATAAATAGTGGCTGCTGCAAAGAAGAGAGTTAAGTTAGGTCATGCATCATGCTTAGGCCAAATGGCCATCTGCGCATTTTTGTTGCTACATTTTGTAATTATATGTATTATTGAAACTATATTTTTTATTTTATTTAAAGCACTAATAGTTAATCATTTTTATTTCTTTCAATGCAGCAAAATGATTGTGGCATTCATTTTTGAGTGAACATATAGGAGATCATTCAAAATGATTTTGTGACTATTATGAAATTTGATATACTTTATTTTATTTTTATTCATGTTTTATATGTTTTATTTATTTATGTTTGTTATGCCTAATATATGAGTATTGTGGAGAATTCAATATGGATGAGGTGGAGAGATAAACACATGGAAGACAATATTGTTTGTTACAGGATATTGACCTCTCTACCCATTATCCATCTTGAGATACATCATATCATGTGGATGGTCATGATGATGTGAATGATCATGATGATCTATATGATCATGATATGGTGTTGGGAAGTTGCGGACACATGGCTGGTGGATCAGTCAACCGCTAAATCCCTCGGCACATGTAGGGTGTTGGAGACAATCTTAGGTGTTTTAGGTATATTTTTCTTTAGTCTAAGGTAAATGAAATTCTAAATAACTAAAATCTAAGAAATAACTAATAGGTAATTATAACACTTTATACTTCTAAGAACCATATGGCTAGGATGCTCTATACATATCAATAACTTCTTGAGGTGTAGGTAATATCAAAGTTTCCTCAGTTATATTTTCTTTTATAATTTTGTCTTCTTGGGTTTCTATATGCTCAGCTTGCGTACGCCTAATTAAGGGTGGTGGAAATGAATCTATGTTATCGTGAGGGTTAATAGATGCAATCGAAAATAATGCTAAAAATCTATTAAGATAATAATCATGAGATACTGATATTAAAGATTCGTGTGTAATAATATCCTTAACTACTTCTACTTCGATTTCTAAAGTTGCATTATTTTCCGATTCAATTGTGTGTTCAGAAGACATCGACAATAAAGATAATGGGAATAGAAATTGAATTAATGCTAATGACAATAATTGGTGTTTACAATGTTATAAATCAATCTTTCTAAATGATGTAATTTATCTAAAAGGATGCTAAAAACTAGTGAATCCTATACAAAAGCTTAATCAAAGATAATTTCTATGGATTTATATCAGATTGATGGATCTTTGGTTTGTTGAATTCTTCACTTTTGTTTGTAATGCTCTTCGATACTTCTTTTTGTAATGTCTGCAAGAAACATTCGAATCATAAGTATACCTCAAAAAAAATCATTTACATTTAATATGCATGCTAAAATTACTCATACATAAGCTACATATGCCTATATGACCATGCTAACATACACTTACTTGAATACTAACACACACTCTAATTCATGTTAATATACTTGTTCAATCTCTTATGCACATACAAATATGCTAACACATATTCTAACTATTTATATACTATCATACTTTTAAGAAAGTCACTAACTCAATTATGCGCATACATGCTAATCATGCATACACTAATGCACATTCATATTTATGTTCATGCATTATCCACATACATATGCTTAACATATACTCAAACATACATGCACCTGCACACATGCTAACTCTATATTAATCATGTATACACATGCATACATACACTTATGCACACACATGCACTCATGCACACACATGTATGCTAATATCTCATTCATTATGCATATAATCATACATATACATAATAATAATTAATATGTACCAATACTAAATGACATGCACACATTCCTTAGCTCCTGCATCTACATACAATGCACATATGTATTTATGCATAATATTTGCATACTTCTCAGCTCTTCTCAATTATTTTAAGTATTGCAGTCCATAACGATACTAGGATTGCCCTATTATTGTAATATCAACTGAGCAATTGTTTACATATTATGAGGAAATCAATTTTCCATATACGACCCAAATGACAAGTTCCTCAAGCTACTACAAAGCATGTCCAATACTCTCCAAATTTCCTGTGTCAATAATAGCCCAAGACTATTTCTACATGATGGTCCTATTGTGTGAAAGCATTGTACCTAGGACATACTTCAAAACATGCAATGCTATTGATTTCATTACCGACTAAGAAGCCTGAAGATTCGATTGTCAAAAATAATCTACCGATTGCCTCAACACCTTTATCTGTCGAGCCAAAACATCAAACCCTTTCATTTCCTCTCTCTTTCTCTCTCTCTCTAAGTGCGTTCTGTCCGTGACTGGAGACCTACTCCCATTTTATTCAAAGCCTTCACGAAGAAGGGAAACCTGTGCTCTCGTATTGCCACCATTTTTACTCTGCCCAAAGCATTGGACTTTACTATGCTGATTAGCTTTCCTATAGGGGCATATATCTATGCGTGCCTTGTCGAAAGATTTCCCATATCTGTTCTCAGAATAGCCAAGCGGCGATGGCAAAACATGTTGATGACAGAGTTTCGGTCATATCAGACTATTGCTGTAGCGTTCAAGATTAACTTTTACATGAAATCATCAAAAGATTGTTGAATGTTGGGTCATTAGAGGAGAGCTTCATCTGAATTGATTGTGAGATTGGACTGGTGCAGACATCATCTCGTGAAAGACGACGACCATATATGCTGACCAAGCGTCATATTTCAATGCTCTTCCTCTGTGAATTTCAAATCGCTGCACAGGCTTTGAGGCCAAAAACAAGAGTGGTGATGCTGGGTATGCAGCCGTCAGATTGCATCTGGCCAAAGCAAAGAACGACGTCTTCCCAATGCCCAGTCTACTATATCCTACAATTAAAACATTCCATGTCACAATGTCTCGTGCTGGAAAGTTTATCAAAAGTTTCTTGTGCTTTTGTCATGAAGTCACACTTGGCATACATGTCAACCAAACTGCTGCCCACGAGAAGATGCCCTTCCAAGCCTCTCCGAGCCACTTCAGCATGCAAAGCAATGCCTATGGTTTCAGCTTTTAATGAATACACGCCTTGAGCAGGGTTAATATACTAGATTCGTTGTAATAAACACAGTTCTCTTGCATTTGCTAGAAAATGTGGAGGGCATTGCGTAGCTTTCCGTATTGCACCAGCCCAAAGATGAGAGAATTTCATGATGTTGGAGACCTGAACGTAAGTGCGTCGAATACTTCAACAGCTTCTTCAACATCTCCAACCGTAATTAGCACAGAAACAAGGTAGTTTCCGAGACACGAATATTCTTGGATACTAGACTTGCGCATGCAAGGATACAGTGAAACACTTGAAATTTGGACTGTCTGATATTTGCAAGCGCGTAAAATGCACCTGAGGTGATCCGAGGAAGGAAGAGTAGGCATACATCCATCCTTATCTCAATTCAATGACATGCACTCTGTAGGTCTGCTTAAAACAATACCACCCGAACTCAAGAATCTGATGCTGGTATACTGTGGAGGACCAAGGCGATGAGATCATCCGTCATCTACTTACGTGCTTCCTCCCGTAATCTAGGACCTAGGAAAAAGTAGCTGAAACGACCAAAGCCTCAGCAGATTCAGCTCCTCTTTCAGCAAGTTTCTTTTTTCTCTCAGCTAGATGATTAGTACACACCCCTATGCTCCTTAGACTTGCTCCTTAGACTCACAGTAATATGCATGTTAACCCTTTGTGTGCACACGAGTGCAGCTATCTCTTTCTCTCTCACCTGCTACAACCGCCATCTCCTCTAACTAACAATCGCCTATCAGACACTGCCATAGAAAAGGAAAAACAAGCTAACTCTTTTTTTAGCTTAATCGTACTTCAAATATCAGCAACCAAAAGAAATAAAAACAAATCTCCTCTCTTTCTATAGAGCACACAGCTCTGCCAATCAGCGGGTGACCTCCTCTGTCCTGTGTGGATAGATACGGAGCTAAAGCTATGCATAATGAAGATATCAGAGGAAAAGAAGACAAAGGAGAATGAGCACCTGCAAGAAACATTAGGAAATAACAAAGCTCATCACACATTTAAATACATACACAAGTCATTTCTAAATCACTCTTTTTCTTTTAACTTTTAATCTGCAACCTCACTTTAATCCATTAAAACTCACCACACTTTTTTTTACTACTTTAACTACTTTTAATCTCCAACCTCACTTTAATCCATTAAAACTCACCACACTTTTTTTTACTACTTTAACTACACTTCATTTTTACTCCTCTCTTTTCATCTTCACTAATTCTCACCATTCTTTCTTTTAACCAACTTTATTCACTTTAAGTGCATATCTTTTATGATCCACTCATTACATCACTTTAATTCCACGTCTTATATGAACCATTCTTTAGATTCATACTCTCACACACCACTAATTAATTATCCATTGAATTTATCATTTTAATTTAATTATCCTACATTTTCATAAATAAATAATTCATTTAATTTAAGCTTAGTTCAGGGTTTCAAATTACTAATTCCTTTATTTAAATTCACACCCATGATTAAATTAACTAGATAGATCTTATTTTAATTTTTAATAAATCAATGTTCATTTTATAGATTAATTTAGTTAAAAACCTAGAATTTTAACCCTTAAAACTCACTAAACCCCTTAAAACATACTTGAAACCCATCAAAAACCCATTGAAACCCTTTGAAAACCTCGCTTTAACCCTAACATTAACCAAGAATTAATGCTCTTAACTTAAATACACATGAATGAACATAAACCTAGGGTCTTAAACCCATAATCCAATGTTTCATTGACCTAAACACACATTATACAAGTAGTTTAGGGTAAACCCTAATATGAACTTATGTTTTGTTCATCCATTTGAACCTGCAAACACTTAACGAGGGGTTAGTTCCAAGCAAAATATTATAATAAAAGGATTAGAATTAATCAATAAACAATTTTTTAATTTTCCTGGTCGTCAACAGAAAGGTTGAAAACCTTCGGACATTGGCCACACCTGCACATAGTCCTCGATGGGCCAAACCTGCAGATCATAGAAGGCAATATCAAATTCTTTTGAAAAATGTTTCTCAAATTATTTTGAAACAGTATTTGAAATATGCTCGTTCACATAAGTACAACGTCTGATAGTGAAGAAAACTTTTTAAATTATATAAGCTTGAATTACAAACTTTTTCGTTCAATGCATGAATTTGAAAACAAGATTTAGAAATTTCTATAGAAGTCATTCAGATAGTCCTAGTACTTTCTCTTCTATCAACCCTGTTCAAAAGTAATAAATATTTTATATAAGTGTTCTATCCCTCATTCCCTAGCCACTTGTCATAAGATGCATCTAACTAATTCCTCTATAGCATACATCTGCCTCACATTGCCCGCAATACAAACCAGAATGATTTCAAGATCACAAGTGATTCATAGTAACTTTTTTTTTTATTTTTTTTAAATTTTAATGCAGCAACCATTAATGTATTGCTTTAAGCATCTGTTCTTTCTTTGCAATGTTTTTGTTAGAGGGGAAAGGCTTAACCCCTATTTAGACCAGAGGTTCTAGAGGAATGCAATAGTGGCAACTAGGATCTCATAAGCTAAATGGTTTGGAAGTTAAGGTAGCCTACCTATATAAAATAAGCTTACTTCTACTAGGAGTCGAAAGTCAAGTTTTCCCATTTATAGCCTTTTGACAGCCATAGAGTCTCTAATTCCTATCTTCATCTCATACACATTCCTTCTTCACTTTTGAATTTTGTACTTTATAATTTTAATAGTTCCCCTTACATATCAGAAGAATGTACAAATCTAATCATGAATGCAAGAAAGTTAATAAACAACTGAAAAATAAATCATAAATCAGAATTGTTTCACCTCATTTCTTTTATTCATCTTCAACGTTGCCTGTCATCCAAATATTTCTTTGATTGCTTGGATTTTAGGCTTCATGTACTATCTTCAATCTCATGCTCTTCATCTTTATCATAAAACAATCTTTAATTTATTTGATCAGAAAGCATCTTCAACTGCTGCTAACAATCAACAACATCTAGACTCACAAGAAAAAATTAGTTTTCATAAATAATTTTTTTTCTTCATATATGTAAAAGAAAAAAAAACATATTTAAAAGAAAATTTAAACATCATTTTTATTAAGAATTCATTCAGCATTTTTCTCGTCATATAATAAGTCATAAATTTATTCATTTCTTTGTTTGAATAATTAAACTCTTTTACCTACAATTAAATTCTTAAGAGTTATAAAATTTTTCATAATGTTTTATAATTTTTTTAGGGATTCCATTATAATAAATGAATTGTAAATACAAGGAAGGAAAATATAATGAAAAACTTTCTAGAATATCTATAGATGGGTGCGAGACATCAATCCAAGAAACACCGTTGGCTCGGTCAACAGTGGTATCTATTCGAAATCTTGATCTAAGTGTCTTAAAGGAGTTTTTCTTAGAGACCTATGATTACGAGGATGGTTTATACAAAGCATCATGAATTGGACAGATTTAAGGCCATCACGTGAACGAATTCTTGCGAAAGCACTTCCATCGTCCAATACTTTTGTCTCCATTCTTTGTTCACAAATGAACGGCTGCCCCAAAATAATTCGGTAGGAATAGTCATCATGAACGAAGAAATTATGTTCCTCTTTAACATCTCCTATAGCGATCGGAACATTTGCACAAGCTCCTAGTAAATAGCCAGAAGCATTGTTGGCTTCCTTCATTTTCCACCCATGATCTCTATCAATAGGCCATATACCTTCGTTATATATCTCCCTCGAAACTACATTGATTTTTGATCTTGAATCTATTAAAGCTACTTGCGGTTTATTATTATTACCTATCTTAATCATAGCTTCAGTGGTACCCCTTGCCCAATGTTTCTGAGTATAAGGACTATTTGGGTCATCATTTCCTTTTTCCAAATGTCCAATTACGGGCCCCAAATAATTTCTATGATCAAAAGATTCTTGATAGTCAGATTCATTAATTTGTACAACACTCACTTTTGGTTCATCCTGTTCTTTCCTTTCTTCCATTTCGATATCCTTCATTCTATACTCTACAGGTTATCTTCGTCTTTTAATGATACTCATGAAATCTTTCTTCACATGTGTTCTTGAAAATGCTAGCCATTCCTCCAATGTCATGGTTACCTCTGCTTTCATAATTTTTTCATCCATGACCTTCCAAATGTCTATTTGTTTCTCGATTTGCGAGATCAATCAAAAAGTCCGAGGTTTCTTTTTCGGTTTTTCTTCGTTACTACCTTCTTCACGTATGGGTTTCATTTCATTAGGTTTATCCTGACTTCTATCTTCATTTGATGTTTTCTTTTCTAAATTTTCTACTACTTTCTTTACTTTCCCCTTATTTTGAGGTTTCTTATCTTGTTCTTGTTGTTTAATATCTTGACTAGGCTCTGTCCTAGGTGGTTCATTAACTGACTTAGTAGTTTCACCCTCTTTTCTATCCCTAGTTATTCGTTTAGAATGTCCCTCTTCATCACGTTTTCTTTTCTCATCTACATTAATTTCATAAGCATATACTCAGAACATATCTACTGGCTCATTCCAACATGTCTTTGATCTAATATCTGAGCTCATAGCATATAAGTTCTCAATTGATAACTTCCCCCTACTAGGAGTATCATAAACTTGATTCCAAAAGTCACAATTAGAGTCATCACTTTCAATCCTACAAGCATATGTATTTTGGCTTGTGTAGGCTTCAAAGAAGGTTTTCATACCCCCTTTGCCATAATTTGATGCCAAAGGTCTTTTTGTTACATAGTCACAGCTCTTTCGATCAACTTCTATGACCCAATTCCTATCTTTGGCCTCTTTGAATAAGTTACATGTCTAGTGTGGATGATCTAAATCATCACACCAGAGACATCTGCGGGCTTGGTTAAATGGTATTCTAGTTGGCATCCGATTCCTAGGATTTTGTTCTAACTCTTTTGGTTTCTCTTGATCTCTCAATCTAATCTCTTGCATACTCTTTATAGAAGCTATGTCAGTTGCCAAAGTCTCCATATGTTTGGCAAGTGATTATACTGATGTTTTTAACATTGTAATTTCTGATTCGTCCTTACTAGGGTTATGAGAAGGGTGATCATTTTCTAACTTCCCTAGTGCATCTCTTTCATTTACTCTTGGAGTTTGCATCTGATTTCGCTCCTATCTTTGGGCTAGCCTATGGACAACGGCTTGAACGTTATCCCAATTTCCAGTAAGCCCACTCGTAGTGGCTCCATCCTCAAGCATTGGTTCTAGATCACATCTAAGAGAAGGGTCTAACATACTTAGGAAACTTTGTAATTTATCCAATTCTAGAGCTGTTCGGTCTGCTTGAGGCATTTAGTTAAATTTCACGTCAACCTCAGTTACTCCCTGAGTTATATGTTGGTCTAGTTTCGTAGTTCCTACCCATCGCATGAATGTAGCCCTATTATTCTTACTGTAATCTTCATGCGAAAATTCAGTAAGAAGCTAAGTTTTGAAATTTGCCCAAGTCATGTTTGGTTGAACTACTCTCAATTGGATTCTATCTCTAGTAAAACCATGAGCAATACGTATAAATGTGTCTTTTTTATTATCTTCAGGTAACCCATATTGTTCTGTCGATTGTTCATAATATTTACGATAAGCTGTTGCATTTGTCCATTAAATTCCCACCTATCCATTTTAATTGCATCTATGATTTTTCAAATACGTTGCTCTTCAAAGTGGTCAGTCATATTAGATAAATCTAACTTTACCGATAGATATAAACTATAAGTATGTAGTTCACGTAATAGTACGTCTATTTCTTGATCTTGATGCGACGTCGTGGTAAAAGATACTTTGCAAACAGAAATAAAGAAAATTTTCCTACTCCTTTGCAAACTGAAGTAAAGAAAATTTTCCTACTACTTTGCAACCAGAAATAAAGAAAACTTTTCCTACTATTTTGCAATCAGAAATAAAGAAAATTTTCCTAGTCCTTTACAAACAGAAATAAAGAAACTTTTCCTACTGCTTTGCAAACAAAAATAAAGAAAATTTTCCTACTACTTTGCAAATAGAAATAAAGAAAATATACCTGATCAACCTCGATGAAGAGGATCTTTGTGAATGTGCTTTGTGCAAAGTCTTTACATTAAGATTGATCAAAATAATCTAATACATCAATTCTAAGTATGCATGTGTAATCGTTGCTTTCACAAAACTTGAGGGACAAAGGTGGCGTGACGAGGATCCTTCTACTTGTAAATCTCCGTGGAGGCGCTCAGGACAAAATGACCAGCCCTCAACAGCTAGGAGATCACAAGATTTAAGAGTCAACTTTAGCTACCAAGGATGTCGAAACTTCTCCTTCAATCTCCAAATTTCCTATATATGCATATGCAAAACAGAAATTAAAATATACCTTTATACCTAAGGTGTCGCGCCGAACCTTCACGTCAGGTTCACCAAATGTCGGAAAGTTGCGGACACACGGCTTGTGGATCAGTCAACCGCTAAATCCCTCGGCACACACAGGGTGTTTGAGACAATCTTAGGTGTTTTAGGTATATTTTTCTTTAGACTAAGGTACAAGAAATTCTAAATAACTGAAATCTAAGAAATAACTAATAGGTAAATATAACACTTTATACTTCTAAGAACCGTATGGCTGGGCTGCTCTATACCTATCAATAGCTTCTTGAGGTATAGGTAATATCAGAGTTTCCTCAGTTATAGATGCAATAAAAAATAATGCTAAAAATCTATTAAGAGAATAATCATGAGATACTGACATTAAAGATTTGTCAGATTCAATTGTATGTTCAGAAGACATCGACAATAAAGATAATGGGAATAAAAATTGAATTAATGCTAATGATAATAATTGGTATTTACAATGTTATAAATCAATCTTTCTAAATGATGTAATTTATCTAAAAGGATGCTAGAAGCTAGTGAATCCTATACAACAGCTTAATCAAAGATAATTTCTATGGATTTACATTAGATTGATGGATCTTTGGTTTGTTGAATTCTTCACTTTTGTTTGTAATGCTCTTCGATACTTCTTTTTGTAATGTCTGCAAGAAACATTCGAATCATAAGTATACCTCAAAAAAAAAAATTTACATTTAATATGCATGCTAAAATTATTCATACATAAGCTACATATGCCTATATGACCATGCTAACATACACTTACTTGAATACTAACACACACTCTAATTCATGTTAATATATTTGTTCACACTCTTATGCACATACAAATATGCTAACACATATTCTAACTATTTATATACTATCATACTTTTAAGAAAATCACTAACTCAATCATGCTCATACATGCTAATCATGCATACACTAATGCACATTCATATTTATGTTCATGCATTATTCATATACATATACTTAACATATAATCAAACATACATACACATGCACACATGCTAACTCTATATTAATCATGTATACACATGCATACATACACATGCACACACATGCACTCATGCACACACATGTATGCTAATATCTCATTCCTTCTGCATATAATCATACATATACATAATACTAACTAATATATATCAATACTAAATGACATGCACAAATTCCTTAGCTCGTGCATCTACATACATATTAATGCACATATGTATTTATGCATACTATTTGCATACTTCTCAACTCTTCTCAATTATTTTAAGTATTGCAGTCCATAACGATACTAGGATTGCCCTGTTATTGTAATATCAACTGAGCAATTGTTTACATATTATGAGGAAATCAATTTTCCATATATGACCCAAATGATGAGGTCATCAAGCTACTACAAAGCATGTCTAATACTGTCCAAATTTCCTATGTCAACAATAGACCAAGACTATGGCTGCATGACGATCCTATTGTGTGAAAGCATTGTACCTAGGACAAACCTCAAAACATGCAATGCTATTGATTTCATGATGGACTAAGAAGCTTGAAGATTTGAGTGTCAAAAATAATCTATCGATTGCCTCAACACCTTTATCTGTCAAGCCAAAACACCCAACCCTTTCATTTCCTCTCTCTTTCTCTCTCTCTAAAAGTGCGTTCTGTCTGAGACTGGAAACCTACTCCGGTTTTATACAAAGCCTTCATGAGGAAGGGAAACCTCTTCTCTCATATTGCCACCATTTTTTCTCTGCCCAAAGCATTGGACTTTACTATGATGATTAGCTTTCCTATAGGGGCATATATCTGAAAGAACTTGGAGAAGCTTGTCGAAGGTAGAAAAGTGCGTTTCAAGGCGACGAAGTTTGGTGAGGCCAACCGGCACAAGACCAGCCCTTGAGCTTATGGAGACTCAAATAGACCTTATAGTCATGTAATAAGTGAAAAGAAACACACTATGTACTTTGGAGCATCAAGGAGAATGATTCGATACAAAACAGATAGGTTCGCGGGTCGACTAGCTCAAAAAACTTACTATCTATGGAAGGGCCAATGAACTTCAAATGCCCATAGCGACCATCGTGATTACAATTAGAAACAATCCTTTTATGGGAGTGATACACATATGGTTGAGTGTATGGAATGCACAAAAGTATAAGGAATAAGCAAAATATGCTATAGGAATGAATGCGACATTCACCGGTGGTACTTCCTATTTTTCAGGAATACGTAGAGATTGACCCCGAGGCAGGAAAATGCACATTTCTCCAAATCTACTGAATTAAATGCTTTGAAAATTTACTGGCATAAACTTTACACTAATACCTTTCCAAGGAGTCCTCTTGCACTCAATTTGGAGCTCTGGAGAGAGAGCAGCAACCTCTGCAAGAGTACTCTTGGGGAAGAAGATGATGCAGAAAATTGAAAGAGCAAGACAATGATGGTCACAAGTGTATGTATATTGCTTCCATGTAATGTACAAGTGATTTTAAGTCTTTATATAGACTTTAGGAGTGTTCCACGACTTTTACAAGTTGAATTTGAATTCAAATGAAGGTGGGAATGGTTGTTGGAGGGAATCAATTCACTTTCCTATAATCTAGGAAAAGTGAAGATCTAGTTTGATCTACTTTTAGGTGATTGATTGCTTGATTGAATGCAACTTCAACCACCACAAATTGGTGGGATTTGGGCTCTATATTTGTACCTTTACATGTGTAAAGCTCAAGGCTTTTACAACGGTAAATGAGCCATCAAAAATCTCTCAAAAAAAAAACAATAAATGAGCATAAGAAAAAAGAACTCTCCAACGGATATTCTCTCGACGCGACAGCCTTTGATGTAGATCAAATCCACCTCAAGCATAGTGTAAGCTTGATGTTCCAATAGCTCCCCCTCAAGCTAAAGCATGCTTGAGTCTTCATTCTCTGATAGGTTGAATACCTGCCATAGCTTTGAATCTACAAAGCTTTACTCCATCAAGTGCCTTCGTCATCATATCTGCTACTTGCTTTTCAGTCGGAACAAAAGAAATGTCAATCTCCTTTGCCATGAGCTTCTCTCTGATGAAGTGGTAATGGACTTCTATGTGCTTGGTTCTCACATGGAAAATAGGATTTGCCGCTAGATGCATGGAACTTACATTATCTCCAAATATGTGAGGTTTGGAACTCAGTAGTCCCAAATCTGTATACAATGCTTTTAACCATATTGCCTCTTGAGTTGCTATGGTCAAGCCTCTGTACTCTGCTTCAGTTGAAGATAAAGCAACTGTTGGTTGCTTCTTAGAACTCCATGACACTAGCTTCGAACCTGCAAATGCTAAGTAACCAGATGTACTTTTTCTATCATCCTTAGCTCCTGCCCAATCTCCATCTGAGTAGATTTTGATATCCAAATCTGAAGAGTAAGGATAGAATATACCTTCATTGATTGTACCTTTGAGATACTTAAGTACTCTCTTATCCGCATCCATGTGTGGTCTTCTCGGTGAGTGCATGAAATTACTAAGCACTCCCACACTATACGAGATGTCTGCCCTTATATGAGTAGCATATATCAAGAAACCTACCAAGCTTTGATACTCTTTAATGTCTTCAGTTTTCTCACCTTCATAAACACTTAGTTTATGATTCATCACCAAAGGTGTACCTCCAGGTTTAGTGTTCTCCATTTTGAACTTGAGAAGAAGATCCTGAATGTATCTTCTTTGAGTCAAATACATTCCTTCATCTGTGTATATCACCTGCATACCTAGGAAATATGTGAGCTCACCTAGGTCACTGATTTTGAACTCCTCTTGCATGTGTCTCTTGATTCTTTGAATGCCATTTAGATCATCACTTGTCACAATAATATCATCTACATATACACATAGATAGATAACCTCATTGTGATCCCTTTTGATGAATAGAGGAGGATCTGAGCTGCTAGCTTTGAACCCTTGATCTTGAAGATATGTAACCAACCTGTAATTCCAAGCTCTAGGAGCTTGTTTCAATCCATACAATGCTTTCTTAAGTCTGCAAACATAAGATGGATGATTAGGGTTTTCAAAACTTGGTGGTTGTGACATGTATACCTCTTCACTTATCCAACCATTTAAGAATGCATTTTTCACATCAAGTTGGAGGAGTCTCCAATTCCTTGCAGCAGCTACACTTATCAATGTCCTGATTGTAGTCATCTTTGCAACTGGTGAGAATGTTTCCTCATAGTCTATACCATGAGTTTGTGAGCATCCTTTGGCAACTAATCTTGCCTTGTACTTGCAAACTGATCCATCTGAATTTCTTTTAACTTTATATACCCATCTGCAACCAATTACCTTTTGATTCGGCGACATTGGAACCAAATCCCAAGTGTCCATCACCTTCAATGACTCTATCTCTTTGTTCATGGCCTTTTCCCAATTAGGGTTTCCCTTTGCCTCTTCGTAGATTGAGGGTTCCTCTAAAATAGAGTCTTTTGCCAAGTAGATTGAATGCTTTGTAACAAACGTGGAATCATATCCATACCTTTCTGGTTGTTTCTTCTCTCTTGCTGATCTTCTAGGTGCTTGTTTGGAGCCTTCTCCAACCTCTTGCATCTTTGCTTTGCCTCTTGACTTCCATAGCTTGTAATCCCTTTCTCTTTCATCTTGGTCATTGTCTGTATCACTTCTTGGATCCTGGACTTGTGTATCATGCTTGCTTCCTAATTGATGAGAGTCAGAATCAAGATCATATGGTAGTGTTACCTTTTGTTTGTCTTCATCATACCAAGACCTGTGTTCTTCAAACACAACATCTCTACTTGTAGTGAATTGCTTGGTTGAAGGATTGAAGAACCTGTAACCCATCTGAGTTGAATCATATCCAATAAACACTGCCTTTGTTGCCCTTTCATCTAGCTTACCTCTTATTTGTGATGGTACATGAACATAAGCTAAACAACCAAAAACCTTGCAATGTCCAAGACTAGGTTTTCTTCCATGCCATGCTTCATAAGGAGTCATACCTTGAAGTGATTTGGATGGTAGTCTATTGACAAGGTACACAGCAGTTGAAATAGCTTCTGCCCATAGATAATGTGCAACTTCTTCTCTTCAAGCATTGTTCGGGCTGATCCAACTAATGTCTTGTTTCTCCTCTCTGCAATTCCATTAAGTTGAGGAGAGTACCTAGTAGTCACTTCCCTTTTGATACCTTTGTCCTGCAAGAACTCATCAAACTCTTTGGAGAAGTATTCTCCCCCTCCATCAGATCTGAGCTTCTTTAGTGATCTACCTGTATGATTCTCCACATGTGCAAGATACTTCTTGAAGCAATCAAACACTTCATTCTTACTCTTGATAAAGTATAGAACAGTCCACCTACTATGGTCGTCGATAAATGAGACATAATACCTTGATCCTGCCAATGAAGGTTCTTGACTTGGTCCCCATACATCTGTATGTACTAAGTCCAATAAGTTGTTGTGGATGTAGCCTTTGTGGTTGAATGGTTGTCTTTGTGCCTTCCCAATCTGACACGCATCACACCTGTTGATCATGTGTTGCTTTGATATGTTCGGCAGTCCTAGAACACTTTGATCCCTGCATATATCCTTCAAGGTTCTTTCATTCACATGAGCAAGTCTCTTATGCCACACTTCAAGCTCACTTAGGGTTTGAGACCCAAAGTTGAATAGAGCTATGTTCCTGGTTTCTCCTACTTCAAAAGTAAAGAGCCTACCATGCTTCTCACCTCGGGCTATCTTTTTGAAGCCTTGACATGGATCTTTCACAAAAGCTCCATGTTGGGTGAACCTAACTTGCAAGCTTTTTTCAACTATTTGGCCTACACTTATTAGGTTTTTAGTGATAGTGAGTACATAGAGAACCTTAGTCAGAATGTTTGTCCTGCCATTGGAAGCTTTGACATTACCAATCTTCTCCACATTGTGCTTTGTGTCATCCCCTGCTTGCACTTCATGTCTATGCTTTTGACTTTCCAAGTCAGATAGAAGAGCAATGTTGCCTGCAACATGATTCGAACATCCTGAATCTATGTAGAACAAATGATCATCTTCTTTACCTTCTTTGTGGCTTAGATTCATAAGAAGCAATGAGTCTTCATGTGGTTGATCTTCTGAATAATTGTTGTAGTCCCTTCTATTATAGCCTCTATTGTTGTTGTTGAAGTTGTATCCACCTCTGCCTCTATTGCTGCCATATCCACCTCTTCCACTTCCTTTCTGGGTCTTCCCATCGAACCAGCAATTCTGAGTGGTGTGGTTGGTCTTATTGCATATGGCACAAGGTTGAACATTCTGACCTTTGTCTTTGTCTTGCTTTGGTCCTTTCTTCTTCCCTTTCCACTTGCTCTTGCTTGCAAAGTTGGCTTGGGAAGTCTCTTCTTCGTCTTCATCCTTCTTCTTGCCTTTCTGCTTCTTATCCTTCTTATCTGCATATAGAGCACTAGTTGAATTACCATGATAAGAGTTACCTTCCTTTATGCTATTGTTGGCTTCTTGATTGAAGAGTTGTCTAAGAAAGATGTTGAAGTCTGGAGTCTGCACATCCATGATGAGATTATAAGCCGTCGTGAAGGATTGCCATTGCTTATCACTTCGAATGCCGTTGAGAATTCGCCTCATGATGACCTCTTCTTCAACCAGCTCTCCAATAGATGCTAACTGATCTGCAACCTCTTTGACCTTGGTAACAAACTCTATGATGGTTTGTTTGGTCGTCTTCTTCATTTGGTTGAACTCGTTCCAAAGATGATTTTTTCTTGCTTTGGTACTAGCAGAAAAGAGAGTCTCGAGGGCATCCCAAGTCTCTTGAGATGTCTTGCATCCTCTAATATGTGGTAATAGAAAGTCAGAGATAGATTTTAGCATGTACGACCTTGCTTGAGCATTCCTTGCGCACCAAAGTGTGAGCTTATCTGTCTCCTCTTGTGTAGGTCCTCCTTTGGATCTTGGAATAGGCATAACTTCATCACCTGCTACAATTCCATTAAGATTTCTACCTTGCAAGTAGGCCTTCATCTTGATTTGCCAAGCCACGTAGTTGTGTCGATCAAGCTTCTCAATCATTGAGGGAAACCCGTCACCCATCTTGATCTAGCCCTGATACCACTGAAAGAACTTGGAGAAGCTTGTCGAAGGTAGAAAAGTGTGTTTCGAGGCGACGAAGTTTTGTCAAGCCAACCGGCACAAGACCAGCCCTTGAGCTTATGGAGACTCAAATAGACCTTATAGTCATGCAATAAGTGCAAAGAAACACACTATGTACTTTGGAGCATCAAGGAGAATGAGTCGATACAATACAGATAGGTTCGCGGGTCGACTAGCTCAAAAAACTTACTATCTATGGAAGGGACAATGAACTTCAAATGCCCATAGCAACCAGCGTGATTACAATTAGAAAAAATCCTTTTATGGGAGTGATACACATAGGGTTGAGTGTATGGAATGCACAAAAGTATAAGGAATAAACAAAATATGCTATAGGAATGAATGCGGCATTCACTGGTGGTACTTCCTATTTTGCAGGAATATGTAGAGATTGGCCCGGAGGCAAAAAAACTCAGATTTCGCCAAATCTACTGAATCAAATGCTTTGAAAATTTACAGGCTTAAACTATACACTAATACCTTTCCAATGAGTCCTCTTGCACTCAATTTGGAGCTCTAGAGAGAGAGCAGCAGCCTCTGCAAGATTACTATTGGCGAAGAAGATGATGCAAAAAATTGAAAGAGCAAGACAATGATGGTCACAAGTGTATGTATACTGCTTCCATGTAATGTACAAGTGATTTCAAGTCTTTATATAGACTCTAGGAGTGTTCCAGGACTTTTACAAGTTGAATTTGAATTCAAATGAAGGTGGGAATGGTTGTTGGAGGGAATCAATTCACTTTCCTACAATCTAGGAAAAGTGAAGATCTAGTTTGATCTACTTTTAGGTGATTGATTGCTTGATTGAATGCAACTTCAACCACCACAAATTCGTGGGATTTGGGCTCTATATTTGTACCTTTACATGTGTAAAGCTCAAGGCTTTTACAACGATAAATGAGCCATCAAAAATCTCTCAAAAAAAAATACAGTAAATGAGCATAAGAAAAAAGAACTCTCCAACGGATATTCTTTCGACGCGATAGCACTTGAGCATGCAAAACAATGTCTATGGTTTGAGCTTTTAAATGAATACACGCCTTGAGCAGGGTTAATATACTAGATTTGTTGTCATAAACACAATTCTCTTGCATTTGCTAGAAAATGTGGAGGGCATTGCGTAGCTTTCGGCATTGCACGAGCCCAAAGAAAAGAGAATTTCATGATGTTGGAGACCTGAACGTAAGTGTGTCGAATACTTCAGCAGCTTCGTCAACATCTCCAATCGTAACTAGCACAGAAACAAGGTAGTTTCCGAGACACGAATATTCTTGGATACTAGACTTGCGCATGCAAGGATACAGTAAAACACATGAAATTGGGACTGTCTGATATTTGCAAGCGCGTAAAATGCACCTGAGGTCGTCCGAGGAAGGAAGAGTAGGCATACATCCATCCTTATCTCAATTCAGTGACATGCACTCTGCAGGTCTGCTTAAAACAATACCACCCGAACTCAAGAATCTGATGCTCGTATAATGTGCAGGACCAAGGCGATGAGTTCATCCGTCATCTACTTACGTGCTTCCTCCGGTAATCTAGGACCTAGGAAAAAGTAGCAGGAATGACCAAAGCCTGAGCAGATTCAGCTCCTCTTGCAGCAACTTTCTTTTTTCTCTCAGCTACATGATTACTAGACACCCCTATGCTCCTTAGACTTGCGCAAATATTCTTCACACTAATATGCATGTTAGCCGTTTGTGTGCACACGAGCGCAGCTATCTCTCTCTCTCTCTCACGTGCTACAACCGCCATCTCCTCTAACTAATAGTCACCTGTCAGACACTACCAGAGAAAAAGGAAAACAAGTTTTTAGCTTAATCGTACTTCAAAAATCAGCAACTAAAAGAAATAAAAACAAATCTCATCTCTTTCTATAGAGCACACAGCTCTGCCAATCAGTCGGTGACCTCCTCTCTCCTGTGTGGATAGATAAGGAGCTAAAGCTATGCATAATGAAGATATCAGAGGAAAAGAAGACAAAGGAGAATGAGTACATGCAAGAAACATTAGGAAATAACAGAGCTCATCACATATTTAAAAACATACACAAGTCATTTCTAAATCACTCTTTTTCTTTTAACTTTTAATCTCCAACCGCACTTTAATCCATTAAAACTCACCACACTTTTTTTACTACCTTAACTACTTTTAATCTCCAACCTCAATTTAATCCATTAAAACTCACCACACTTTTTTTTACTACTTTAACGACACTTCATTTTTACTCCTCTCTTTTCATCTTCACTAGTTCTCACTATTCTTTCTTTTAACCAACTTTATTCACTTTAAGTGCATATCTTTTATGATCCACTCTTTACATCACTTTAATTCCACATCTTATATGAACCATTCTTTAGATTCATACTCTCACACACCACTAATTAATTATCCATTTAATTTATCACTTTAATTTAATTAGCCTATATTTTCATAAATAAATAATTCATTTAATTTAACCTTAGTTTAGGATTTTAATTTACTAATACCTTCGTATTTAAATTCACACACATGATTAAATTAACTGGATAGATCATATTTTAATTTTTAATAAATCAATGTTCATTTTATAGATTGAAACATACTTGAAACCCATCAGAAACCCATTGAAACCCTTTGAAAACCTGGCTTTAATCCTAACATTAACCAGGAATTAATGCTCTTAACTTAAATACACATGAATGAACGTAAACCTAGGGTCTTAAACCCATAATTCAATGTTTCATTGACCTAAACGCACAATATACGAGCAGTTTAGGGTAAACCCTAATATCAACTTATGTTTTCTTCATCCATTTGAACCTACAAACAGTTAACGAGGGGTTAGTTCCAAGCAAAACATTGTAATAATGGGATTAGAATTAACCAATAATCATTTTTTTAATTTTCCTGGTCGTCAACGGAAAGGTTGAAAGATTTTCGACATTTGCCCCCACCAAACTTGCACATCGTCCTCGATGGGCCAAACCTGCAGATCATAAAAGACAATATCAAATTCTTTTGAAAAATGTTTCTCAAATTATTTTAAAATAGTATTTGAAATATGCTCGTTTACATAAGTACAACTTCTAATAGTGAAGAAAACTATTAAAATTATATAAGCTTGAATTACAAACTTTTTCGTTCAATGCATGCATTTGAAAACAAGTTTTATAAATTTCTATAGAAGTCATTTAGATAGTCTTGGTACTTGCTCTTCTATTAACCCTGTTCAAAAGTAATAGATATTTTATATAAGTGCTCTATCCCTCATTCCCTAGCCACTTGTCATAAGATGCATCTAACTAATTCCTCTATAGCATACATCCACCTCACATTGCCTCCATTACAAACCAGAATGATTTCAAGATCACAACTGATTCATGGTAACTTTTTTTTTAAATTATTTTTTTTAATTTTAATGCAACAACCATTAATGTACTGCTTTAAGCATCTTTTCTTTCTTCGTAACTTTTTTGTTAGAGGGGAAAGGCTTAACCCCTATTCACAGCAGAGGTTCTAGATGAATGCAATAGTGGGAACTAGGATCTCATAAGCTAAATGGTTTGGAAGTTAAGGTACCTATATAAAATAAGCTTACTTCTACTAGGAGTTGAAAGTCAAGTTTTCCCATTTCTAGCCTTTTGACAGCCATAGAGTCTGTAATTCCTATCTTCGTCTCATACACATTCCTTCTTCAGTTTTGAATTCTGTACTTTATAATTTTAATAGTTCCCCTTACATATCAGAAGAATGTACTAATCTAATCATGAATGCAAGAAAGTTTATAAACAACTGAAAAATAAATCATAAATTAGAACTATTTCACCTGATTTCTTTTATTCATCTTCAATGTTACCTGTCATCCAAATATTTCTTCGATTTCTTGGATTTTAGGCTTCATGTACTATCTTCAATCTCATGATCTTCATCTTTATCATAAAAAAATATCTAATTTATTTGATCAGAAAGCATCTTCAACTGCTGCTAACAATCAACAACATCTAGACTCACAAGAAAAAATTAGTTTTCATAAATAAATGTTTTTTTTCTTCATATGTAAAAAAAAACATATTTTAAATTAAATTTAAACATCATTTTTATTAAAACTTCATTCACCATTTTCCTCATCATATAATAAGTCATAAATTTCTTCATCTCTTTGTTTGAATAACTTACTTGCAATTAAATTCTTAAGAGTTATAAAATTTTACATAATGTTTTATAAGGTTTTTAGGAATTTCATTATAATAAATGAATTGTAAATACGAGGAAGGAAAATATAATGAAAAACTTTCTAGAATATCTACAGATGGGTGCGAGACATCAATCCAAGAACCACCGTTGGCTCGCTCAACAGTGGCATCTATTTGAAATCTTGACATAAGTGTCTTAAAGGAGTTTTTCTTAGAGACCTACGATTGCGAGGATGGTTTATACAAAGCGTCATGAATTGGACAGATTTAAGGCCATCACGAGAACGAATTCTTGCGAAAGCACTTCCATCGTCAAATACTTAGTTCTCCATTCTTTGTTCACAAAAGAACGGCTGCCCCAAAATAATTTGGTAGGAGTAGTCATCATGAACGAAGAAATTATGTTCCATTTAACATCTCCTATAGCGATCAGAACATTTGCATAAGTTCCTAGTAAATAGATAGAAGCATTGTTGGCTACCTTCATTTTCCACCCATGATCTCTATCAATAGGCCATTTACCTTCATTATATATCTCCCTCAAAACTACATTGATTTCTAATCCTGAATCTATTAATGCTACTTGCGGTTTATTATTATTACCTATCTTAACCATAGTTTCAGTGGTACCCCTTGCCAAATGTTTCTGAGTATAATGACTATTTGGGCCATCATTTCCTTTTTCCAAATGTCCAATTACGGGGCCCAAATAATTTCTACGATCAGAAGATTCTTGATACTCAAATTCATTAATTTGTACAACACTCACTTTTGGTTCATCTTGTTCTTTCCTTTCTTCCATTTCTATATCCTCCATTCTATACTCTATAGGTTCTCTTCGTCTTTTAATGATACTCATGAAATCTTCCTTCAAATCTATTCTTGAAAATGCTAGCCATTCCTTCAATGTCATGGTTACCTCTGCTTTCATAATTTTTTCATCCATAACCTTTCGAATGTCAATTTGTTTCTCGATTTGTGAGATCAATCAAAAAGTTGAGGTTTCTTGTTCGATTTTTCTTCCCTACTACCTTCTTCAGGTATGGGTTGCGTTTCAGTAGGTTTATCCTGACTTCTATCTTCATTTGTTGTTTTCTTTTCTAAATTTTCTACTACTTTCTTTACTTTCCCCTTATTTTGAGGTTTCTTATCTTGTTCCTGTTGTTTAATATCTTGAGTAGGCTCCGTCATAAGTGGTTCATTAACTGACTCAGTAGTTTCACCCTCTTTTCTAGCCCTAGTTGTTCGTTTAGATTGTCCCTCTTCATCAAGTTTTCTTTTCCCATCTACATTAATTTCATGAGCATATACTGAGAACATATCTACTAGCTCATTCCAACATGTCTTTGATCTAATATCTGAGCTCGTAGCATATAAGTTCTCAATTGATAACTTCCCCCTACTAGTACTATCATAAACTTGATTCCAAAAGTTACAATTAGAGTCATCACTTTCAAGCCTACAAGCATATGTATTTTGGCTTGTGCAGGCTTCAAAGAAGGTTTTCATATCCCCTTTGCCATAATTTGATGCCAAAGGCCTTTTTGTTACATAGTCACAGATCTTTCGATCAACTTCTGTGACCCAATTCCTATCTTTGGCCTCTTTGAATAAGTTACATGTCCAGTGTGGATGATCTAAATCATCACACCAGAGACATCTGTGGGCTTGGTTAAATGGTCTTGTAGCTGGCATCTGATTCCTAGGATTTTGTTCGAACTCTTTTGGTTTCTCTTGATCTCTCAATCTAATCTCTTGCATACTGTTTATAGTAGCTATGTCAGTTGCCAAAGTCTCCATATGTTTGGCAAGTGATTCTACTGATATTTTTAACATTGTAATTTCTGATTCCTCTTTACTAGTGTTGGTGTAATTTGCAAGCCTACACATTTGGCTTGGAGACCTACAAGAAGATTCCTTTATGTGAGAAGAACCATAGGAACTTATGCTTGTGGTTTATTACCACTTTACTCCTTGTAAAAGTCTAAAAGACTTGGAATTTCTTATGTACACACCTACTTGATTAAAGTCGTGGAAAAGTTGTTGATTGATTGAGAGAATATCTCATTACCTTTTAGGTGAAAGATTCTAGGAGTTTGAATTTGAATTCAAACTTGAATTTTCAACTCAACTCTATAAAAGATGAAAGTCAAAAGTCGCGGGTAGCTCAGCTCATTTTTTTAGCTCAATTCCCGAGGCTTACACTACTGATCATTGAGAGTGTGAGGTCTACTCCATAGCCTTCACCTCTGAGTACCATTTAGCAATGTTAATCATGCCAATGGGAATTACATCTATCACTTCTGTGTTCTCTGAGTTCTCTACATTCAACTCTGTCAACTTCAAAGAGGCATATCTCAGTGCCTACTTCACCAAATCAAGTGATTCAAAGCTTGGTGGATCCAGCTCAAAGCATACTACAAGCATACAAAGTTTAAACCAACTTTGTTCAGCCAATCTCAAGAAATCACCGTCGAAGTGCTCACTAGTATTTGTCTGCATACTTCCTGAAAAGTCGGGAGTGTCCATAAAGTTGCTAAAGTTATTTCTCCTAGTATAGTTTATCATTTTGAATGATTCCACTTGCAAATGGTAGCTTACTAAGCTAATAGAATACCTCTTGAAGGAATTTTGCCAATTGTAAGTGTAGTGGTCATACTGAGTGAAAGACTGAGCAGGTATCAAGACCAAAATAGAAAGTTTTTCAGTTTTGTGATTCACAAACTCATCTGTTTTGATCAAGTCAGTATTTCCAAAGTACATATAGTATTTCTTGGTATCATTTGGAAGCTAAGGGTGTCTACTAATCATATATGGAGTCACTGAGGGCTGGTGAAAAGCAGGATTAGCAGCACCTACTCAATCTTCTGGAGGATCCATCCATCTTTCCCAACAGTGGTATCAAAGCAAACAAGGTAACATGGGAGATGGTTTTCCTTCATTCATTGATAAATTGGACAGGAACAATTATCAAGCTTGGTCTCTGAGGATGAAGACCTATCTACAAGGAAGAAGTCTATTTGGATTCATCTCAGGAGATGAGGAATTGCCCTCATTCAAAGCAAGGGGTCTACCCACCAAGGAAGAACAAGAAAGGCTTAATACATGGTGTGCTAAAGATGCATTGGCAAGGTCTTATCTTCTTAACTCTATATCTGATTTCCTTTTACCTCACATCAGGAATTGTAAAACTTCCCAAGAAACTTGGGAAATCTTGTCATCATACTTTTCATCTAATACAAGGGCAAGGAAGAATCAATTGTGGATTGAATTCACAACCCTTAGGAAGCAACCAAAGCAATCAGTCTCAGAATTTGTGACAGACCAATTAGCAAGCATAGGAGAGGAGATTGAAGAGGAACAAATAGTAAGGCAAGTAACCAATGGACTAAAGGCAGATGATAAGTGGGAAAGCTTCACCACTGCAATGGATCTCTACATGGACATGCATACCCCAGATCTCACAACTCTGATGGGCCACCTATTCACACATGAAGCAATGTTCACAAAGGTTGGAGATACATCTAAAGGTAACACTCTTTCTGCCCTATATACTGATAAAAGGATTAAAGACAAAGGTAAAGGTAAAAAGCAAGAGGATGAAGGTTCTACCTCCCAAGCCAACTATGTAGGGAGAGGTAGATCTTCAAGAGGCAGGGGTAGAGGAGGTAAGCAAGGTAGGGGGACACCCTACAATCCATCACCATGCACTATTTGTGGATTGTCTAACCACACCATAGATGAGTGCTACAGAAACTACAAAAATCAGAGAGGAAGAAGCTATCAAAGAGGTGGATACTCTCAAGGCAGAGGAAGGTTCAACCAACACCAAGGCTACAATGGCTACAACAATAACTACAACAACAATTACAACAACAACAATAATGGTAACTACCAAGGAGGATTCAGAAATAGGAAAGACTACAACAACTACACAGAGCAGCAAGATGACTCCCTATTGATCATGAATATGACTTCCAAGTCAGGTATCAATGATGATCATCTGTTTTATATTGATTCAGGGTGTTCTAATCATGTAGCTGGCAATGTGGCACTACTCTCTGATCTTGAGGAACCCAAGGGCAAACATCAAGTACAGACAGGTGATGATACTAAGCATTCTGTAGTAAAGATTGGAAATGTAAAAACTTGTGATGGTAATCAGAACCTATTGAGCAGGGTACTTTATGTACCAACCATTACCAAAAACTTAATGAATGTTGGTCAGATTGTGGAGAAAGGTTTGCAGGTCAGGTTCAATCAACATGGAGCATATGTAGAGGACCCAAGACATGGATTCAAAAGGATAGCCAAGGGAGAAAAATCAGGTAGATTATTTACTTTTGAGCTAGAAGACACCAAAAACATTGCTTTATACAATTACAAGGATCAAACACTTTCAGAATTAGAAATATGGCACAAGAGATTAGGTCACATAGGTGAAAGGACCTTAAAGCAAATGTGCAAGGACCAATGTGTGCTTGGGATATCTAATGTATCCAAGCAACACATGATTTACAAATGTGGTGCTTGTCAGTTTGGTAAGTCTCACAGATTGCCCTACTCAAGGAAAGGTTTTATGCATGAAGACTACCTGTGTGCGTGGGATACCTAATGTATCCAAGCAACACATGATTTACAAATGTGGTGCTTGTCAGTTTGGTAAGTCTCACAGATTGCCCTACTCAAGGAAAGGTTTTATGCATGAAGACTACCTAGACTTGGTACACACAGATGTTTGGGGACCTAGCAAGGATCCCTCCATTTCAGGATCAAGGTACTATGTGTCTTTCATTGATGATTATAGCAGATGGACTGTGTTATACTTTATGAAGCACAAGGATGAAGTGTTTAATTGTTTCAAAAGATATCTTGCACTAGTTGAAAATCAAACAGGAGGGAACTTGAAGAAGCTAAGGTCAGATGGAGGAGGTGAATACTTCTCCAATGAGTTTGAGGACTTCCTGTAGGAAAGAGGCATCAAAAGGGAAATAACCACAAGGTACTCACCTGAACAAAATGGGGTAGCTGAAAGAAAGAATACACTTATTTTTGAAACAGCTAGGTCCATGCTTAATGAAAAGAAGTTGCCAAATTATCTTTGGGCAGAGAGTGTATCTACTACCACCTATCTCATAAACAGGTTGCCATCAAAGTCACTTGATGGAATGACACCTTATGAAGCTTGGCATGGTAAGAGACCATCATTGGATCATTGCAAAATTTTTGGTTGTGTAGCATATGTGCATATTCCCTCACAGGTAAGGGGAAAGCTAGACCCTAAAGCAGAAAAATGTATTTTCATTAGTTATGACTTGAATAAAAAAGGGTACAGATTCTACAACCCAACCAATAAAGGGTTCAAGGTAAGCAGAGATGTCATCTTTGATGAGAATGACTCATGGTATGAGAATGATTGAAGGAAGGTTAGTCTACCCTATGATTTGGAAGAGGAATTTCCAAAACTCTCAAAGGAAGAACCAATCCAGAAGGAAGACTCAAGTTCAGAAGATGATGACACAATCAATCTTGAAGAATTCAAGGCATGGAAGTCCAGAGGCAAGATGAAGATGAAGAAGCTTGAGGATATACCAGAATCTTCAATTCAAGCAATAAGGAGATCTCAGAGAGAAAGTAAGAAGCCTATCAGATATGGGTATGATACATCCCTTGTAACTAAGCATTCAATTTATCTTGCAAAGGACTTGTTAAGTGAAGAACCAGGTTCATATGAAGAGGCAATCACCAAACCAGAATGGAAAGGAGCTATGGATGAAGAAATAGAAGCTCTCAAGGAGAGTGACACATGGGACTTGGTACCCAAGAAGGACTCTATGAAGGTGATAGGATCCAGATGGATCTACAAACTAAAGAGGAACTCTGATGGTACAATCAACAGATACAAAGCTAGCTTGGTAGCCAAGGGTTTCGCACAAACCCAAGGCATTGACTATGAGGAGACATTTTCTCCTGTGGCTAAGATGCCAACAATCAGAGTATTGGTGAGTGTAGCTGCATCAAAAAATTGGAACATGTACCAATTAGATGTCAAGAATGCTTTCTTGAATGGATGGATATCTGAAGAAGTCTACATGTCACAACCACCTGGCTATGAAGATCCCAAGAAGGTAAATTATGTTTGTAAATTGAAGAAGGCTCTATATGGATTGAAGCAGGCACCTAGGGCATGGAACTACAGGCTGACAACATACCTCCAAGACCAAGGGTTTACTATGAGCAAGGCAGACACTTCATTGTTTATCAAAAAGAGCAATTTAGAGGTAATCTATCTCTGTGTTTATGTTGATGACATCATCATTACAGGTAATGATGTCCAAGGAATCAGAAGCATCAAAAACCAGATGATGAAGGAGTTCAAGATCAATGATCTTGGATTATTGAAATACTTTCTAGGACTTGAATTGGTTTATACTAATTCAGGTATATATATCACTCAGAAAAAGTATGTACAAGACATGTTGAAGAAGTTTAACCTGCAGGATGCTAAAGTCTCAAGTACTCCAATGGAAGTCAACCTAAAGCTAAGTGCTCATGAAGGGGATGAAGTCCAAGACATTATAGGATATCAAAGTATGGTAGGTAGTTTGAATTATGCTACCTTGACTAGAATTGACATAGCATATGGAGTTAGTGTGCTAAGTCAATTCATGCACAAACCAAGGGTACCTCACCTTGAGGCTGCAAAGAAGATCTTGAAGTATCTAAAGGGAACTCAGAACCATGGTTTGTACTTTCTTTATACATCAGATATTGACATTAAAGTATATTCAGATGCAGATTGGGCAGGATGCAAGGATGATAGGAGGAGCACATCAGGATACTTATCTTTTGCAGGTGATAAACTTATTTCTTGATCAGCCAAGAAACAACCAACAGTGGCATTGTCATCCACTGAAGCAGAGTATAGAGGGCTAGCCAATGCCACTCAAGAAGCTATTTGGTTAAAGCTTTTGTATACAGAGCTAGGCCTATACACTAGGCCCCCAATTATCTTTGGAGACAACACAAGATCTCTCCACCTTGCAGCTAATCCAATATATCATGCTAGGACAAAACACATAGAGGTTCATTACCACTATGTGAGAGAGAAGTTGCTAAGCAAGGACATTCAGTTGACCTATGTGTCTACTAATATGCAATGTGCAGATTTACTCACTAAAGCTTTGGATGGAAACAAATTATGCAGATTCAAAAACATGATTGGATTGCAGGATATACATGAAGGATGAAGATGAAGACTTAAGCCAAAATGTTTGGCTTGAGGGGGAGCTTTTGGTGTAATTTGCAAGCCTACACATTTGGCTTGGATACCTACAAGAAGATTCCTATATGTGAGAAGAACCATAGGAACTTATGCTTGTGGTTTATTACCACTTTACTCCTTGTAAAAGTCTAAAAGACTTGGCATTTCTTATGTACACACCTACTTGATTAAAGTCGTGGAAAAAGTTGTTGATTGATTGAGAGAATATCTCATTACCTTTTAGGTGAAAGATTCTAGGAGTTTGAATTTGAATTCAAACTTGAATTTTCAACTCAACTCTATAAAAGATGAAAGTCAAAAGTCGCGGGTAGCTTAGCTCATTTTTTTAGCTCAATTCCCGAGGCTTACACTACTGATCATTGAGAGTGTGAGGTCTACTCCATAGCCTTCACCTCTGAGTACCATTTAACAATGTTAATCATGCCAATGGGAATGTACATCAATGTGATTTAATACATACATTTACATCTATCACTTCTGTGTTCTCTGAGTTCTCTACATTCAACTCTGTCAACTTCAAAGAGGCATATCTCAGTGCCTACTTCACCAAATCAAGTGATTCAAAGCTTGGTGGATCCAGCTCAAAGGATACTACAAGCATACAAAGTTTGAAGCAACTATGTTCAGGTAATCTCAAGAAATCACCGTCGAAGTGCTCACTGGTATTTGTCTGCATACTTCCTAAAAAGTCGAGAGTGTCCATAAAGTTGATAAAGTTATTTCTCCTAGTATAGTTTATCATTTTGAATGATTCCACTTGCAAATGGTAGCTTACTAAGCTAATAGAATACCTCTAGAAGGAATTTTGCCAATTGTAAGTGTACTGGTCATACTGAGTGAAAGACTGAGCAGGTATCAAGACCAAAATAGAAAGTTTTTCAGTTTTGTGATTCAAAAACTCATCTGTTTTGATCAAGTCAATACTCAAATCATTTCCAAAGTACATATAGTATTTCTTGGTATCATTTGGAAGCTAAGGGTGTCTACTAATCATATCTGGAGTCACTGAGGGCTGGTGCAAAGCAGGATTAGCAGCACCTACTCAATCTTCTGGAGGATCCATCCATCTTTCCCAACAACTAGGGTTATGAGAAGGGTGATCATTTTCTAACTTCCCTAGTGCATCTCTTTCATTTACTCTTGAAGTTTGCATCTGATTTCGCTCCTGTCTTTGGGCTAACCTATGGACAACCGCTTGAAAGTTATCCCAATTTCCAGTAAGCCCACTCGTAGTGGCTCCATCCTCAAGCATTGGTTCTAGCTCATGTCTAAGAGAAGGGTCTAACATACTTAGGAAACTTCATAATTTATCCGGTTCTAGAGTTGTTCGGTCTACTTGAGGCATTTGGTTAAATTTCACATCAAACTTAGTTAATCCCTGAGTTATATGTTGGTCTAGTTTCATAGTTCCTACCCATCACATGAATGTAGCTCTATTGTTCTTACGGTAATCTTCATGCAAAAATTCAGTAAGAAGCTGAGTTTTGAAATTCGCCCAAGTCATGTTTGGTTGAACTACTCTCAATTGGATTCTCTCTCTAGTAAAACCATGAGCAATATGTATAAATATGTCTTTTTTATTATCTTCAGGTAATCCATATTGTTCTGTCAATTGTTCATAATATTTAAGATAAGTTGTTGCATTTGTCCCATTAAATTCCCCCCTGTCCATTTAAATTGCATGTATGATTTTTCAAATACGTTGCTCTTGAAAGTGGTCAGCCATATTAGATAAATCTAACTTTACTGATAGATATGAAATATAGGTATGTAGTTCACCTAATAGAACGTCTATTTCTTGATCTTGATGCGACACCGTGGTAAAAGATACTTTGCAAACAGAAATAAAGAAAATTTTCCTACTCCTTTGCAAACTCAAGTAAAGAAAATTTTCCTACTACTTTGCAACCAGAAATAAAGAAAACTTTTCCTACTATTTTGCAATCAGAAATAAAGAAAAGTTTCCTACTCCTTTACAAACAGAAATAAAGAAACTTTTCCTACTGCTTTGCAAACAAAAATAAAGAAACTTTTCCTACTACTTTGCAAATAGAAATAAAGAAAATATACCTGATCAACCTCGATGAAGAGGCTCTTTGTGAATGTGCTTTCTGCAAAGTCTTTACATTAAGATTGATCAAATTAATCTAATACATCAATTCTAAGTATGCATGTGCAATCGTTGCTTTCAAAAAACTTGAGGGACAAAGGTGGCGTGACGAGGATCCTTCTACTTGTAACTCTCTGTGGAGGCGCTTAGGTCAAAATGACCAGCCCTCAATAGCCAAGAGATCACAAGATTTAAGAGTCAGCTTCAGATACCAAGGATGTCGACACTTCTCCTTCAATCGCCAAATTTCCTATATATGCATATGCAAAACAGAAATTAAAATATACATTTATACCTAAGGTGTCGTGCCGAACCTTCACGTCCGGTTCACCAAATGTCGGAAAGTTGCGGACACATGGTTGGTGGATCAGTCAACCGCTAAATCCCTCGGCAGATGGAGGGTGTTTGAGACAATCTTAGGTGTTTTAGGTATATTTTTCTTTAGTCTAAGGTAAAAGAAATTCTAAATAACTGAAATCTAAGAAATAACTAATAGGTAATTATAACACTTTATACTTCTAAGAACCGTATGGCTGGGCTGCTCTATACCTATCAAAAGCTTCTTGAGGTGTAGGTAATATCAAAGTTTCCTCAGTTATATTTTCTTGTATAATTTCGTTATCTTCGGTTTCTATATGTTGAGGTTGCGTACGCCTAATTAAGGGTGGTGGAAATGAATCTATGTTATCTTGAGGGTCAATAGATGCAATCGAAAATAATGCTAAAAATCTATTAAGACAATAATCATGAGATACTGATATTAAAGATTCGTGTGTAATAATATCCTTAACTACTTCTACTTCAATTTCTAAAGTTGCGTTATTTTGAGATTCAATTGTATGTTCATAAGACATCCACAATAAAGATAATGGGAATAGAAATTGAATTAATGCTAATGATAATAATTGGTATTTACAATGTTATAAATCAATCTTTCTAAATGATGTAATTTATCGAAAAGGAGGCTAAAAACTAGTGAATCCTATACAAAAGCTTAATCAAAGATAATTTCTATATATTTATATCAGATTGATGGATCTTTGGTTTGTTGAATTCTTCACTTTTGTTTGTAATGCCGATACTTCTTTTTGTAATGTCTGCAATAAACATTCGAATCATAAGTATGCCTCAAAAAAAATCATTTACATTTAATATGCATGCTAAAATTATTCATACATAAGCTACATATGCCTATATGACCATGCTAACATACACTTACTTGAATACTAACACACACTCTAATTCATGTTAATATACTTTTTCACACTCTTATGCACATACAAATATGCTTACACATATTCTAACTATTTATATACTATCATACTTTTAAGAAAGTCACTAACTCAATCATGCCCATACATGCTAATCATGCATACACTAATGCACATTCATATTTATGTTCATGCATTATATATATACATATGCTTAACATATACTCAAACATACATACACATGCACACATGCTAACTCTATATTAATCATGTATACACATGCATGCATACACTTATGCACACACATGTATGCTAATATCTCATTCATTCTGTATATGATCATACATATACATAATACTAATTAATATGTACCAATACTAAATGACATGCACACACTCCTTAGCTCGTGCATCTACATACATATTAATGCACATATGTATTTATGCATACTATTTGCATACTTCTCTCAATTATTTTAAGTATTGCAGTCCATAACGATACTAGGATTACCCTATTATTGTAATATCAAGAGCAATTGTTTAGATATTATGAGGAAATCAATTCTCCATATATGACCCAAATGACGAGGTCCTCAAGCTACTGCAAAGCATGTCGAATACTATCCAAATTTACTATGTCAATAACAGCCCAAGACTATGGCTGCATGATGATCCTATTGTGTGAAAGCATTGTACCTAGGAGAGACTTCAAAACAGGCAATGCTATTGATTTCATGACTGACTAAGAAGCTTGAAGATTTGATTGTCAAAAATATTCTACCGATTGCCTCAACACCTTTATCTGTCGAGCCAAAACACCCAACCCTTTCATTTCCTCTCTCTTTCTCTCTCTCTCTCTCTACAAGTGCGTTCTATTTGAGACTGGAAACCTACTCCCGTTTTATACAAAGCCTTCATGAGGAAGGGAAACATGTGCTCTCGTATTGCCACCATTTTTACTCTGCCCAAAACATTGGACTTTACTATGCTGATTAGCTTTCCTATAGGGGAATATATCTATGTGTGCCTTGTCGAAAGATTTCCCATATCAGTTCTCAGAATAGCCAAGAGGCGATGGCAAAACATGTTGATGACTGAGTTTTGGTCATATCAGACTATTGTTGTAGCGTTCAAGAGTAACTTTTACATGAAATCATCAAAAGATCGTTCAATTTTGGGTCATCAGAGGAGAGCTTCATCTGAATCGATTATGAGATTGGATTGGTGCAGACATCATCTCATGAAGGACGACGACCATATATGCTAAGCAAGCGTCAGATGTCAACGCTCTTCCTCTATGAATTTCTAATTGCTAAACAGGCTTTCAGGCCAAAAACAAGAGTGGCGATGCTGGGTATGGAGCCGTCAGATTGCATCCGGCCAAAGCAAAGAAGGACATCCTCCCAATGCCCAGTGTACTGTATCCTACAATTAGAACATTCCATGTCACAATGTCTCATCCTGGAAGTTTATCAAAAGTTTCTTGTGCTTCTGTCATGAAGTCACACTTGGCATACATGTCAACCAAACTGCTGCGCACGAGAAGATGCCCTTCCAAGCCTCTCCGATCCACTTCAGCATGCAAAGCAATGCCTATGGTTTCAGCTTTTAAATGAATACACGCCTTGAGCAGGGTTAATATACTAGACTCGCTGTCATAAACACAATTCTCTTGCATTTGCTGGAAAATGTGGAGGGCATTGCGTAGCTTTCCGCATTGCATGAGCCCAAAGATGAGAGAATTTCATGATGTTGGAGACTTGAACGTAAGTGCATCAAATACTTCAATAGCTTCGCCATCATCTCCAACCGTAACTAGCACAGAAACAAGGTAGTTTCTGAGACACGAATATTCTTGGATACTAGACTTGCGCATGCAAGGATACAGTGAAACACTTGAAATTCAGACTGTTTGATATTTGCAAGCGCGTAAAATGCACCTGAGGTGATCCGAGGAAGGAAGAGTAGGCGTACATCCATCCTTATCTCAATTCAGTGACATGCACTCTGTAGGTCTGCTTAAAACAATACCAACGGATCTCAAGAATCTGATGCTGGTATACTATGCAGGACCAAGGCGATGAGTTCATCCATCATCTATTTACGTGCTTCCTCCCATAATCTAGGACCTAGGAAAAAGTAGCTGAAATGACGACAGCCTCAACAGATTCAGCTCCTCTTGCAGCAACTTTCTTTTTTCTCTCAGCTAGATGATTACTACACACCCCTATGCTCCTCAGACTTGCGTAGATATTCTTCACAGTAATATGCATGTTAGCCTTTTGTGTGCACACGAGCGCAACGATCTCTCTATCTCTCACGTGCTACAATGGCCATCTCCTCTAACTAACAGTCGCCTGTCAGACACTGCCAGAGAAAAGGGAAAACAAGATAACTCTTTTTTTAGCTTAATCGTACTTCAAAAATCAGCAACCAAAAGAAATAAAAACAAATCTCATCTCTTTCTATAGAGCACACAGCTCTGCCAATCAGTCGGTGACTCCTCTCTACTGTGTGGATAGATAACGAGCTAAAGCTATGCATAATGAAGATATCAGAGGAAAAGAAGACAAAGGAGAATGAGTACGTGCAAGAAACATTAGGAAATAACAGAGCTCATCACACATTTAAATACATACACAAGTCATTTCTAAATCACTCTTTTTATTTTAACTTTTAATCTCCAACGTTACTTTAATCCATTAAAACTCACCACACTTTTTTTTACTACTTTAACTACACTTCATTTTTACTCCTCTCTTTTCATCTTCACTAATTCTCACCATTCTTTCTTTTAACCAACTTTATTCACTTTAAGTGCATATCTTTTATGATCCACTCTTTACATCACTTTAATTCCACATCTTATATGAACCATTCTTTAGATTCATACTCTCACACACCATTCTTTTATCTAGCACTCATACACAGCACTAGCTATTTATCCATATTAATTATTTCTTTAATTTAATTTCCCTAAATTTCCTAATTAAATAATTCATTTAAATTAAACTTAGTTTAAGGTTTTAATTAACTAATACCTTAGTATTAAAATTCACACACATGATTAAAGTAATTAATTATATCAAAGTTTAATTTTTAATACATAAATATTTAATTTATAGATTAGTGTATTTAAATAACAGTTATTCTAACCCTTAAGATATACTAAAAACCTAGAAAACCTACTTGAAATCCATCAAAAACCTATTGAAACCCTTTAGAAACCTATTGAAAACCTAGGTTTAACCCTAACATTAACCAAGAATTAATACTCGTAACTTAAATACACATGAATGAACGTAAACCTAGGGTCTTAAACCCATAATTCAATGTTTCATTCATCGAAACACACATTATACGAGCAGTTTAGGGTAAACCCTAATATGAACTTATGTTTTCTTCATCCATTTGAACTTGCAAACACTTAACAAGAGATTAGTTCCAAGGAAAACATTGTAATAATGGGATTAGAATTAACTAATAAACATTTTTTTAATTTTCTTGGTCGTCAACGGGAAGGTTGAGAACCTTCCGACAACGGGAGGGGTTTTAGATGATTGAGCCGTTACATTGGATGTATTCTTTACAATGATAGACTATATATATATATATATATATATATATATATATATATATATATATATATATATATATATATATATATATATATATATATATATATATATATATATATATATATATATATATATGTGTGTGTGTGTGTGTGTGTGTGTGTGTGTATGTATGTATGTGTGTGTGTTGGTGCAAATGATCGAGCCTACACATTTGGCTTAGCATGGAAGACATTGTGTGAAATGACTTGATGATACATGTGAAGCATAGCTTGTAACTTCTTGATCATTTACCATTGTAAAAGATTAAACCCTTGAAGTATCTTGTAAAAGCCTATATCTCGTGGAGTTAGGAAGAATATTAGTTATGAGTTCAATTGAGAGAATAAAGCCTAAATCAATGGAGTCACGTTTAGTTTGAGTTAAGTTTGATTTCAAACTTAAAAACTTAGTAGAAACACTTATATAAAAGGATTTCTAAAATATTGTGGCCATGTGTGTGCCTCATTTAGAGCCCTCTCCTTGATCATTTGTAGAACTTGAGTAGCTTACATTATAGCTCACTTAGTTCACCATCATTGAGCATCATTAAAATTCCGATGACTTTGTACAATCATGTTGTATAATACATATATCTCATTGAACATCTCTGTCCACTCCTCTACTATGACTACTCAGAATAGTCAACTTCTTCTTCTCATACCTCAGTAAATACTCAACCATTTTGCATAAACTTTGGCTTCTTGGAACTAGCTCAAAGTCGATTTTGTGCTATCAAAATGTCAGGCCCTTTGATTGAAGCATCTGGGAGAAATCATCTTCGACGTGCTCACTAGTCATCTATTGGTTAGTCCCTAAAACGTCAGGGGTAAGATTTGGTTTGCTAAACTAAATTATGAGAGCATTGTTGATCATTTTAAAAGATTCCACTTGCAATCATTAGCTATCTGAGCTAATTGAATTCCCTCAAAAGGAATTTTGTCAATTGTTACTGTACTATGAGCTCTGAGTAAGAAGGCCAGCATGTGTATGGACTAAAATAGCAAGTTTTTAGCACCTATGGATACATATCAGGAGATGAGATGCCCACATTTAGAAGCAAGGATCAACCTACAAGAGAGGAGTAAGTAAGACTCAACTCATGGTGTGCCAAAGATGCTTTAGCCAGTTTAGATTTACTTAACTCTATCTCTGACTTCTTTCTTCCTCATATTAGGAATTGCAAAACTTCCCAAGAGACTTGGGATACTCTATCTTCATACTTTTCTTCCAATACAAGAGCTAGGAAAAATCAATTGTGGATGGAGTGTACTACTCAAAAGAAGCAACCTAAGCAAAATATTTCAGAGTATGTGACCAAGGTAAAAGATGTGGATGATCAATTGGCAAGCATAAGAGAGGAGATTGAAGAGGAGAAAATACTGAGATAGATAATCAAGGGCATCAAGGCATATGATAAGTGGGAATCTTTCACAGCTGCAATGGATCTTTATATGGATATGCAAATCCTTGAGCTAACCACTCTCATGGGGCAACTCTTCACCCATGAGGCCAAGCTCAACAAAAATGGTGAAGCATCAAGAAGTAACAATTCTTCTACCCTCTATATAGATAAAGGAAGTCTAAGGATAAAGCAAAGAGTAAAAAGATTGAAGATGAAGGTGCTACTTCTCAAGCTAACTATGCAGGAAGAGGTAGGAATTCAAGAGGAAGGGGCAGAGGAGGTGATCAAGGGAGAGGGAGACCTTTCACCTCTTCTCCACGCAATATATGTGGACTGTCTAATCACACTGCAGATGAGTGCTATAGGAACTTCAAGAACCAGAGAGGAAGAGGATTCCAAAGAGGTGGCTTCTCACAATCAAGAGGAAGATTGAGTCATAATCAAGGACACAACCATGGATACAACAACAATTACAACAACAATGATCAAGGAAGATACAAATCAAGAAAAGACCTCAACAATTATACATAAAATCACGAGAATTCTATTCTCATTATGAACATGACCCCAAAACAAGTTATGAATGATGGGCACCTCTTCTATATTGACTCAGGTTGTTTAAACTGTGTAGCAGGCAATATAGCTATCTTTTCTCATCTTGAAAAGCCCAAGGGAAAGCACCAAGTGGAGACAGGTGATGATACCAAGCATTTAGTTGTCAAGGTAGGAAATGTCAAAACTTTTGATGGGAATAAGAATCTATTGAGCATAGTTCTTTATGTACCTACTATCACAAAGAACTTGATGAGTGTTGGACAGATAGTGGAAAAGGGTTTGCACGTTAGGTTCAATAAATTTGGAGCCTTTGTGAAGGACCACCAACATGGATTCAGGAGAATTGCAAAGGGAGAGAAAACAGGTAGATTGTGTACATTTGATCTTGAGGACAATAGAAACATTACACTTTATAATTATAAGGATCAAACTTTGTGTGAGTTGGAAATATGGCACAAAAGATTAGGACACATTGGTGAGAGAATATTGAAGCAGATATGTAGAGATCAATGTTTTCTTGGAATACGTAATGTATCCAAGAAACATATGATTTATAAATGTAGTGCATGTCAGTTTGGTGAATCACACAGGTTACCCTTTACAAAGAAAGGCTATATGCATGAGGATTATTTGGAACTTGTCCATAGAGAGGTGTGGGGACCAATAAAGGACCCTTGAACTTTAGGCTCAAGGTACTGTGTGTCATTTATTGATGATTTCAATAGGTGGACTATCTTGTATTTCATGAAACATGAGGATGAATTGTTCAATTGTTTCAAAAAATATCTTGCACTTGTGGAAAATCAAACAGGAAAGAGCTTAAAGAGGATAAGGTCAGATGGAGGAGGTGAGTACTTCTCCAATGAGTTTGAGGCATTTTTGTAGGATAGAGGTGTCAATGAGCAAAATGCAGTAGTAGAGAGGAGGAACAGATTGATTGTGGAAGCAGCTAGATCTATGCTTAATGAAGAAAAAGTTGCCTAACTACTTGTGGGCAGAGAGTGTTTCTACTGCCACTTATCTTATTAACAGGTTACATTCTAAGTCCCTTGATGGGATGACTCCCTATGAGGCATGGCATGGTATGATACCATCACTTGAACATTGCAGAATATTTGGTTGTGTTGCTTATGTGCATGTCCGATCTCAAATTAGAGGTAAGTTAGATCCTAAGGCAGAGAAACACATCTTCATAGGGTATGATATAAATCAAAAGGGGTACAGGCTTTATAATCCCTCCAATAAAGCATTTATGGTGAGTAGAGATTTTGTGTTTGATGAGAATGACACTTGGTTTGAAAGTGAATGGAGGAAGGTCAAAGTGCCATATGACTTGGAAGAAGAATTTCCTAGCCTCACCAAGGAGGGGCCAAGCGCAATTGAAGACATAAAATTAGATGATGAGGACACCATCAACTTGGAAGAGTTTAAAGCATGGAAATCAAAAGGCAAAGTCAAGATGAAGAGGTTGGAGGACATACATGAGTCATCCAACCAAGCCTTAAGGAGATCACAAAGAGAGAGTAAGAAGCCAATCAAATATGGGTATGATACCATGAGTCACTAAGCATTCCATTTATCTTGCTAAGGATTCATCACTTGAAGAACCTTCTTCGTATGAAGAAGCAAGTACCAAATTACAATGGAAGGAGTCTTTGGATGAAGAAATAGAAGCACTCCAAGAGAATGACACTTCGGAGCTAGTACCCAAGAAAGAATCAACGAAGGCAATTGGTTCTAGGTGGATTTATGAAATCAAATGGAACTTAGATGCATCCATAAACAGGTACAAACCTAGGGTTGTGGCTAAGGTTTTGCACAAACCCATGGAGTAGAAACCTTTTCACCAGTAGCTAAGATGCCAACTGTCAAAGTATTGGTAAGCGTAGCTGCATCTAGAAATTGGAATATGTATCAACTAGATGTAAAAAATGCCTTTCTCAATGGGTGGATTTCAGAGGAGGTTTACATGGCTCAACCTACTGGCCATGAAGATCCAATCAAGGTAAATCATGTATGCAAATGAAAGAAATCTCTTTAGGTTTGAAGCACGCACCACGGGCATGGAATGATAGGTTCACAACCTATCTTCAAGACCAAGGATTCATGATGACCAATGAAGATTCTTCTCTATTTATCAAGAGGAGTAATTCAAAAATGATATATTTATGTGTATATGTGGAATACATCATTCTTATAGGTAGTGATGCTAATGGCATCAAAAAAATCAAAAAATCAAATGATGCAGGATTTTTAGATCAGTGACCTAGGGATTCTAAAATATTTTCTTGGACTTGAGTTGGTATATACTAACTCTAGAATCTACATGACTCAAAGGAAATATGTGAAGGAAATGTTGAAGAAGTTCCACTTGGAGAATGCAAAAGTAGCTTGCAACCCTATGGAGGTAAATCATAAATTGAGTGCTCATGAAGGTGATTCGCTTGAAGACATTGCAGGTTATGAAAGTTATGGAGTAAGTATTCTAAGTCAATTCAGGCATAAACCTAGAGCACCTCACTTGGAAGCTGCTAAAAGAATGTTTAAGTGGCTCAAAGGTACTCAAAATCAAGGTTTGTACTTCCCATACACATCAAATTTGGGCATAAGGTTGCACTCAAATGCAAACTAAAGAAGTACTTCTGGTTATTTATCTTTTGTAGGCGAAAAACCCATCTCATGGTCTTCAAAGAAGCAACCAACTATTGCTCTATCTTCAACAAAGGCTAAATACAGGGGATTAGCAAATGCAACACAAGAAGTTATTCGGATTACATTGCTCTACTTAGATGTGGGACTTCACACTCATTCACCAATGATCTTTGGTGATAATACTAGTTCTTGGCATTTCTCAAAGCATAGTTTATCATTTTAAATGATTCCACTTGCAATCAAAAGCTATCTAAGCTATTTGAATTACCTCAAAATGAATTTTGTCAATTCTTACTATACTGTGAGCTCTCAGTAGGCCACCATGTGTATGGACTAAAATAGCAAGTTTTTAAACACTAGCCATTCTTGAACTAGTCTGTTTTATATTAATTGTTTCAAGCATCAACTCTAAAGTACATAGGTACTTTCTTGGTGTAATTTGCAAGCTAAAAGGGACTACTTCATAACCCTGAAAAGTATTAGGGCTGGTAGAAAGTAGGTTTTAGCAGTACCACCTCACGTCTTTGAGGGATCCATCCATTTCTTCCAACAATATATATATATATATATATATATATATATATATATATATATATATATATATATATATATATATATATATATATATATATATATATATATATATATATATATATACTATACCACTTATGTCTTTAATCATGTCTATGGTGTGAGTGCATAATTTTAATAATTTTTTAGTGTATATGGTGTGTATTATATGATTGAAATTTACTAATGACTTTTATAAAAGTATATGTACGTATGCTTTTGTAGTTGTGTGTACATATTTATGTATGCACATGTAATTATATATCTATATTTGTGTATGTGAATGTGTATGTGAATGTGTATGTGAGTGTGTATGTGTATGTATGTGTTTGTATCTGTATGTGTATGTGTAGAACCTTCTACTATAGATCCAATGTTTGCGATAGTTTTCAATACCTTAGCATGCCAAAATATGATTGAAAATTTAAAATGTAGAGTAGCATTCCACTTCCAACTATCTCACCATCCTCTTGCTCAAAAAATAGAACCTTTAGGTAGAGATTCAAATGCCATGTCTTAATGTCACACTTCGATGTCCTACAAAACCTATGTTGGGACCTAAAGAAGTGGCTTACAGATATATCCTTTGTGATAGGCTCTAGAAATATGTGCATATAGACAATTTTTTCTTGTCAACAGTCATCCATATAATCAACTAGGTGCAAAAGGTCATCAAACGCATCCTAGGCCACATAATTGTCACCCAATCCATAAATACAGTACCAAGGTATTCATTGATGATAACCCTTGACCCCCGATCCAACAATCATAACGATCACCCCGATCTACAAAGTGACATTGCCACAATCAACAAAGTAAAATGAATACAAACAAAAAAGTGACATCACTACAAAGTGACTCAAGCTAAAGAGAAAGTCAAACAAGCGGACCTAAAAGAGCTCTTCGAAAAGAAAGAACCACCAAAACAAGCACCAGAGAGACTATATCCAAATATCCTACCATAAAAGAAGATACACATGGAAATATGAACATGATGGAAAAGAACAAAGTAGAAAAAGGAAGAGGGTTGAGCAAATGCTACACCCATATGAAAACTCCAACCAAGAAATAGAAGACGTGTAGATTCTTCATGAAAACTTCATAGAAGAACAAGAAAACTTTTGGGATGCATGCATGCATGTATGTATGCATACATGTATGCATGCATACACACACATATGCATGCATACATGTACACACACATGTATACATACACACATGCATATGGATACACACATACACACATATGCATACATACAGACACATGTATATATACATGCATATACATACATACTTACATACACCCAGATATGGATATACATACTCACATGCATATACATACACATATATGTGCATACACAGATGCATATGCATACATACATAAACACACATATGCATACATACACACACATGTATACATACATGCATATGCATACATACATACACACACATATGCATATACATACACACATATGTGCATATACACATGCATATGCATACATACATACACACACATATGCATATAAATACACACACATGTATACATACATGCCTGCATATACATACACACACATATGCATATAAATACACACATGCATATACATACAAACATATGCATATACATACACACATGCATATACATACACACATATGCATACATACATGTACACACATGTATACATACACACATGCATATGCATACATACATACACACATTTGCATGTACACATGCATATACATACACACATATGTGCATACACATATACATGCATATATACATATGCATACACATGCACACACATGCACACATATACACATGTATACATACACACATGTACACACACATGTACACATACACATACATATGCATACATACATGTACACACATACACACATACACACATGCACACACATATGGATATATACATGTACACACACAGATACATACACACATTATACCTAAAAAATAGATCTCTAAATTTTTAGGGTTTATATATATATATATATATATATATATATATATATATATATATATATATATATATATATATATATATATATATATATATATATATATATATATATATATATATATATATATATATATATAAAATTAAATATACCAAAAATAGGATTTTTCAGTTTTGACACACACACATACATACATAAAAAAATATGAAAAATCTAAAAATATAAAATATAAATAATTAAATATCTAAAAAATAGATCTTTAAATTTTTCAGGTTTATATATGATGGAAGCGGCCGAAAAGTCCATGCATCAACGCATTTGACAGCCTTGCTTCATACAGTTTGGACATTTTGTCATGTTAAAATGGAGCGAGCAGGATAAAGATTCCAAATATTATATCACACAGTTGATAGTCGTCGGTATGGGTGTCCGTAAAAGGGTCGGTATTACCAATGCTTATACCAGTGCTTATATTGATGCCTATACCAGTGGTTTGCTACCGTCACCTATATCGACTTATACACAGATGTCGGGTCGAAAATGCTCGTTCAATTTCCTCGATAGAAGACACGATATAACCCTGATATGTTGTTGTGAAGAGGTATGCAAAATAATCTATATTACTATGAGTTATAGTTCTCCTATGCTTTATAAGTATTTTATTTTTAATTTATGTACTTCTGTTTCATTAAATAAATAGTGGCTGCTGGAAAGAAGAGAGTTGAGTTAGGTCATGCATCGTGCTTGGGCCAAATGGGCCATCTGCATGTTTTTGTTGCTACATTTTGTAATTATATGTATTATTGAAACTATATTTTTTATTTTATTTAAATCACTAATAATTAATCATTTTTATTTGTTTCAATGGAGCAAAAGGATTGTGGCATTCATTTTTGAGTGAATATATATGAGATCATCCAAAACGATTGTGTGAGTATTATGAATTTGATATACTTTATTTTATTTTTATTCATGTTTTATATGTTTTATTTATTTATGTTTGTTATATCTAATATAGGAGTATTGTGGAGAATTCAATATGGATTAGGTGGAGAGAGAGACACAGGGAGGACAATATTGTTTGTTAGAGGATATTGATCTCTCTACCCATTATGCATCTTGAGATACATCATACCATGGGGATGATCATGATGATGTGAATGATCATTATGATCTGTATGATCATGATATAGGAGGGGTTTTAGATGATTGAGCCATTACATTGGATGTATTATTTACAATGATAGTCTCTCTCTCTCTCTGTGTGTATGTGTGTGTGTTGGTGCAAATGATCAATCCTACACATTTGGCTTAGCATGAAAGACATTGTGTGATAGGACTTGATGATACATGTGAACCATAGCTTGTAGCTTCTTGATCATTTGCCATTCTAAAAGATTAAATCCTTGAAGAATCTTCTAAAAGCCTGTATCTCGTGGAGTTAGGAAGAATATTGTTTGTTAGAGGATATTGATCTCTCTACCCATTATGCATCTTGAGATACATCATACCATGGGGATGATCATGATGATGTGAATGATCATGATATAGGAGGGGTTTTAGATGATTGAGCCGTTACATAGGATGTATTATTTACAATGATAGTATCTCTCTCTCTCTCTCTCTCTGTCTCTCTCTCTCTCTCTCTCTCTCTCTCTCTCTCTCTCTATATATATATATATATATATATATATATATATATATATATATATATATATATATATATATATATATATATATATATATATATATATATACATATATATATATATATATGTGTGTGTGTGTGTGCGTGTGTGTGTTGGTGCAAATGATCAAGCCTACACATTTAGCTTAGCATGAAGGACATTGTGTGAAAGGACTTGATAATACATGTGAACCATAGCTTGTAGCTTCTTGATCATTTGCCATTCTAAAAGATTAAATCCTTGAAGAATCTTGTAAAAGCCTGTATCTCGTGGAGTTAGGAAGAATATTGTTTGTTAGAGGATATTGATCTCTCTACCCATTATGCATCTTGAGATACATCATACCATGGGGATGATCATGATGATGTGAATGATCATTATGATCTGTATGATCATGATATAGGAGGGGTTTTAGATGATTGAGCCGTTACATTGGATGTATTATTTACAATGATAGTCTCTCTCTCTCTCTCTCTCTCTCTCTCTCTCTCTCTCTCTCTCTATATATATATATATATATATATATATATATATATATATATATATATATATATATATATATATATATATATATATATATATATATATATATATATATATATATATATATATATATATATGTATATGTGTGTGTGTGTGTGTGTATGTGTGTGTGTTGGTGCAAATGATCAAGCCTACACATTTGGCTTAGCATGAAAGACATTGTGTGAAAGGACTTGATGATACATGTGAACCATAGCTTGTAGCTTCTTGATCATTTGCCATTCTAAAAGATTAAATCCTTGAAGAATCTTGTAAAAGCCTATATCTCGTGGAGTTAGGAAGAATATTAGTTATGCATTAAATTGAGGGAATAAAGTCTAAATCAATGGAGTCACTTTTAGTTGGAGCCAAGATTGATTTCAAAGTTGAAAACTTAGTAGAAACACTTATATAAAAGGCTTTGTAAAATATCGTGGTCATGTGTGTGCCTCATTTAGAGCTCTTTCCTTGATCATTTGTAGAACTTGAGTAGCTTCCATTATAGCTCACTCAGTTCACCATCATTGAGCATCATTAAAATGCCGAAGACTTTGTACAATCCTGTTTTATAATACATATATCTCATTGAACATCTCTATCCACTCCTCTTGTATGACTACTCAGAATAGTCCACTTCTTCTTTTCATACCTAAGTAAATACTCATCCATTTTGCATAATCTTTGGCTTCTTGGAACCAGCTTTAAGTCAATTCTGTGTTGTCAAAATTTCAAGCCATTTGAATCAAGCATCTGGGAGGAATCATCTTTGACGTGCTCACTGGTCATCTATTGGTTAGTGCCTAAAAGGTCGGGGGTAAGATTTGGTTTGCTAAACTTATTTCTCAGATCATAGTTGATAATTTCAAAGGATTCCACTTGCAATCATTAGCTATCTCAGCTAATTGAATTCCCTCAAAAGGAATTTTGTCAATTGTTACTGTACTGTGAGCTCTGAGTAAAAAGGCCAACATATGTATGGACTAGAATAGCAAGTTTTAACACCTATGGATACATATCAGGAGATGAGGAGATGCCCACATTTAGAAGCAAGGACCAACCTACAAGAGAGGAGCAAGAAAGACTCAACTCATGGTGTGCCAAAGATGTTTTTGCCATGTCATATCTACTTAACTCTATCTCTGACTTCTTTCTTCCTCATATTACGAATTGCAAAACTTCCCAAGAGATTTGGCATACTCTATCTTCATACTTTTCTTCCAATACAAGAGCTAGGAAAAATCAATGTGGATGGAGTTTACTACTCAAAAGAAGCAACCTAAGAAAAATGTTTCAGAGTATGTGACCAAGGTAAAAGATGTGGCTGATCAGTTGGCAAGCATAGGAGAGGAGATTGAAGAGGAGCAAATAGTGAGATAGATAATCAATGGCATCAAGGCAAATGATAAGTGGGAATATTTCACAACTACAATGGATCTTTATATGGATATGCAAATCCTTGAGCTAACCACTCTCATGGGGCAACTCTTCACCCATGAGGCCAAGCTCAAAAAAAATGGTGAACCATCAAGAGGTAACAATTCTTTTGCCCTCTACATGGACAAAGGAAAGTCTAAGGATAAAGCAAAAAGTAAAAAGGTTGAAGATGAAGGTGCTACTTCTCAAGGTAACTATGCAAGGAAAGGTAGGAATTCAAGAGGAAGGGGCAGAGGAGGTGATCAAGGTAGGGGGAGACCTTTCAACTCTTCCCCATGCAATATATATGGACTGTCTATTCACACAAGATGAGTGCTATAGGAACTTCAGGAACCAGAGAGGAAGAGGATTCCAAAGAGGTGGCTTCTCACAATCAAGAGGAAGATTCAACGATAATCAAGGTTACAACCATGGCTACAAAAACATCAAGGAGGATACAAATCAAGAAAAGACTTCAACAACTATACACCGAATCAAGAGGATTCTCTTCTCATTATGAACATGACCTCAAAACAAGGTATGAATGATGAGGACCTCTTCTATATTAAGTCAGGTTGTTCAAACCGTGTAGCAAGAAATATAGCTTTCCTTTTTTATCTTGAAAAGCCCAAGGGAAAGCACCAAATGCAGACAAGTGATGATACCAAGCATTCCGTTGTCAAGGTAGGAAATGTCAAAACTTCTGATGGGAATAAGAATTTATTGAGCAGGGTTTTTTATGTACCTACTATCACAAGGAATTTGATGAGTGTTGGACAGATAGTGGAAAAGGGTTTGCAGGTTAGGTTCAATAAATTTGGAGCATTTGTGGAGGACCCCCAAAATGGATTCAGGAGAATAGCAAAAGGAAAGAAAATAGGTAGATTGTATACATTTGAGCTTGAGGACACTAGAAACATTGCACTTTATAATTATAAGGATCAAACCTTGTCTGAGTTAGAAATATGGCACAAAATATTAGGACACATTGTTGAGAGAACATTGAAGCAGATATGTAGAGATCAATGTGTACTTGAAATACCTAATGTATCCATGCAACATATGATCTATAAATGTAGTGCATGTCAGTTTGGTGAATCATACAAGTTACCCTTAACAAAGAAAGGCTCTATGCATGAAGATTATTTGGAACTCGTCCACACAGATGTGTGGGGACTAAGCAAGGACCCTTCAACTTCAGGCTCAAGGTACTATGTGTCATTTGTTGATGATTTCAGTAGGTGGACTGTAAGACAATAGTTATGCAATATAACACAGGAGCAATAGCATAGAAGTAACAGATATAGGAGAATCTCAACAATTTTCTACTAGCAGCAAGTACAAAGATCACTACAAGGAATATGGGCGTATAGCGACGGTTAAGGCGACACAAATTTGTCACTATAAAATTGCAAAATGCGTCGTAATGAGCGTCGTGCGCGGACCGTCGATTAAACGATGAAGTGGATGACGCGTTTTGCGACTTGTACTGTGACGGGACCTGCGACGCTCGCCCGTAGCGTTGCTAACACAACGGTTCCAAAATGCATCGCTTAAGCGACGCTTTTTACATCACATAAGCGACGCTGTTTCGACGTCGTTTATGGGACGCAGGTAGCATCACTTACACGATGATCTATTGATGGAAAAAAATTAAAACGTTGGAGGTTCTTCGATCGGCATTTTCACGCATCTGATCGAAGAGCTCTCCAACGTTCGTAGTTGCGCTACGCTTACGAGCTAAAGCAAGTATATGTAGGTCTCTGTTACTCTCTTTCTACATCCTTTTCACTTTGAATTCTGTGTCTCTCTTTGTTGACTCTCTCTCTTGTTCTCCTAATTGTTGACTCTTGTTCTTGAAATGTTATAGAAGTTCAAGTTTGCCAACATCTATATATCTACGTCTTAAGAATACAACATGAACGAAAGAAGGGAGAAAATAACACTACATACATGCAACTTTGCATCGGTATATTTGTTGCTATATTATTGGTTAGATTTCAATCATCCACAATTTACAAGAGTGGTTCATAATTGATGAGTAGTTGCTTACATGGATATAGGTGACATGATATTTGGAGAACTCCAAAGAGAATTTTTAAGAATATTGAAATAAAAAAAACAACATATTGGGTGTCATTAGCTAGTATGAATATGATGTTTGATATTCAAGAACTCGCTTCATTAATTCACCCTTGGAATCATCGACATGCACAATAGCGAAAGGTACAAGAACTCTCTTCATTTATTCACCTTGGGATCTATTGTCAAACTCCTCGTCTAGCTCATCAGGTTTGGCAACCTCTACATGTGAGAGACGAGGATCCATATGGGATGGTAGGCGTGGGCAAAATTTGTAATGCCAAGCTCCGATCAGGAACATGTAGAGGAAGAGGAAATGGACGAGAGCTGTGGTGATAGGGTTCTTCCATCTGCACATATCAAAAAACCACCTCCCAATGGCGATCATACCCGACAGAACACCCAAGATCCTGAACTACTTAGCCTTGCTCTTGCGCATGCTCCACAGATTGCTATCCACATCATTGTCAAATACATCCTTGACAGTGAACTCCTGAATGCTGGTGTCAATATCTTTCATATCTTCATCCCTTGTTGTCAATATTCTACCCATAGAATGCCTTCATTCATAAAAAATATTATTATGAAAGTATTGTTGTAATTAATACACATGTAGCATATGATCTCATTACATAAATTTGTAATTAACGTTTTCCAACAAATTCTAAAATTACTCTTACAAGTCTCATTGCCAGCAAAGTGCTTCTGTCATGGGAGCTAGATGTAAGACCGAAACATACAAAGGCCTTCATTCTCCTTCCTCTTGGGCTAGCCATTCTCCTTCATCACCACTCCCGTTCTTGAACCTTTTGGTTGTGACCATGCAACTTACAATGAATGCATCACACAGATTTTGTTTGGTATACTTTATCTATCCTCTTACCTTCTATCACAGATATACGTCTCTCCCTTAAAACCATATGCATGAACAGTAGCTTGATCATTAGCTTTTGTGCATGTCCAAGCCTTCGAGCTTCTCATATCATCTATCTAAAGAATGTCCGACCAGGGATTCCACTATTTTTGTTTAATTACATTGATAAAAAGTTGCATGGTATTTCTGAGGCAGAGATGAACATCAATCCATATGCCTGGACTGATGGGAAGTAGAAGACACGTTTTTCAGCTCACGTTCTTTGCTTAGATTTAATAATCTCTAATATTACATTAGATCATTGTCTGAGGTGTAATGAGGTTTTGTTTACATGTAGGCACGCATACAGGTGAGATGTCAGTGTGCACCATTGACAGAAAGCGTATACAAGGGAGCATTAGCAGCGAATTATGTGAATTATTCACAGGAGAAAATCCTATTTGAGTTAATTCATGTGCAACAGATAAGCTTATATCTCTTTTCATGTAGGCTCATTGAGTGTCAGTAGACCGGTTGAGGGTTTACAACGTGGGTCCATCAACAAAGGAGAAGAATATACAAGGGAGCCTTAGCAACAAATTATGTCAATTATTCACAGGAGAAAAACCTATTTGATTAGTTAATTCATGGGCGGACAGATAAGCTTATATCTCTTTTCATGAGAAACTCGTTGAGTGTCAGTAGACAGGTTGTGGGTTTACAACGTGGGCCCATCAACAAAGGAGAAGCATATACAAGGGAGCATTAGCAGCGAATTATGTGAATTATTCACAGGAGAAAAACCTATTTGAGTTAATTCATGTGCGGACAGATAAGCTTATATCTCTTTTCATTAGAAAATCGTTGAGAGTCAATAGAAAGGTTGTGGGTTTACAACATGGGCCCATCAACAAAGGAGAAGCATATACAAGGGAGCATTAGCAGCGAATTATGTGAATTATTCACAGGAGAAACACCTATTTGAGTTAAATCATGTGCAGACAGATAAGCTTGTATCTCTTTTCATGAGAAACTCGTTGAGTGTCAGTAGACAGTTTGTGGGTTTACAATGTGGGTCCATCAACAAAGGAGAAGCATATACAAGGGAGCATTAGCAGTGAATTATGTGAATTATCACAGGAGAAAATTCTATTTGAGTTAAATCATGTGTAGACAAATAAGCTTATATCTCTTTTCATGAGAAACTTGTTGAGTGTCAATAGATAGGTTGTGGGTTTACACATAGACACACACATACACACACATACACACACATACACACACATACACACACATACACATAGATAAGCTTATATCTCTTTTCATAAGAAACTCGTTGAGTGTCAGTAGATAGGTTGTGGGTTTACACATAGGCACACATAGACTCGTTGTTAGGAACTGAAGAGCAGTTTGAGTCCCTTTTTTATAGCAAAGACTTGGGACAATTCCCGTATGGCAATTTGTTAACCATTTATTGCAAATAGGACACTACATTATCTCGTTGTCATGCACAACTACACTGCCTAAATATGTGTACTCTATACTAGGGAGAAAGGTCATATTTAAGACCTGTATCCCTGTGTGAATGCATGTCTATGTGTGTGAATGCATCATTTTGTGTGTATGTGTGTATGCATCTATATGTGTGTGAATGCATCATTATGTGTGTATGTGTCTATGTGTGTATGTGTGTGTGTATGTGTGTGTGTATATGTGTGTGTATGTGTGTGCACGTCTATGTGTATGTGTATGTGTCTATGAGTGTGGATCTGTTTATGTGTGTGTATGTGTCTATGGGTTTGTATGTGTCTATGTGTGTGTGTGTATGCATGTATGTATGCATATGTGTGTGTATGTGTGTGTATGCTTTATGTATGAATATGTGTGTGTATGCATTATGTATGTGTATGTATGCATGTGCATTATGTATGCATATGCATTATGTATGTGTATGTATGCATGTGCATTATGTATGCATATGTGTGTGTATGCATGTAAGTATGTATGTATGTATGCATATGCATATGCATATGTATGCATGTATGTGTATGTGTGTGCATGTCTCTCTATGTGTGTGTGTATGCATATATGTGTGTGTATGTGTGTGTGTATGTGTGTGTATGTGTGTGTGTATGTGTGTGTATGTGTATGTGTGTCTGTATGTGTGTGTGTATGTGTGTGTATGTGTGTATGTGTGTGTATGTGTGTATGTGTGTGTATGTGTATGTGTATATGTGTGTGCATGTGTATGCATTATGTATGTGTATGTCTGCATGTGCATTATGTATGCATATGTGTGTGTATGTATATATGTGTGTCTGCATGTATATGTGTGTGTATGTATGTATATGTGTGTATGCAACATTATGTGTGTATGTGTGTATACGAGTGTGTATTTATGTGTGTATGTGTGTGTGTATATGTGTATGTGTGTGTGTGTGTGTCTATGTGTGTATATGTGTCTGTGTATGCATATGTATGTGTGTGTGTATGTGTCTATGTGTGTATGTGTATGCATGTATGTATGCATATGTGTGTGTATGTGTGTGTATGCTTTATGTATGCATATGTGTGTGTATGCATTATGTATGTGTATGTATGCATGTGCATTATGTATGCATATGCATTATGTATGTGTATGTATGCATGTGCATTATGTATGCATATGCATTATGTATGTGTATGTATGCATGTGCATTGTGTATGCATATGTGTGTGTATGCATGTAAGTATGTATGTATGTATGCATATGCATATGCATATGTATGCATATGCATATGCATATGTATGCATGTATGTGTATGTGTGTGCATGTCTCTCTATGTGTGTCTCTATGCATATATGTGTGCGTATGTGTGTATGTGTGTGTATGTGTGTGTGTATGTGTGTGTATGCATGTGTATATGTGTGTATGTGTGTATGTTTCTTTATGTGTATGTGTATGTGTATATGCGTGTGCATGTGTATGCATTATGTATGTGTATGTTTGCATGTGCATTATGGATGCATATGTGTGTGTATGTATATATGTGTATGTGCATGTATATGTGTGTGTATGTATGTATACGTGTGTGTATGCAACATTATGTGTGTATGTGTGTGTGTATTTGTGTGTGTATGTGTGTGTGTATATGTGTATGTGTGTGTGTGTGTCTATGTGTGTATATGTGTGTGTATGCATATATATGTGTGTGTAAGTGTGTGTGTATGCGCATACCTGGTCTCTCTCTCTCTCTCTCTCTCTCTCTCTCTCTCTCTCTCTCTCTCTCTCTCTCTCTCTCTCTCTCTCTCTCTTGCGTTCTCTTGCTCTCGTCCAGATCTCGGCACAAATGTGCCGGGAGAAATCAATTTTTTTTTGAACATTCTAGAGCGTCGCTTACGCGACGCTCTCGAAAGGACGACGCATATGCGACGCTCTCCAGTTTGCCCATGTCGCACATACCGTCGCTAGCAAGCGACTCTATTTGCGATGCAAAGATTAGGATCGCATAAGCGACGCAACCTTGAGTGTGCGACGTACCCTACCTAAAAATCAAAATTTCGAAAACACAACCGTCGCTTATGCGACGCTAGCGTCGCATAAACGATGGTGCCCGTTTTTTTCCAGTTCGGCGGCGTTGCTCTTAAGGTAGAGCTTAAAATGGTGATCTAGACAACTCTAGATAGGGAGATACAAGGTAGAGGTATGCTAGCTCTATTCGATGTCTCAGGTAGTGTAGAAGTCATGTATATATAGGATAATGGGTGGCCTTCCATGGACGGCTATACATGGGCGATAAAGCCTGGGCGGCCACCACCCATGTAATTGCCATACACGGCTTAGACTAGTTGAACCGACCTAGTAAATATAAATGATTTCTGACTCTGACAGGGACCCCCAAGCCGGGGCTGCTGATCGTTGCCCCGGACCCCACGATTGGGGACCTTGGTAACTCCCTTTCCTTATAGTACCTTACATGGTCCAATATGACCTTCATCCAACATGCAAGTTGGGATTCCCATCAATTGCGTAATGCAAGCTTGACTTCTCCTCATAATAGGGGCCTTACAAAATGTGCATACAATCATGAGGGGTAGACATTGCTCATATACTAGCACCCCCCCTCAATGTTTACCGATGATAAATCAAGTAGGTCTCGATCCTATGCCCATCTGTTGAAGATGCCCATTCAATATGACCTTCATCCAACATGCAATATGGGATTCCCATCAATTGCGTAATGCAAGCTTGACTTCTCCTCATAATAGGGGCCTTACAAAATGTGCATACAATCATGAGGGGTAGACATTGCTCATATACTAGCACCCCCCCTCAATGTTTACCGATGATAAATCAAGTAGGTCTCGATCCTATGCCCATCTGTTGAAGATGCCCGTTCAGTTGTTCTCTTCCAAGTGCTTTAGTGAATATGTCAGCACAATTTGCCTCTGTTGGGGAATATTCTAGATCCACAATTTCATATTCAATTAGCTCACGAATGTAATGGAATTGTACTTCTATGTGCTTGGTGCGAGCATGAAATAGTGGGTTCTTTGCAATAGCCATACAACTTTGATTATCACTCTTGAGTACAGTCGGTATATTTGATGGAAAGCCTAGATCTGCAAGAATTCTCCTTAAACAGACTGCCTCAGAAAAGGCAAAACATGTTGCTTTGTACTCTGCTTCAGTGGAGGAGAGTGCGAGAGTTGGTTGCTTTCTACTTACCCAAGAAAATATTCCTGAACCAAGTGAGAAACAATATCCAGAAACTGATTTTCTAGAATCACAATCTCCAGCCCAATCTGAATCACAATATCCTTGGAGTGTATCACTTGTGGTATAAAAAATACCAGAATCCAAGGTTCTTGCAATGTACCTTAGAATTCGCATTCCAGCATTCCAGTGACTCTCCTTAGGTTTGTTGGAAAACCTCCTTAATACTCCAACAGCATAGCAAATGTCTGGTCTAGTGTTGCACAGAAAAATAAGACTTCCAACGAGCTTCCTATACTTCTTAGCATCTACATCAGGCATGTTATCATCCATAGATAGCTTATGATTTACCTCCATATGTGTGCTAGTTGGTTTGTAGTCCATCATTCCAAATGCCTTGAGAATTTCTTTTGCATATTTTTGTTGTGAGATGGAAATGCCATCCTTCCTTTGCCATACTTCAATTCCCAGACAAAAATGGAGTAGACCTAAGTCTGTCATTTCAAACTCAGCTCCCAAGCTGATCCGAGTTTGATTGATGAGTTCCTGATGATATCCTGTAATGATCAAATCATCTACATATACAATGAAAACAACTAGCTTGCTATCCCTTTTTGTTACATACAAGTTAGCATCAGAAGTAGTTCTTTCAAAACCCATATTTTTGAAAAATTATCTATTCGTTGGTACCAAGCCCGTGGAGCTTGCTTAAGTCCATACAAAGCTTTCTTCAACCTGCAAACTTTATTTTCTGAATTGGGCACCTCAAAACCTGGTGGTTGAGATACATATACCTCCTCCTTGAGGTGACCATTCAAAAATGCAAATTTGACATCCATCTGGAAAATAGACTAGGCCTTTTGTGCATCTACTGCAAGTACCGTCCAAATAGTTGTCATGTGTACTGTTGGTGCAAAAGTTTCTTGAACATCAAATCCTTTGATCTGTGAAAAACCCTGTGCAACTAATCTTGCTTTATACTTTTCTAATGCTCCATCTGCTTTATACCTAGATTTCCAAATCCATTTAGTACCTATTACCTTCTTCTTTGGCAGCAAGTCCACTAGATCCCACATATCATTTTTGAGTATAGTACTCAGACTGTGTTGCCACTCTCTAACCTGGATCATCAAGGGCTTCTTCAATGGTGCTAGGTTCCTTTATCGAGCCCATGATATCTGCCATTAGAGCCATGTTAACAATGTGTTCTGAGGCTCTTCTTTGCTCCTCTATTCTCTTTGATCTTTGTAATCCATCCGAGGATGATTCTGGTGCATCTACATGTGGATTTTGATCATCAAAGAGTTGTTGTGCCCACTTCGGTAGTGGCTTACACTATGTAGCTACAATTGGTTGGCTTTTTATTGAGGAAATTTCTTCATCAGATGTTTCCTCCTCCTCAAATTTAACCTGTCTTTTGATAGGCACAAGGTGAGATATTTCTCCATTTAATGAGATAGTAGATTTACCTTTGTCTTCTACTAAGTGTGGTCATTCATCAAACACCACATCTCGGCTAACAAAAATCTTCCTTGCCTCAAGATCCCACAACCTGTATGTTTTAGACTCTTCACTATATCCTAGGAAGACACACTTTTTGCTTTTTGAATCCAACTTTGATCTTGTTGAATCAAGAATATGTGCATAACAGAAACAACCAAAAATTTTGAAATGCAAAACTGAAGGCTTTTTACCAGAATATGCTTCTTGAGGAGTCATCCCCTTTAGTGCTTTTGTGTAGCTTTGATTGAGGATGTAGACTGTTGTATTGACTGCTTCTGCCCAGAATGAATCAGGCATGTCTTGAACCTTTAACATACAATGAGCCATTTCAACTACTATCCTGTTCCTACGCTCAACAATGCCATTTTGTTGAGGTGTATGAGCTGTGGTAAGTTTCCTTTTCACACCATGCTCCTTACAGTAATTATTGAATTTTGTTGACAAGAATTCACCTCCTCTATCTGTTTTGAATTTCTTCAATTTCCTTCCTGATTCATTTTCCACATACTTATGCCACATTTTAAATTTTTTTCAAAAGCATCAGCCTTCTCTCGAATGAATTAAACCCACATCTTTCTACTATAATCGTCAACTAATAGCAAAAAGTAGAAAGATCCTCCTAAAGTAGGTGTAGACATTTTATCGTAGAGATCAGCATGTACCAACTCTAGAGGAGCTTGAGATCGATTGTTGGTCTCTCTTGGAAATGCCTTTCGTTGTTGCTTGCCCATCATACAAGCTTCACAAGGTTCCTCCAACTCTAAAAATGCAGGCAAATGAGCAACCATCCCTGTTCTTTCCATCTCCTTCAAACTGCAAATTCGAGATGCCCAAATCATTGGTGCCATAACCTGCTTACATCTTTATCTTCTATAGCAGTTAAAGCACTTAACTCATACAAGTTATCCCGTCGTGTGCCTTTACCTATAACATTACTGTTGGGAAAGATGGATGGTTGGATGCACTCAGTAGATTGAGTAGGTGCTTCTAATCCTGCTTTGCACGAGCCCTCTTTGATTCTTTTCTCCGATACTACTCCTTGATGACGTGACGAAGACTGAGCCTTGCGGAAACCGCCACGCCAAGAAGAACTAAGTTAGAGTGATTCAGAAATTCTCTGTAATCAATCAATAGCTTAGCAAAGTCTAGCGCTCAACGTATAAGACCGTGCTCTAACTTTACTAGAAAAATTTCACCAAAACTTCACCGGACTGCCACTGGACTGACACCGTAATCGTACCGGAATTGTACCGGAATGAACTTCAATTCTGTTTATAATTACTTCAAGTGAATATACATGAAGTAAAGAAATGACTCGTGAACTTTCTTAACTTACTGAACTCTTTCTAAAGTTTAAGAAAAAACTCCTCTAGTTCAGACAGCCTCTTTCCGGTCCAACTTTGTACTTTGTGTAGATATCTTTTCCATCGGAAAGATTGATCAACTAAAAATAGACATGTCTAGCTATAGAGTGAGCTATCTCTCATACAAAGCTTTGCATTACTCTGCGAGATCTACTTCGTTCTTCTACCGGAAATTACTCGTTTACTGTAAGAACTGCAACAGTGAGCACTTCGACTGTGATTTCTCGAAATTGACTGAACCAAGTTGCTTCAAACTTTGTATGCTTGTGGTATGCTTTGAGCTTGATCTATTAAGCTTTGAATCACTTGATTTGGTTCAGTAGGCACTGAGATATGCCTCTTTGAAGTTGACAGTAGTTGAAGTGGTACACTCAGAGAATAACAGAGATGATGAATGTAAATATTTGTATTGGATCATGTAAATGTACATTTCCATTGGCATGATAAACATAGCTCAATGGTACTCAGAGGTGTAGGCTATAGAGTAGACCTCACACACTCAATGATTGATACAGAAATGCCTCGGGATGAGTGAAGGACACCCGCGACATTTTCCTTGTAGCTCTTATAGGAATTGAGTGATGACTTGAATTAGAATTCAAATCAATCTCCTAAAATCTTTCACCTAAAAAAGTTGATTGAGATATTCTCTCAATCAATCATCCGCCTTTTCCACGACTTTCAATCAATTAGGTGTGATTACATAATATGCCAAGTCATTTAGACTTTTACAAGAGATAAAATGGTAAGAAATCATAGGCATAAGTTCCTATGGTCTTTGCTTCATGTAGAGTCTTCAAAGTAGATGTCCAAGCCAAATGTGAAGGCTTGACTTGCACCAACAGCTCCCCCTCAAGCCAAACATTTTGGCTCAAGTCTTCAGCTTCATTCTTCAATCACATCCTGCAATCCAATCATGGATTTGAATCTGCATAACTTGTTTCCATCCAAATCTTTAGTGAGTAAATCTGCACATTGCATATTAGTGGACACATAAGTCAACTGAATGTCTTTACTAAGCAACTTCTCTCTCACATAGTGGTAATGAACCTCTATGTGCTTTGTCCTAGCATGATATATTGGATTAGCTGCGAGGTGAAGTGAACTTGTGTTATCTCCAAAGATAATTGGTGGCCTTGTGTATGGGCCTAACTCTGTATACATAAGCTTCAACCAGATAGCTTCTTGAGTGGCATTGGCTAGCCCTCTATACTCTGCTTCAGTAGATGACAAAGCTACTGTAGGTTGTTTCTTGGCTGACCAAGAAATAGGTTTATCACCTGCAAAACATATGTATCCTTATGTGCTTCTCCTATCATCCTTGCATCCTGCCCAATCTACATCTGAATATACTTTAATATCAATATCTGATGTATAAGGAAAATACAAACCATGGTTCTGAGTTCCTTTGAGGTACTTCACGATTTTCTTTGCTGCCTCTAGGTGAGGTACCCTTGGTTTGTGCATGAATTGGCTTAGCACACTTACACCATATGCTATGTCAATTCTGGTTAAGGTAGCATAATTTAGACTACCTACCATACTTTGGTATCCTCTAATGTCTTGGACTTCATCACCTTCATGAGCACTAAGCTTTAGGTTAACCTCCATTGGAGTGCTTGAGATTTTAGCTTCCTGCAAATTAAACTTCTTGACCATATCTTGTACATACTTCTTTTGAGTGATATATATACCTGAATTAGTGTAGACTAACTCAAGACCTAAGAAGTACTTCAATAATCCAAGGTCATTGATCTTGAGTTCCTTCATCATCTGTCCTTTGATGTGTCTAATCCCACTGACATCATTGCCTGTAATGATGATGTCATCAACATAAACACACAAGTAGATTACCTCTGTACTACTCTTTATAAATAGAGAAGTGTCTGCTTTACTCATCACAAATCCTTGGTCTTGGAGATATGTTGTCAACCTGTAATTCCATGCTCTAGGTGCCTGCTTCAAACCATATAGAGCCTTCTTCAATTTACAAACATAATTTACCTTCTTGGGATCTTCATAGCTAGGTGGTTGTGACATGTAGACTTCTTCAGATATCCATCCATTCAAGAAAGCATTTTTGACATCCAGTTGGTACATGTTCCAATTCTTGGATGCAGCTACACTTACCAATACTCTGATTGTTGGCATCTTTGCCATAGGAGAAAATGTCTCCTCATAATCAATACCTTGGGTTTGTGCAAAACCCTTGGCTACCAACCTAGCTTTGTACCTGTTGATTGTTCCATCAGAGTTTCTCTTTAGTTTGTAGATCCATCTGGATCCTATCACCTTCATAGAATCCTTCTTGGGTACCAAGTCCCAAGTGTCACTCTCCTTGAGAGCTTCTATTTCTTCATCCATAGCTTCTTTCCATTCTGCTTTGGTGATTGCCTCTTCATATGTACCTGGTTCTTCATTCAAAAAATCCTTTGCAAGATATACAGAATGTTTAGTTACAAGAGAAGTGTCATACCCATATTTGATAGGCTTCTTACTTTCTCTCTGAGATCTCCTCATTGCTTGAGTTGAGGATTCTGGTATATTCTCTAGCTTCTTCATCTTCATCTTTCCTTTGGACTTCCATGCCTTGAATTCCTCGAGGTTGATTGTGTCATCATCATCTGAACTTGAGTCTTCTTTCTGGATTGGTTCCTCCTTGGTAAGCTTTGGAAAGTCTTCTTCTATATCATAAGGTAGACTAACCTTCCTGCATTCATTTTCATACCATGAGTCATTCTCATCAAAGATGACATCTCTGCTTACCTTGAAACCTTTGTTTGAGGGGTTGAAGAATCTGTACCCTTTCTGGTTCAAGTCATAACCAATGAAGATACATTTTTCAGCTTTAGGGTCTAGCTTTCCCCTTACCTGTGAGGGAATATGCACATATGCAATACAACCAAAGATTTTGCAATGGTCCAATGATGGTCTCTTACCATGCCAAGCTTCATAAGGTGTCATTCCATCAAGTGACTTTGATGGCAACCTGTTAATGAGATATGTGGCAGTAGATACACTCTCTGCCCAAAGATAATTTGGCAATTTCTTTTCATTAAGCATAGACCTAGCTGTTTCTACAATGAGTCTATTTCTTCTTTCAGCTACCCTATTTTGTTCAGGTGAGTACCTTGTGGTTATCTCCCTCTTGATGCCTCTTTCCTGCAAGAAGTCTTCAAATTCATTGGAGAAGTATTCACCTCCTCCATCTGACCTTAGCCTTTTCAAGTTTCTTCCTGTTTGGTTTTCAACAAGTGCAAGATATCTTTTGAAACAATTAAATACTTCATTCTTATGCTTCATAAAGTATAAGACAGTCCATCTGCTATAATCATCAATGAAGGACACATAATACCTTGATCGTGAAATGGAGGGTTCCTTGCTAGGTTCCCAAACATCTGTGTGTACCAACTCTAGGTAGTCTTCATGCATGAAACCTTTCCTTGAGTAGGGCATTGAGAGCCAAAAAGAAACCACAGTATTCATAAAGCGTGAGTAGAAAAATGAAAGAAGAAGAGTACCTAAAAATTTTCAAGGGAAAAAACTAATGAACACTTAGGATGTATTCTTAGTTTTTCCCGAATTTGTTTTTCTAGATTTTTAGATGCTTCTAATTTTTACATTCTATTTTCATAATATCTTCTTTTTCCTTCCTTTCTAATATTGGAAAATCCAATCTTTTCGTTTTAATTTGACTTTCTCTTTTTATTTTTTTCTCTTTTTTGTTTATTTTTCTAATCTTATTTTTCATTAATTTACTTCTTTTTCTTTTTTCTTTTATATTGATTAAGGTTCTATTCCTTTTCACACTTATGTACAAAGAGTTTAATTAAATTAATGGTTTAGAGTTGGAAAAATTGGGTTCCTAAGGTCCTTGATTAGGGGTTTTATTTGCGACAATCTAGCATTTCTTATGGCTGGGTTTAGTGACTCATATGATTAATGAATATATATACACATTAAAGGTTTAAAAGCTAGGGTTTCTAAGGGTTTCATCTAAGTTTCCAAGGGTTAAACTCCAAGGTTTTAGTGTTCTTGAGTTAGGATTTCAAGGGTAAGTTTAAATGTTTTCAATGGGCTAGAGCTACCAATCAATTAGGGTAGTCAAGGGAAATTTTCCCTTGGGTTTCTTACTTAAATGGGTTAGATACAAATGGAGTTTTGATGGGGTTTGGTTCAAAATACAACTAGGGTTTAGGATTCTTAGAAGTTAATGGTTTTATTCAAGTAAATATACAAATCTAATGTACAAATGAAATATTTCCCATCACACATTCAAAAAAACAATTGATCAACACAATTCTTCTCTTCTTCCTACAAACAATTCATCAGATGGAAACTAGCATAAAGATAAAATTTTTGCAAAAAGCTTGCACACAATCCCTGAGGAATTTCATTTCGACAATGTACGACCCACATGGAAACTGATAATGATCTATGGGCTCACCTCATTCGTGGCCACTCATTCAAAAATGAAGATACCTTCAATTTTAAAGAGTCCTAAGAGTGATCTAGATCTTTAAGATCAATTACATATTACATTAGAAGAATTAGTACAACCGCCACAAAATCAAGATTCAAAGAGTCCCTCAAATGCAAGAAGGAGTTACCAAAAGACTCTCCTAGCACAAAAAAACATTGAGTCATTGTAAGCTGAAGTATTGGGGAGGTTTAGGTATGCTCCCACCAACGGATAAGCCACAAATCTAGATCAACATGCGCAAAGAAGTTCAAATTCCAATTGAGTTAGGACTCAAACGAATAGGATATTGCATCAAAACTAGAAGCATTACTCTTTTTCGTGATTCGATTATAGTTCACTCACTCAAATTTCGGTGCCAAAGAATGTTTCTAAAGCCCAAGACCAACGAGTTTCAATGTGCATACCTAAGATCTAAAGGTTAAAAAGGCGTAAAAGTTCCTCGAGGAACTGCTAAGGTAGAGGACCAATATATATCTCATTTATGTGCCTAAACACTTAGTCATTGCTCACCATGATCATGATCAAATATAGATATGTATGATCCATATGACTACATGCAAATAGGGCACTCAACCATCGGGATCAAAACATATGAAGAACAACAGAAGGGAGTGGCAATCTTCTGCTAGGAAGTAGACGCAAAGGACCCATGAGATAAAGAAACACGATCAAAGACAACATTGAAAGAGCTTGAGCATAACCATGCAAATGTAGGTACCGAATTCCTAGATTCAAGTCAAGACTAATGTTTCTCCATGTGTGTGCATCTGCAAGATCCAGTCAACAATGTTATCAGAGCTTGCATGTGTCTGTGTAGATGTATTTGTTTGCATCTGGTGTTGGCACGAAATGGCTCCGTTGGTGGCTCAAGTCAACTATCGGATATAGGGCACACGCGGAGTGCTTGTTGGAAATTCAAGTGAGCGAAAACTCAAAGTGAGTAGAAGAGAGACTCAGAGGGGATAGAAACTCAAGAAGAGATTAGCTCATAAGGGGCAAAACACTTATCATCTCGTCGGACATAGATAAGTATGTACCTGAGCCAACATGCAATAAAGTGTACTACAAGCATAAAATTACCCTCTCTATTATTGTTCAGCTCCAAGTGGATTAGTACGTTTTATGTCACAATGTCACAATCCAATTCTGTCGCAGTTACGTTTCTGGCTATGAAGGAAGCCGATTAATCTTCACAAAAACATCAAAATTCATGGACATTAAATAGTGAATCAAAAGGGCAGAACAGAAGACAATATGCGCTCCCTTCTTTTTCAACAGGACATGTATTAAAAATAGTGTAAACCATTTAATGTTGCTCTTCTAATGGTGCTAGTTTGCGATCTGTTTTTGCTTAAAATTCCTAAGACAGAGAATACCAAACACTTTTCGTATAGGTATTACACACATTAAAATATGGTAAAAACTCAGAGTTTACAGAATGCGTGAAGCAACGTGAAGATATTCTCTGTTTGGTGATGCAAACTAACAAACTTCAGTTGCACCTGGGTGTCCATCTGTGAGGACTGTTGAGCCATAATAGATGTAATCATGAGCCACATTCGAGGACACTTAAAAAAATACCAGCTTCATGACATTTATTTAAGATTACAATGATAAGAATGATGAATGATGAGAACTCGAACATCCACATAAAAGCCAAAAGTAAGAAGTCGAGTACTATACGAATTGTGATTGACACTCCCATTGAGCCTCACGCAAGCAAGTACTACTTGCAAGGATAGAGAAAACATGAGGGTATTTTCATGATTTTAGATGAGAAAACATGAGGGTATTTTCTTGATTTTAGATGATAATCATGAAGACAAAATTTTCACGATGCTCACCCCCACCAAACCTACACATTGCCCTCGATGGGCCAATGAGGACGTGATCTCTATTTCAAAATTAAAATCATTTTGCATTTTGATTATCAACTTGATAACATATTGCATGTGCATGGGTTAAAAAAGAAAGTGTCAATGAAAAGCCGTGTAGTGGGCCCTATTCAATGCGCACTTAGAAATGCATTTATAAAGGATATGGTGCAAACATTAATTATACAACATCCGATGTCAAGTTGTTGCTCTCTCTTTCATACAATTGATCTGATAATACAAAAATCCATGCAGAACACTCATTGTGCATAGGTAGGAAAAACATTGAGCTTACATGCATGTTCATGAAATGTGACCCTATCATGCATATGTTACATGTAGTGGTACTTGCAATGGTGCATATGCATGGTCTTTGGCTTCTGGTATTGAGGTTTGGTCTTGTAAATCAAACTATGTCTCAACAAATCTCATCATGCATTCACGTTTTCAATTTGTGAAAGTATTCGTGCACCTAAGGAATATAAACATAAGTGCTCTTATATTTGATGCATGCATACTTAGAATGCAAAATATCATGGTGCAAAGGAAAAATTGACAAATGGATAGGGATTCCTAAAACCCAACCTATTGAAGGTTGTTTTCTTGATTCCTGCTTCTTTGATCCTCCTTTGATCTGTACAACGCATGCAACTTAAAAAACTCATAACTTCAATCCTTCTTCGTTCATCTAAAACCTATCTCAAAATTCATAAGAGAGCTAATATAAAACATCAAATCACATTTCATAAACTTATGACTCATCATGAGTTGCTTGATCATGATGGTCATCTTTATCTAATGAAAACATTAAAAATATTTGTATAAAAATCTTGATCATATCAGTGCTTCTCATCAATTTATCTTCATCTACCTGTCCTGCCAAAATAGCTATACACAAACACATTAGTAAGTATTTTGTAATTTAATAGAGGGCATATGAAATTTCCTATGTAGATAACTCAATTTTTCTTTTTACAGTTCTTGTTGACATCTTCATATTTATTTTTTGTAATTTTTTTGATAATGTTTTCAAAACTTCTTGTTCCTTGTCTTTAAGTCTTTTCTCATTGTTTTTATCCTCAGTAGTATTAGCTACTTATCCTCAGTAGTATTAGCTACTTGTTTTCAAAACTTCTTGTTCCTTATCCTCAGTAGTATTAGCTACTTGATTACTATTCTCAATTTCACTTCGGTTATGAGTTTGATTGCTAGTTTCAGTGTTCACTTGTACTTCCATCTTTTCAATTTTCTTATCTTCAAGTTTTTGATCATTGAGTAAGCACTCTCAATCAATTGAAATATTATGTAATTTTTCATATTTTTCTACTTTGTCATAGGTTGTTCTTTCATACTCTTCCTTATCATCTTGGGAAGTGACTTTGATTTGTGGGTTCTCCTTTTCTGTTTCGTTATTTATCATATCTTTAAATGATTGAACCCTAATGTCTTCTATTGATATATTTAGTTAGTGTTGTGTGTGAACACTCTAGGACTACCAGTGCACTTTTTTCCCTCTTTAGGAGTTTTTTTTCTCTAGCTTGTATATACGCCTACTACCCTAATGGGTCACTTATCTTTGTACATTATCGTGGTAACACATTCAACATCGTGTGTTGTGCTCCAAGAATCATCTTCTTCCTTGTGTTGTTTGCATGCTTCCGTAGACCTTAAACTCCAACAATGGGTATGAGAGAAGGTCACCGCTTCATCCAGTGCATTGTCAACACTCCTCTAGTCATAGTCTTATAATTGCACGAAATGTGGTGTGCATACTATAGGTATTTAGGAGATCAAAATAGCTTTGCTGTGTGGTGCCAAAATCATGATCTGAGCTCATTTTGGCCTCTAGCTACACAATTGTAGTGCTTGTGTAGGCTATTTCATCTTTTTGTGCCGAAGCTATATACAGGTTTTGGTTGGCCAGTATAAGCGTCTTAAAGTCTACTACAGGTTTAGCAGAACTCGTAAGGATAGTGTAGAGGAGGTACTGGGGTATCCACTTTTATCAAGAGTAGAGAGAGAATAAATACGTCCAGTACGTCGCCTACTCAAGGGGGGTTCTCTTTAGGGAAGTATACCCTTTAACATTTCTGTGTGCAGGCAGAGGTAAATAAACAAGGTGTACATACTCCAGAAAATATCAACAACAAATGACCAAAGAAGACCATCCACTTCTTGATTCAAATCAAATAATTACAAGATTGGTCAAAGAGATACTAAAAAAACTCATGCTCAGAGCTTCACGGCACTCTATGCAGACAACCACAGATCAATACAAGCGGTGGAGAATTCTTCTAGAAAATAGGGCTTACAATATCATTGCCCTAAAAAAAATCCAAGGCACTCTCTTACACTATGGTGCTGTTAGCCCTCCACTGGGAAGCCCACGCTCTGTATCCACACTACAGAGTGGCTCCTACAGTAGGCTTGGAAACACAAAGTGCAAGAGAGGACTTCTGCACGTACATACACGTATCTGAACCAATGTAACTGCAAAAATTGTACCCCCAAAGAGCATAAATCCATTGTTTTTATAGGTCCCAATAGGCCAAGAGGGCCTTGCCGATTCTTCACGTCCATTGATCACGCGCCGTTTAATCACCCAAAATTGAAGGGGTAGGTCAAATATTCCACTTGATTTGAATTGGATCCTCAAAAAATAGGTGGTCGCCGTGAATGGTTGGTGACAATAGTCTTTTCTCCACTTTCACTTTTTACCATGCACACTTTTATCACCTACCCTTTTGTATTCAAATTGAGATCTTTACTTTGTGTCACCGTTGATTTGGAAACGACCCGTTGAGTGTGAGAAATGGAGGGTGGATATTGTTTTTAGCTTCACCAATCTCAGAGCCCCAAAAAATACCTTAATTGGAAAAGGCATCTCGCACAAACCCTGATTCTAAGAACAACCTCAACTTGAGGATTCAACTTGTGAAGTTTGTAAAGCTCCCCTTCAAAATCAAAGGACTGTAGTTTACAAGAGCGTTTGAACACCTGATCAAGGGGAGCGAACAACCTAATTTTCATAAACCGAAGCAGAAACCAAAAAGCCCCAAAATCTCATACATCGCACCAGAACCATAAACTCTTGATTTACAAGGACCACAAACTGACATAATGGTGAACCATCATATCTCATCAGTTCATAATCTCCTTCCATTTTCCAAATAGAGACTCCTGCGACTAAGTAATTCTTCTAGCTATGCGACTCCAGCACATCGGAAACCTCGTCAAAGAAGGCCATTTTCAGGTTTATCTAGAGTGATTCTCTCAGATTCTCAGCAGGAAAATGCTCAATTCAGGACCTCCAGTGCCATCTGGGATCATCATATAAAAGGCTTCAGAGTCCTTTGAACCAACAACTCTTTCAAATTTTGCTCTCATGTACATGAGTTCTCCGTCTGGTCCCTCTTCATCGGTCTTGGGGAGCACTCTAGCCCCCATAGAGATGACCCGAACGAGCGTTAATACCTGTATATCTATCTCTGAACAAGCCCTCCTAATGGCATATCCAACCTTCCTTCTGTTGCAGTACATGGTCCATATGGGCTCCATGAACAATTTGCGTCTATTCTGTCTCCTCTCAAATTCTAAAGCAATCCGCACGAGGCCTGATACTCCAGGAGATGGGCATTGGGCAATATACATAGCCAAACTTGAAAGCCAACTCTAGTATTGTGTGTGTGTGTGTGCGTGTGTGTCTGTCTGTGGGTGTGTGTATGTATGAGTATGTGTGTGTGTGGGTGTGTGTGTGTGTATGTGTGGGTGTGTGTGTGTGAGTGTGTGTGTGTGTATCTCGGTGTGTGTGTGTGGGTGTGTGTGTATATGTATGGGTGTGTGTGTGATTGTGTGGGTGTGTGTGAATGTGAATGTGCATATGTGTGTATGTAGAAGCGTGAGTGTGTGTGTATGAGCATGAGAGAGAGATAGAGAGTGAGGGGGGTGGAGTGTGTGGGAGTGAGCGGGGGCGGGGGGTGCGGGAGGCAGCGGGGTGAGGGGGCGGGACTGGGCCGCGGCAGCAGCGGGACTGTGAGGGGCGGGGGGTGGCGGGGGGCAGCGAGGTGAGGGGGCGGGAGTGGGCGGGGGGTGGCAGAGGTGAGGTGTGAGGGCGGGGGTTTGTGGGATGGGGCGGGGTGAGGCGCGGTGGGGCAGGGAGGTTGGCGGAAGTGGGCGGGGCGGAGTGGGGCGGAGAGAGGCGAGGGGTGCTGGCGGGGAGAGGCGGGGGCTGCGGGCGGGGAGAGGCGGGGGCTGCGGGCGGGGAGAGGCGGGGGCTGCGGGCGGGGAGAGGCGGGGGGCTGCGGGAGGGGTCAGCGGGGGGGTCAGCGGGAGTGGCGGGGGAGGAGAGAGAAGGAGGGGAGGGGAGAGAGAGAGAGAGAGAGAGAGAGAGAGAGAGAGAGAGAGAGAGAGAGAGAGAGAGAGAGAGAGAGAGAGAGAGAGAGAGAGAGAGAGAGAGAGAGAGAGAGAGAGAGAGAGAGAGGGGGAGGGCACACAGGGGCGGGGGAGGAGAGAGAAAAGGGAGAGAGAGAGTGAGAGAGAGAGAGAGAGAGAGAGAGAGAGAGAGAGAGGGAGGGCACGCGGGGGCAGGGGAGGAGAGAGAAAAGAGAGAGAGAGAGAGAGAGAGAGAGAGAGAGAGAGAGAGAGAGAGAGAGAGAGAGAGAGAGAGAGAGAGAGAGAGAGAGAGAGAGAGAGAGAGAGAGAGAGAGAGAGAGAGAGAGAGAGAGAGAGAAAGAGGAAGAAGGGACGGGAGAGAGAGAGAGAGAGAAAAAGGGAGGCCAAAAGAGAGAGGGAAAGAGGGATAGAGAGAGAGATAGTGAGGGAGAAAGAGTCTCCAGAGTCCAGACTCATCTCCACCTAGTAGCAATGCCCCGATTGTAGAAGCCATGACGATGGGGTAGCTCACATATCTAAACATAAGGTCTAGATGTTTATCTTCATACTCTAAGGCTGAAGGGAACCTATCCCTAACATCATTTTGATGCCAAATGAAGAATGAGGATAGAGAGCATCATGCAAGTTTGGGAAAAGAAGAACAAGATGACCATTTCCGAAAGCTCCCTTGCATGCTTCAGCATCCACCTGTATCTTATCTGAAGAGGTATTACAGGCCTACAAGTTACAAACATTTGCCTTTTCGGTTCTTCACGCTTGACTTTCTCTTCTATCTTCTTCGGACTTCCTGCATGCCTAGCAAGAGTGAGGGAAAGGAGGAGGGGTACTACAGACCCCCACATCAAGCTTTTGCACCGTCCCTAGTGCAATTTCTCCCTTATTTTACTCATTTCCATGAGATCTAGTTATACTGCAATTGAAAAGAAACACAATATGTACAAGGGATGGAGTGCTTCCATTTTGACCTAATTCAGATACTTCTTCACCCTGGAGATGTTGACCAGGGGAATCCTTTTACCCTGCAGATCTTCCAGATGCACTGCGCCATGTGGTAATGCCTTGATAACCTTATATGGTCCTATCCATTTGGGTGCCAATTTAGCTGAAATTGCCGGGACTTGATGCACTAAAACCATGGACCCTTCCTGAACTTCATTGGATCTCAGATACCTGTCATGGAATCTCTTGCGCTCTCTTTGTGTTACCTGAAGTTTCTGCATTGCCCCTTCTCTATACTCTTCTAATGCCACCAATCTCTGAATGGGGGGTTCAATTCCAATGGTTTTGATTCCTATTTCCTTTCTGATAATGAACTCGAACGGTGCCAATGCGTCTTTCCCATATACTAAACGAAATGGAGTCTCGCCTATGGTTCCCCCCTTCGTGGTTCTGAAAGCCCAAATTGCACTGATCAATGCTTGTGGCCAGGAACTTTGATGATCAAAAGATAATTTGCGAAGCAATCCAATCAGAATCTTATTGGAACTCTCTGCTTGGCCATTTGCCCTTGGATAGTAGGCACAAGATTTTTTATGGAAGATTTTGTACCTGTCAAATATAAACTGGAGCAATTGATTTACAAAATGTGTGCCCCTATCACTAGTAATTTCCAGTGGGCAACCAAATCTTGAGAAAATACGTTTATACACAAATTTAGCTACTGTTAAAGTCGTGCAGTCCACAGTAGCTTTAGCCTCTATCCATTTAGTGGCATAACATGTGGCCATCAAAATATACTTTTTACCTCCAAGTTGACCAGTTGGACTAATTGGTCCTATGAAATCAAGACCCCATCGTTCAAATGGGAGCCATCTGGTAGATATGACTAATGGTTGGAAATTCAATCTGGTTGGCGCGGGAGCACACCTCTGGCAGATGTGGCATTCTTTAGCAAACTTGATTGCATCCTTGAAAATATGAGGCCACCATAGACCTTTGTGAATGATTCTATGAGCCAATTCTTCCCCCTTTAGATGTCCTTCACTGTGTGCAGCCTCTAGCAGAAGATTTACCTCTTTTGGATAGACATACCTTCTCAATATATCATCTTGACAGTATTTATATAAATTTCCATTTATAAGAGAATATGCTTTGATTTTCAAAAGCAATCTTCTTTTTTCTATAGGTGTCAAGTCTTCTGGGATCTTTCCAGTAGTGAGAACATGAAGAATTTCATCATACCAACCAGTCCGAATTGTTACTAGGAAGAGATTGCTATCCACTAGTTCGTCATTGATACCCGTTGCCTTCTCGCTCATTGCCGTCCTGGACACTTGATGTGCCATGTAGTGCTCTTTTCCTAGCTTAATATGAATATCAAAATTAAATTCTTGAAATAGGAGTAACCATCTCCAAATCCTTCCAGCTACTCTAGGTTTGTTTATCAAATACTTCAAGGGCTGATGATCAGATATAACTATAAAATGTACACCAAGGAGATAATGTCGGAACTTCTGAAGAGCAAATATGATAGCCAAACCTTCTCTTTCCGTTGTACTGTAATTCCTTTCAGCTTGGTTGAGTAGTCTGCTGACATAAGAGACAGGTCTATCCACCTTGTGAGATGATGGTTGAGCTAGAACTGCACCCATAGCATGAAGACTAGCATCTGTATGCACATGAAATTCCAATGACCAATTAGGAACACTTAAAAGTGGAGCAGTACGTAGCCTCAATTTTAGTTCACAAAATGCTTTGTCAGCTTCAGCACTCCATGAGAAAGGGACCTTTTTACTGGTAAGCCTTGACAAGGGCTTAGCAATTTCTGAATACATCCGAATGAATCTTCTGTGATACCCAGCATGGCCCAAGAAACTTTGTACTTCTTTTGGGCTTTGTGGAATTGGCATGGAAAGAATAGCCGTAACCTTTGCAGGGTCCACGGTTATTCCTTCAGCAGATACTATGTGACCAAGAAGAGTGCCCTTAGTGACCAAAAAGTGACATTTCTCAGGATTCAATTTCAAACCTGTTTTGAGACATTGCTCAAACATTTCTTTTAGATTTCCCAAATGGTCATGGAAATCTTGAACTGCTGCTCTTTTATCTGTACCTGAAAATACTGAAAAGTCATCCATGAAAATGCGTAGAAAGGTTGTTAACCATTTGCCCAATATCAGATACATCGTTCTATTAAATGAAGCTGGCGCATTCTTCAAACCAAAAGCCATGCGAGTATAGACATAAGTGCCCCAGGGAGTAACAAAGGCTGTTTTGTCCCTATCATCAGGATGGATCACTATCTGATTGTAGCCACTAAAACCATCCAAGAAACTATACAAAGTGTGACCAGCTACTTCCTCAAGTACTTGATCTGTGAAGGGCTGAGGAAATCCATCTTGAACAGTCACTTTATTCAAAGCACCGAAATCAACACATACTCTTATTTTTCCACTATTCTTCTTGGGTACAATAACCATAGACGAAAGCCACCTGGAATGTTCTACTGGCACAATTATACCTGCTTCTTCTAGTTTTGTAATCTCTGCTTTTACCGCTTCTGCATACTTCGGATTGATTCGATATGGCCTACTTCTTACAGGCGCGGCTCCCTCAACTAAGGGTATCGGATGTAACCCAAGCTCTTCTGGTATCCCTGTTATATCTTTGTAGGACCATGCGAAGACACTTTTGTAAGTAAAAAGCAAAGAAGTTACCTTCTGTAGCAAAGGAGGATAATGCCACAACCAGGATGCTAAGTGGACTACTTGAGGGTTCTCTTCATCCCCTAAATTTACTTCTTGAACCAATGTTTGAGGACTGGTCTTGTTTGAGAAATCATGTCCACTATATGCAGGAGTGGATTTTAATTTATATTCTGCAACATGTTCTTCTATCCATCCTTGAGGTATATCTGCAAAAGGAAGATCTTCTCTGCTCTTAGGTTCATAACCTTCCACCTCCGATACTTTTATATTGGTTGCCTCTTCAAAGCTTGTATTTTCTTGCAATTGCTCATTCTCCAATACCTTGTGGTCTTCATTTACCTTATCTGCAACTTCTTCCTCAATTTCATTGATCTCCACTGTGCAACACTCTGCACTTCCCATCATCCAATTTAACAATGTATCATCTTCTTGGGGTAGAGAGGGCATTACCTGAGTGTCCATAGTATATCCAACAGTTTTTCCTGAGTCGAATCCTTCTTCCAAATGTAATTGCAGTTGGCTATTGGTGCTTGTTGAAATCCTTAGTTTATTTTTCCCCCAATCTTGCAAAGCTTTTGCTTGCCTCAGCCAAGGTATCCCCAGGAGTAAAGGATAGGAAGTCTCCTGTGGAAGTGCAATAACAACAAAATCCAACACAAAGTGGCAACCCTGTACTATCATCCGTACCTATAATGCCAAGAGGCGCAACCCGATGTTGATCTGCTAGTGTAACTGTAAATGGTGCCATTTTGGTGGGGTTCAAATTCAGTTTCTTCATTGTGAAATCTGGCATCAAATTGATACCAGAGCCTCCATCTATGATCACACCTGTGAGAGTTTCATCCTTTATACAAACAGATAATCTCGAGCTTTGGTAGTCTGCTAAGGGTGCAGGGGGAAAATCAACCATGAAACCATCTATACTAGGTGATTGGACCAAGTGAGCAGAGTGTATAATCTTTAGTAAGTCACTTCTTATTTTTGAATCCATCCTTATAAGTTCATATAGACTAACCTTGTGATGAATACCTTTCAAGATCTGTTCAATGTTTACCTCCTGAGTGTTTTCTTGCAGACTTGTTGGTTGGCCCTTTAGAGAAGTAGCCATCTTATCATAAGCTCCTTCAATTTCTGCTTGGTCCTTCCATCCAGACTTCTTTTCTTCCTCTTTATCCTGAAATCCTTGTTGTTCATCCCTGTGGGTTGCAGCTGCTTGCCTAGCTCTAGTCATCATGGGCATTGCAGAGGATGAAACGGCATAAGACTGAGTGGTTTTCCCTTCTTCATGTGGAGAGACTGCAATCATGTGGATTGGAGCAGGACGACCTCTTGGGCAATCTTTGGTATAATGATCCTTGGCCTCTGGACAATGTTGACAGGGAGGTGCATCTTCTAGGAGGGAACACCTATTTTGCATGTGGCCGTACTCACCACAACGATAGCACATCAAAGGTCTATTATATCTAGGCTTTGCAGGCCGATTCTCCTCTCTATTAGATGTATTTGAAGTACTAGCATAATATGAATCCAAATTTTGAGGGTTACCTCTCTGCTGTGTACCCTTGAGGTAGTAGCAAGCTCTGGCTTCATGACCATCCTTTCCACAAAATTGACAGCTTACCTTGATAGGGCAATTAGCATTGGAATGTCCATTGTTGTTATAGATTGTACACCAAATTTGTCTCCTTATATCCTGAGTGGTCCTCAAATCTTCTAACTCACGGCGAAGTTGGGCTACTTCATCATCAGTGCGACGCAGTGGTGGCAAGACCTTCTCTTCTTGTTGGTTTTGTTGCATTTTCAATGCCTCCAGTTCCCTCCTCAGTTGCCGAATAGGATCCAGGTCTACAGCATACTTTGATTGTGTATCCCCTTCAAAATGTTGCCTTGCTTCTTCAATGCGTGATGCCGCTGCAACAAAATCATTGAGGGTTGCATCCAATCTAAGAGACTCACGAAGCTTCTGCTGAGATGACCTGGGTAGAGCCTTTTCTATCCACTTTTTAACCAAAAAGTCACCTGGAGCATGTGGCAAACGTGCAACAAGTGCTTTTGTTCTAGTGTGAAGTTCATGAAAGGATTCACCTGATCTTAGCTTCAAATTCTCTAACTGATCTAGAGCTCTTTCCGAGGAATCACTTGGTCGGAATGTCTGTGAGAACGCCGCCTTCAGAGCCTCCCATGTAGTGAAATGGCCATCTGCATATTGACTATACCATTTATCTGCAAGACCCTCCAATGTGGATGGAAAGAGTGCCAGCATTGCATCCTCTCTATTCTGTAGACCTCGTCCACGGCATAAAGAGATGAATCTTCTCACATGATCATAAGCATCCTCATAAGCTTGTCCCTTGAAGGTAGGGAATTTAATGTTTAATCTGGAGAGTAAATGAGAGAGATCCTCCATTTGCACTAGTGTTTCTTCGGACGTATCGGAGCAGAAGTCTAAGGTTCTCCTATACCTCTCTTTTGACAATGGTGTCGCACCCAAATCAATAGATAAATTTAGGGAGGGTAGAGGGGAGGTAGACTCACTAGTTGTTGTTATGGCTAACTTGTTAAGGCTCCTCCGAACACGAAGAGACTCCTTATCTGCTCGTGTATGGGTCATGTACCTACTTGCAAATGTAATAGGCCAAAAATACCTCTCACAGAAATGCAAAGGTCCCACCAGGCATGCCAAACTGTAGAGGAGGTACTAGGGTATCCACTTTTATCAAGAGTAGAGAGAGAATAAATACGTCCAGTACGTCGCCTACTCAAGGGGGGTTCTCTTTAGGGAAGAATACCCTTTAACATTTCTGTGTGTAGGCAGAGGTAAATAATTGCACAAGGTGTACATACTCCAGAAAATATCAACAACAAATGACCAAAGAAGACCATCCACTTCTTGATTCAAATCAGATAATTACAAGATTGGTCAAAGAGATACTCAAAAACTCATGCTCAGAGCTTCACGGCACTCTATGCAGACAACCACAGATCAATACAAGCGGTGGAGAATTCTTCTAGAAAATAGGGCTTACAATATCATTGCCCTAAAAAAAATCCAAGCCACTCTCTTACACTATGGTGCTGTTAGCCCTCCACTGGGAAGCCCACGCTCTGTATCCACACTACAGAGTGGCTCCTACAGTAGGCTTGGAAACACAAAGTGCAAGAGAGGACTTCTGCACGTACATACACGTATCTGAACCAATGTAACTCCAAAAATTGTACCCCCAAAGAGCATAAATCCATTGTTTTTATAGGTCCCAATAGACCAAGAGGGCCTTGCCGATTCTTCACGTCCATTGATCACGCGCCGTTTAATCACCCAAAATTGAAGGAGTAGGTCAAATATTCCACTTGATTTGAATTGGATCCTCAAAAAAAAGGTGGTCGCCCTGAATGGTTGGTGACAATAGTCTTTTCTCCACTTTCACTTTTTACCATGCACACTTTTATCACCTACCCTTTTGTATTCAAATTGAGATCTTTACTTTGTGTCGCCGGTGATTTGGAAATGACCCGTTGAGTGTGAGAAATGGAGGGTGGATATTGATTTTAGCTTCACAAATCTCAGAGCCCCAAAAAATACCTTAATTGGAAAAGGCATCTCGCACAAACCCTGATTCTAAGAACAACCTCAGCTTGAGGATTCAACTTGTGAAGTTTGTAAAGCTCCCCTTCAGAATCAAAGGACTCTAGTTTACAAGAGCGTTTGAACACCTGATCAAGGGGAGCGAACAACCTAATTTTCATAAACCGAAGCAGAAACCAAAAGGCCCCAAAATCTCATACATCGCACCAAAACCATAAACTCTTGATTTACAAGGACCACAAACTGACATAATGGTGAACCATCATATCTCATTTGTTCATAATCTCCTTCCATTTTCCAAATAGAGACTCCTGCGAGTGAGTAATTCTTCTAGCTATGCGACTCCAGCACATCGGAAACCTCGTCGAACAAGGCCATTTTCAGGTTTATCTAGAGTGATTCTCTCACATTCTCTGCAGGAAAATGCTCAATTCTGGACCTCCAGTGCCATCTGGGTTCATCATATAAGAGGCTTCAGAGTCCTTTGAACCAACAACTCTTTCAAATTTTGCTCTCATGTACATGAGTTCTCTGTCTGGTCCCTCTTCATCGGTCTTGGGGAGCACTCCAGCCCCCATAGAGATGACCCGAACGAGCGTTAATACCTGTATATCTATCTCTGAACAAGTCCTCCTAATGGCATATCCAACCTTCCTTCCGTTGCAGTACATGGTCCATACGGGCTCCATGAACAATTTGCCTCTATTCTGTCTCCTCTCACATTCTTAAGCAATCCGCACGAGGCCTGATATTGCAGGAGATGGGCATTGGGCAATATACATAGCCAAACTTGAAAGCCAACTCTAGTATTGTGTGTGTGTGTGTGTGTGCGTGTGTGTCTGTCTGTGGGTGTGTGTATGTATGAGTATGTGTGTGTGTGTGTGGGTGTGTGTGTGTGCGTGTGTGTATGTGTGGGTGTGTGTGTGAGTGTGTGTGTGTGTGTGTCTCGGTGTGTGTGTGTGGGTGTGTGTGTATATGTATGGGTGTGTGTGTGTGTGTGTGGGTGTGTGTGTATGTGAATGTGCATATGTGTGTATGTATATGCGTGAGTGTGCGTGTGTGAGCATGAGAGAGAGATAGAGAGTGAGCGGGGTGGAGTGTGTGGGAGTGAGCGGGGGCGGGGGGTGCGGGAGGCAGCGGGGTGAGGGGGCGGGAGTAGGCGGGGGCAGCAGCGGGACTGTGAGGGGCGGAAGGTGGCGGGGGGCAGCGAGGTGAGGGGGCGGGAGTGGGCGGGGGGTGGCAGAGGTGAGGTGTGAGGGGGGGGTTTGTGGGATGGGGCGGGGTTAGGCGGGGTGGGGCGGGGAGGTTGGCAGAAGCGGGGCGGAGTGGGGCGGAGAGAGGCGGGGGCTGCGGGCGGGGAGAGACGGGGGCTGTGGGCGGGGAGAGGCGGGGGCTGCGGGCGGGGAGAGGCGGGGGCTGCGAGCGGGGAGAGGCGGGGGCTGCGGGCGGGGAGAGGCGGGGGGCTGCGGGAGGGGTCAGCGGGGGGGTCAGCGGGAGTGGCGGGGGAGGAGAGAGAAGGAGGGGAGGGAGGGAGAGAGAGAGAGAGAGAGAGAGAGAGAGAGAGAGAGAGAGAGAGAGAGAGAGAGAGAGAGAGAGAGAGAGAGAGAGAGAGAGAGAGAGAGAGAGAGAGAGAGAGAGAGAGAGAGAGAGAGAGAGAGAGAGACAGAGAGAGAGACAGAGAGAGAGAGAGAGAGAGAGAGAGAGAGAGAGAGAGAAAGAGAGAGAGAGAGAGAGAGAGAGAGAGAGAGAGAGAGAGAGAGAGAGAGAGAGAGAGAGAGAGAGAGAGAGAGAGAGAGAGAGAGAGAGAGAGAGAGTGAGGGAGAGCACGCGGGGGCGGGGGAGGAGAGAGGAGAGAGAGAGAGAGAGAGAGAGAGAGAGAGAGAGAGAGAGAGAGAGAGAGAGAGAGAGAGAGAGAGAGAGAGAGAGAGAGAGAGAGAGAGAGAGAGAGAGAGAGAGAGAGAGAGAGAGAGAGAGAGAGAGAGAGAGAGAGTGAGGGAGGGCACGCGGGGGCGGGGGAGGAGAGAGAAGAGAGAGAGAGAGAGAGAGAGAGAGAGAGAGAGAGAGAGAGAGAGAGAGAGAGAGAGAGAGAGAGAGAGAGAGAGAGAGAGAGAGAGAGAGAGAGAGAGAGAGAGAGAGAGAGAGAGAGAGAGAGAGAGAGAGAGAGAGAGAGAGAGAGAGAGAGTGAGAGAGAGAGAAAGAGGAAGAAGGGACGGGAGAGAGAGAGAGAGAAAAAAAAAGGGAGGCCAAAAGAGAGAGGGAAAGAGGGATAGAGAGAGAGATAGTGAGGGAGAAAGAGTCTCCAGAGTCCAGACTCATCTCCACCTAGTAGCAATGCCCCGATTGTAGAAGCCATGACGATGGGGTAGCTCACATATCTGAACATAAGCTCTAGATGTTTATCTTCATACTCTAAGGCTGAAGGGAACCTATCCCTAACATCATTTTGATGCCAAATGAAGAATGAGGATAGAGAGCATCATGCAAGTTTGGGAAAAGAAGAACAAGATGACCATTTCCAAAAGCTCCCTTGCATGCTTCAGCATGCACCTGTATCTTATCTGAAGAGGTATTACAGGCCTACAAGTTACAAACATTTGCCTTTTCGTTGCTTCACGCTTGACTTTCTCTTCTATCTTCTTCGGACTTCCTGCATGCCTAGCAAGAGTGAGGGAAAGGAGGAGGGGTACTACAGATAGTTCTCTTCAACGTTTTCACATAGATTCATTTATTTGCATCAGGGTATTTTAGTCAATGGCCATGGCTAAAAGTAATGATGTATTTCGTATGTGGGCTGTTGAGAATAACTTGGATGGTAGGAATTACCCCATTGTAAGCTTATATGATGCCTCATGTATTGGTCACAAAAAGACTATGGAATATTATGCAGGGTGTTGAAAAATGTTCTATTACACATGCAAATATAGCTACTAAAGCTGATGCAGATGGCATTGAAGATGAGGATATTCTTCATGTTCCTGTTTATGTTGCAGTTCTTGTCACATCTAGTACAAAGCAAATTTGTTGGGATAGCAGAGATGATCAGGCACATGCATTGATAGACTTATCTGTCAAACGTGCCATTATTACTCACATCCACTCTTGCAGAATAGCTTAGGATGCTTGGATACACTTAACACATTATACCAGGCTAGGAATGAGGCGCATGTTGCTTACCTCTAAAAACATTAAGAGAGTGAGCATATGAATGAAGGTGATTCTATGGATAGTTTTCTAACAAAGATCAAAGATTTGAAGGAACAATTAATTTATGCGGATGAAGTCATGCCTGACACCACTTGTGCAAAATCTTCTGATTGGTCTTCCAAATTCATACCAGAGCTTTGCTTCTACTCTTTGTTTGATGATGAAAGGCAATCCAAATGCCTTAACATTTGAGTTAGTCTTTCTTCTATTGCAAGAAGATGAGTCTAGGTAGAACAGGTCCATTATGCGTGTTGTTGATCAAGCTTTCTTGGCTAGTCAAACAGGCAAAGGTAAATGGAGATCTTCTTCTAGTAAGCAAAAATCTGCTAATTCTGCACAATCAAAGAGGGAACATAGAGAACAGAAGAAAGTAGAAAAGTAGAAATTGTTTTGCAAGTACTGGAAACCAAATGATCATGTCATAAAGAGTTGTCCAAAATTGGCTATAAGAGAGGCAAAGAAAAGGAGGCTGGAATGGTTGTTGCAGAGACCTTTAAACCGAGAACACGTGCTGCTAATCTATTGTAGAATGAAGAATGGGTGTTTACTACTGTTTGCAGTTTTGACCCATCATCCCTGAACATTGTATGTCTACAGTAGAATCAGATGTTTCTTACTCTGATAGTGGGGCAATTAAACATATTACCTCGTAGCACAATTTCTTCCCTTCACTCTAGACTGCCCCTATAGGGAATACCATCACATGCACCAACAACTCCTCTTATCCTGTCATAGGAGTTGGTAAGATCATTTTGACTATTATTGATGGTAGTTCTTTCACATTGTCAAATGCTCTATTTGTGCCACGGATCAAAAGAATTTGTTATACGTTTTACCTTTAGCAAAGATTGGCTTGGTTGTCAAATTTATTGATGACAAATATTTTGTTCATGATCTGTCAAATGGCGACGTGATTGTTGATTTTGGCATTTTATGTCCCAGGCTGTATAAGATCATAGACTAGGAAAAATTTGTGAATGATTCAGCATGTGTAGTACATGATTCTCATGCTATGTTAGATGCAGAGCTTTGGCATGCACAGTTTGGTCATCTGAATTTTGCTAGTTTGCTATGCCTGTAGAAATATGAAATGATGTCCTCTTTGCCCAAACTTGAGGCACATATAAAAATTTTTGTGAAGGTTACATTTTGGGAAAAATGCAGCATTCATCCTTTCCAAAAGATGGCTCAGTTCGAGCTGCTTAAAAATTGTAGCTTGTTCATAGTGATGTCTACGGCCCTATGCCGACACCCTCCTTTGGAAACTATCTTTACTTCGTGACTTCCATTCATGATTTTTCTAAGTATGCATGGGTATATCCATTGAAAGAAAAATCCAAAGTGTTTATGTGCTTCAAATAGTTTTTGGTTCTAGTTGAAAATCTGTTAGCATGTAAAAATGGGCACCCTCCATCCTGATCGAGGGGAGGAATATATGTCTTCTGACTTTAATGCAATTCTGGCTGAACTAGGTTAAAACATCAGTGTAAAGTGCCATATACACCTCAACAAAATGGAGTTGCTGTATGGAAGAACAGGTCACTTATGGAGATGGTGAGGTGTATGGTCAAGAGTCAGGCTTTACCATATAGTTTCATGCTTGAGGCTATTATGTGTGGAGCATATGTACTTAGTAGATGTCCCACTAAAGCATTGCAATCTGCCACTCCATATGAGGCTTGGCATGGTCATGTGCCATCTGTTTCTCACCATGTTTGTAGTTTTTTGGCATATGCATAAATGCGTAAATAATATCGTAGGAAATTGGATGATAAAGTAGTAAAAATGTATTTTTGTTGGGTACAATTCTAAAAGCAAAGGCTATCATCTATATGAGCCACAATCTAAATGCATTTTGGTTAGTCTTGATGTGATTTTTGTGGAAGATGCTATTCAATATTTACTTTCTTGTACAAAGGACACATCTGTTAGCTCCAAAGATATGTATGATACTTTGATGCCTCTTTTTAAAGGTGGAAAGTCTAGTGCTTATCCTAATGAGGCAACTCCTCAACCTTTGTAGGTTTCATGTGATGATGCAGATCATTCGATTTCTAATGTAGATTTACACGATGCACTTGTTGTTGAGAGAGCTGATATTGAGGACGCAAAAACTATGCCAAAATGGCTAGTGCTGACTTTGCATGAAAGCTAATTAGATGCACCTCTAGTATCATATCATACTCATTCAAGCTCTCATAGTGCTTCTTTTGCATTAGATTGCTATGCTATGGATGCCTCTAGTCTTTGTGATGAGAATGAGCCTGTTTTGTTTGAGGAAGCACAAAATCCTGAAAATTGGATGGATGCTATGCAATTAGAATATGATGCTATCATGAAAAATGGTACCTAGTCCTTATGTGACTTGCCTCTTGGCAAGATGGCCATTGGCACTAAGTGGGTATACAAGCTGAAGCATAAGCTTGATGGAAGAGTTGACAACTATAAGGCTAGGCTTACAAAGGGTTATGCATAGGAAAGAGGCATTGATTTTGATGAAACCTTTGCTCCTACATGCCGAATGACTATTGTTCATAGCATTTGTGCATTTGCAGCTCATATTTCTACAGAGCTTTGGGCTTACTTCCTTTTGTGGATTCATTCCACATAGCTTGGTACTTCCTTATATATGACTGCTAGCTCCTTGTTCACTACATCACTCCCAAGGGGGATTTGTTGATATATTTAGGTAGTGATGTGTGTGAACACTCTAGGACCATCTGGACACTTTTTTCCCTCTTTAGAAGGTTTTGCCCCCGGCTTGTATATATGCCTACTGCCCTAACTAGTCACTTTTCTTTATACATTCTAGTGGTAATACATTCAGTATTCTGTGTTGTGCTCCAAGCTTCTTCTCCTTCCTTGTGTTGTTCACGTGCTTCCACAGACCTCGAACTCCAACATCTTCATCAACAGATTTTGTGTTATTATGTGGCTTCACTCTCCATTCTTTTCTCATTTTTGTTCAAAATATTTGACGATTCCACCTATACCTAAGTCCAAATGCAAAGGAACATGATCGTGAAACGTACACATTTGCCTCTCAATTTCACATACTATCTTATGGTTACATGCATGTTTATATACAACAAAATTATCATAGGTACGACCAATCTAGTCACACTAAAAATATCGAACAATGCGCTTTTGATATCTAGATGATCTTCTTAGTGTTGCTCGGGGAGGGATTTGCCTATGATCAAGTAAAGGGGCATCTATCAAATGTATAGACATACATTGGACTTGTGTCTCATAGCCATCTCTATGCTTCCCTACCATATTCTGATGTATGCAAGTGTCCAAAGTATCTAACATTTCATTTACATGAGCTAATATAGATCATATTCTTTCCACTAAAGATGCTAGTTCATCAACAACATGCATATGCAAAGCTATAATTTTGTCACTAATCTGTGTCAGTAATTGAGTAATTTTTTATGTCAATGGATCAAGTTTTGATGCAAACTGTTCATTAATAGATGAAATGATACATGATTAAATATCATAAAGATCTTCTACGGAATTAAAGTCCATTTTTCAACGTATGAAAACAAAATAGATATATGGATAAAAAAAGATACTTTACAGTCCTTTTATCTCTAGCAATGAGCTAGGTCGTTGATGGCCCTAAAGATTCATGTCAGGTTCACCAATGTCAATGCGAAATGGCTCGATTGCTGGATCAAGTTAACCGTCGCATATACGTCACGCGCAAGATGCTTGTTAGTGGCTCAAGTGAGCAAAAAAAACAAAGTCAATAAAATAGTGAGTCAAAGGGGATAGGAACTCATGAAGAGATTAGCTCACAAGTGACAAAACACTCATTGTCTCATCACAAACCATTCGTCATTAATCAAATGCATTAAAACTCAAAGAGCTAGATAAATTCAAAACCATTGATCAGAGCACATAAAAAATGTTTGATAAAAGCGTATCGAATTCTTACGTTCAAATCATACAAAACACATGGTTTCTCCTATAATCCAAATCCCACGTTGGAAGTAGCACAAAGCAAGCGTTCCAAATCTGCATTGTTTTAAGTCCATACTCCTCTTCGTCTTAGACAAAAACTCATAAGTTTCGTTCATAGTGATACACATTTATCACACATTCATATGTGTGGCCGCTTATCGTAGGACCGTTAAGGAAGAACTTTATTCTTGATGAATCATAAATTAGCTCAATAGATAAATCTATAGCTTTAGCATCGACCTATGGATGATCCGTTGGTCATAGATAAGTATGTACCTGAGCCAAGATGCAATGAACTGTCCAATCACAAAACTACAATCATAAAATTACCTTCTCTATTATTCTTTAGCTCCAAGTGTATTGGTACGCTTTATGTCATGATGTCACAATCCAATGCGGTGTATTACTATGCTTTATGTCACGATGTCACAATCCAATTCCGTCGCCCTTACATTTTTGGCTATGAAGGAATTAAACATCACAGACGTCGTAAAGCTATATGGTCATGGAGATTAAATAGTGGGATTCAGCATGAATCAAAAGCGCAGAATAGAGATTGACCTGCGCTTCCAAAAGTAGCTTCCGGCAGTTGGCTCAAAGGGGGGTGTGCGCGTGTAAAGAAACGAGGATGAAAAAACGTGTATGACTATTATTGAGTGTACCATGCATGCTTGCAAGACACATATATATGAATACTGTATTGCGATAGGCATCAGCTTTTCCATGGTACGCTTGGGTCTGGCGGACACCTCTCATCGCGACGATCAACCGCCCATTCCCTCGGGACACGTGCAGGTCTTCAACTCATCGCGAATGTGCGCGACGCTATGAACGCGCCTTTGAAGTTCTCTCTTTCTTTTATTGTTATTATTTTTTTTTTTTAATGGAGGTTCGGCCGAGGCCTACAAGGAAGGGCATAGTACCCATGGGACCCCCCTTATCCCACAAGAATAGGGATTTACAAGACTGAGTTGAATGGCGATCACAACTACCGCAGGGCTGACCAAACGATGGCACATCAACCATATGCTTCATCATTCTAGGTTATACATATCCCTTACAAGTGGCTGGCAGGGATTGAACCCTCACCCCCGTCTCAAGAGGCGAGAGGCCCAATCAGCTGCCTTAATGGCCTGGGACACCTTTGAAGTTCCCTTCTTCTTCAAAAGTGATACACACTTTAAAAAATCATCAATTCCCTTTTGACCGTTAATGACTGCTTTAAAAGATCTTCGATTTCCTTTTGACATAAAAAAACATCGACCGCTAGTGACTCAAACTTTATAAATTCACCGACTCCTTCTTGCCTTAAAATTCCTCGGCTCCTTTTTGACCGCTAATGTCTTTGCCTACAAAGGATTTTAGGGGGTGAATTTCAGGAGCAATGTGGGGTTATTAATGACTTTAAATTTGCTCATGGACGTCAAAGCTTTCTTTACAATAGTAGTTTTCGACCCGACGATTGTCTCGAAGAAGATTCTTTATTTAGTGGCTCATGTTCTTCTCGGATGTTTTCCTCTGGTGCACATTTTCCGGGCCCATCTTGGCTTTGATGGCCCCCTCCCTCGTGATAAGCCACTTAGCCCCAACCCAGGGGGCGATTGGTAACTTGGCCCCTATTTTTGAAGGGGGTTCGTGTGTCGCTCATGAGGCCCCCGAGGGTGTTGAGCCTCCCTTAATCTCTCTTACAAAGCTGCTATTCTATCTAAGCAACAAGAGCTCAAGAAAGTATGTCTCATTGGAAAAGTGTTTGGCCCTAGGCCTCCACTCGAAACCGTGCACCCGTGCCTTCAAAAAGAGTGGTTTCCCCATGGGTAGATTGTTAGTAAGTGCTAGTTCTTACCAGATAGCCATATGTTGCTAGTTTTTGAGAATGAAGATATGGCATTCCAAGCCCTCAGTGTCTAACTTGGGAACTCAGGTGGGCGACCCTGTGCCTATTCAGATGGTCCCCTGATTTTATTCCTGACAAATCGAAATCTCTCCGCTACCCTCTGTGGGTCCAGCTCACTAACCTGCCTTACTTTTTGTACAACTTGGTGTGGGACATCATTTCTCCTATCTGCAAGCAGTTGGCTTTGTGGGAGGATGTTGGGGGTCTCATGTATGAAGGTGCAAAACACTCCTTCAATGCTCTGTGGCACCCTCAACTCTATGTCAAGGTAGACCTCAACACGCCGCTTCCATGAAAGATCAAAGTCGACGTGGGCGAAGGGGATGTCTAGAAACAAGACATTAATTACAAAAAACTACCTAAAACGTGCTTTCGTTGTGGCCAACAAGGCCAGAGGATCAAAGATTGCCCACTGAGACAAAAAAGCAAACGAAAACAAGAAGCACCAAGAAAATCTCAATGGAACCCGGAATCACTTGGCAAACGAAGAGGAAGTTAAGGGCCCCCAAAAGCCTAAAAGCGACTCACACAGGTTCATGAAAATCAGAAGAAGAAGGAAAAGAAGCCCTAGGGTGATCTTTGAGAGAAATTGTATACAAGATACCCCCAGACAACTTCTATTGCAATCTGGAAAAGGAGATTAACGAGCTTGATGACCCAGGTAGGAACCACTTTGAGGCAGATACCAACCACAAAGCCCTAGAGATCCTTGACAACAAAGAAACCAATCAGGAGGGTTACACTACAAGCAAAGAAGACGGCTTTACCACTTGCATTGAAGATAACATGGATAGTGAAAAGTTCGATGATTGGATCAATGATTCCCGAAGCGGTTTTCTATTCAATCCTATAGGGGACCTCTCGTAAGGGAAAATAACCTATTGAGTTACCATGGAAAAGCCCCTACAAGAATAAATTGCTAAGTCAGGATTTCCTCCTTGCGAAAAAGAAAGAAGAATCCAAGAAGAGGAAGGATAAGGACCCCTCGCGTAAAGAGGGTAGCTTACGAGAATGATCATCATCTCGTTAATTGCAAGGGGGCTGACGGACCCCGCAAGAGAGACCATCATTGGTCAATGGCTTCACGACATTAGCCTAAACCTTGAATTTATCTGTATTTAAGAGACTAAATTTGATGGAGCAGACCTACAGAAATACCTTTGACATGTCTCCCCGACCCATGTTTGGATTTTGATGTCACACTCCTGGGGGTCCGATGGGATGGTAATTGGTATAAATCAATTCTAGTTTGAAAAGCTTGAGAATTACATTGAAGACTAGAGCCATAGATGGATTGCCATTTCCTTTGGTGCCCCTTTTTGATTTACATTGTTTTCTATGTACGCCCTTAGTGGGGAGGCAGAGAGACTGAACACCTCGGCCTCCTTGGACTCACTCCCCCACAATGTGCTTATTTGCGGTGACTTCAATAGGGTGGAGGACCGTACATATAGATGGAATGGCAAGGGCGAGGTCATCGATAGTCAAGAGAAAGAAAATTGGGACGAAACCAAACTTCACTTGGATCTAGTCAAATTCAAAGATTTCCATGGTCAAATTTCCAAGCGAGCGAGGACTTGAGGAAAGCTAGACTCAATAGAAGCTACATTGCTTAGAGCATTATTCATCAGTGGGGCTTTCCTTCCCTCTCGCAACACACTAACCTCGCCATCTCTGATCACTACTTGATCATTATCTCCTTCTAGCCTCTCTCCAAAAACTCTAAGGCTCCTTGGTTTCATGCCAACTTGACTTCTTTCTCGCCCCCCTCTGTCCATCAAGAAATTGTCGAAGTGTGGAAGGAGGCTTTCGCTACCTGCTCATCCCGAGCCAAGAGTTGGAGATGCGCGATTGATAAGTCGCGATAGATCATGATAAGAACCAAGAAGATGCTCCAATATGTTCGGCATGGACGTAGAGAAGCTCTATATCATAGACTCTGGAGGCTCGAGGAGGACTTGAACAAAGGAAAAGCTCAATCCTAGAAGGGTCTACGAAGAATCAGAGTGCTATTGAGATACGAGGAAGAAATACAAGGGAAAAATTTGCAAATTTTCTTTAAGGAATGGTGACCAGGCAAAGCTGACAAGCCCACCAAAGTGATGTGGAGCATACTAAAGAGGGAATTGATTCCCCTATTGGTAGACTCAAATGGCGTAGCTTGCAATACGGAAGAAGAAAATATCGAAATCATTGAAGAACATTTTACGAGGCTCCCAGGGATCTCGACTCTCCTCTCCCCTCATAGACATGACTACATGGTGGCCATCTCTAGGGTATCCTCCCATAGGATCCCACACAACCTTCGATCTTTGCTTGATGCTCCTATCTCGGAAGAAAAAATCATTGAAGTCATTGATGCCCTTCCTAGTGGGAAAAGCCCATGGCTGGATGGGCTCAATAATGAGTTCTTTAAGTCCTTCAAGTTGGTTTTGGCCACCCCTCTTCGCTTGATCTGACAAGAGGCACTCGCGTTTTGCACGCTTCTGGCTTGTCTCAACAATGGCATTATCAAGTAAATCCACAAAAAAGGGGAAAAGAACAGAATTGAGAACTGGTGTTCGATTATTATGCTTCAAAGGCGCTATAAGATCATTGCTAAAGTCATAGCCAACAGAATTTATGGCCATTTGAGAGCATGGTCAAGCAAGGACCAAAAGTGTTTCATTAAAGACATGTCGATTTTGGAAGCTATACTTGATATTTGGGAAGGTCTCGACCTCGTGGATGAGTAAAGACAAAATGTGATTTTCGTCAAGATCGACTTTGAAAAAGCTAGCAACCTGAAGATATTCCCTGTTCGATGATGCAAATTAATAAACGTCAGTTGCATCTGGCTATAGATCTATATGGGTATTTGGCGTGACAATATTCCTTCTTTATCATGAGCTGCACAGTGTTCTCTTTTGCACCTCATCAAGATCACTAAAAGTCAACACAAAAGAATCGAACCAAATGACTCTTTCTGAATGTCTGCTAGAATTACTTCCCCAACGATGTCCCACACACAATGTTTCACCTCTGAAATCCTTTTTATGCACTCCCGCCCAACTACCTTCCTTCTTGACCAAACAATCTGAAGCTACCCAGTGATGATACAAGTGAGATGCAGCTATGAGTTCTCAGCTCTCCAACTCTTGTTCCGAGCATTGACGAAAAGGCAAGAATGCCCATGGCACTTCTATTTCTGCAATCTTGTTTTTAACACTATTGATCAGATACCTTCACCACATAAAGGATACTCTCCTCACATTACCATCCCCCATCTTAGTCTACCGCCCATTCTTATTTGTCTTTCTCCATGGATTCTAAATACGTCCATGATTCTCATTTCTCCAAAAATGGAACCTTCGAGCGTAGCTCTTCCTCTCTCTCTCTCTCTGTGTGCAAGAGTCTGCCACCCTCTTTTTCTTCCCCTCCCCCCCTTCATTGAGGGCCTCTGAGTGATCATTACTGCTTCCTTTTCTAGCTAATTTCCCGCTTGTCTACGGTCACTGTAGATCTTTTTTAGCATTGGGATGCACCCAAGGAGTTACCCCCCCCCCCCCCCCCCCCCCCCCCCCCCCCCCCCCCCGCTAGAAGCCTCCACATATCCCTCATCATAGATACAACAATTGGCAGAATAATCTCCTTTCAGATCACTCGACATTCGATTCTATTATGATGAACCACCCCAAATCGGCCACATGTAATCGATATCTCTTCCTTCTGATCTAAAAATTCCTTCCTCCCTTCCCTACATGCGCCTCCCTAATATCATCCACCCTTCGCTCTATGAGGAGATCCCATGATTTCTGACTAAGGATTGCCAACTTGAGCACTGATATAAGGGTAACCACCCATTGAGCCACAATAAATGTAATCATAAGCCGGATTGTAGGACAATCAACAAATCAGGAGCTTTGTGATATTTATTTAAGATTACATTGATAAGGACGATGAGTGATGAGAAATAGAACATCCAAACAAAATCCAAAAGTAAGAAGCCGAGTACTACAAGAATTGTGATTTACACTCTATTGAGCCTCCCTTTCCTCTTCTCAAGCAAGTACTACTTCCAAGGATAGAGACAACATTAGGGTATTTTCTTGATTTTAGAAGATAATTGTGAAGACCAAATCTTCATGACACTCACCCCCGCCAAACCTACACATTGCCCTCGATGGGACAATGAGAACGTGCTCTCTGTTTTAGAATTAAAATCATTTTGCATTTTGATGATCAACTTCATAACATATTGCATGTGCATGGGTTAAAAATGAAAGTGCTTGTGCAAGGCTGTGTAGTGGGCCCTATTCAATGCATGCTCAAAAATGCATGTATAAAGGATATGGTGCAAACATTAAGGAAATAGCATCCGATGTCTAAGCTTGTGCTCTCTCTTTCATACAATTGATGTGAAAATACAAAAAACCTTATAGAACACTCATTATGCATAAGTACGAAAAACCATGTGCACTCCATGCAAGGTCATGAGATGTGACCCTATCATGCATATATTACATGCACTATTACTCGCACTAGTGGATATATATGGTTTTCGACCTTAGGTACTGAGGTTTGGTCTTGTAAATCAAACTATGTCTCAAAAAATTTCATCATACATTCATCCTTTTGATTTGTGCAAGTAGTCATGCACCTAAGGGATAGAAACATAAGTGCTCTTAAATTTTATTAATGCATACTTTGAATGCAAAGAAAAAAGTTATAGTCCAAAGATAAAACGGAGAAATGGATATGGATTCCTAATACCCAACTTATTGCAAGCTCTTTTCTTCATTTCCACTTCTTCGATCCTCCTTGGATCTATACATCAAATGCAACTTCAAGAACATATAACTTCAATTCTTCTTCCTTCATCTAAAACCTGTCTCAAACATCATAAGAGAGTTAATAAAAAAAGCATCAAATCACATTTCATAAACTTATGAATGATCGTGAGTTGCTTGATCATGATGGTCATCTTTATCTAACAGAAAAATAAAAAATTTCAATATAAACAACTTTATGAAATCACTACTTCTCATCAATTTGTCTTCATCTACCTCTCCTACTAAAGGAGCTATGCAAAAGCACATTAGTAAGTATTTTTTGATTTAATACAAGGCATCAAAAATTTCTTGCATAGATAACTTGTTTTCTTTTCACTATTGTACATGCACGGTTACTCGCAATGGTCCATAGATATGGTTTTTGACTTCAAGTACTGAGGTTTTGTCTTGTAAATCAACCTATGTCTCAAACAATTTCATCATGCATTCATGGATTTGATTTGTGCAAGTAGTCATGCACCTCAGGGATAGAAACATAAGTGCTCTTAAATTTTGTGCATGTATACTTGGAATGCAAAGAAAGGATATGGATTCCTAAAACCCAACTTATTGCAAGCTCTATTCTTCATTCCTATTTCTTCTATCCTCCTTGGATTTGTTCATCAAATGCAATTTCAAGAACTCATAACTTCAGTTCTTCCTCCTTCATCTGAAACCTGTCTCAAACGTCATAAGAGAGTTAATAAGGAAACATCAAATCACATTTCATAAACTTATGACTCACCATGAGTTGCTTGATCCTGATGGTCATCTTTATCTAATGAACACATTAAAAACTTTAATATTAAAAACTTGATCAAATCATCGCTTCTCATCAATTTTTCTTCATCTACCTATCCTACCAAAAGAGCTATGCAAAAGCACATTAGTAAGTATTTTTTAATTTAATACAAAGCATAAACAATTTCTGCATAGATAACTTATGTTTTCTTTTCACGGTTCTTGTTGACCTCTTCATATTTATTTTGTAATTTCTTTGATAATGTTTTCATAAACATTTTGTTCCTTTTCGCTAATTATTTTCTCATTGTTTGTATCCTCATTTGTATTAGCAACTTGATTACTATTCTCAGTTTCACTTTGGTTATCAGTTTGATTGCTAGTTTTAGGGTCCACTTGTACTTTCATCTTCCTAATAATTTTCTCATCTTCAAGTTTTTTACCATTTAGTAAGGACTTTGAATGAATTGAAATATTATGTAATTTTTTATATTTTTCTATTTTCTCATCAGTTGTTCTTTTATAGTCTTGCTTATCATCTTGCAAAATCATTTTAATTTGTGGGTTCTCCATTTTTGTTTGATTATTTATCATATCTTTAAATGATTGAACCCTAATTTCTTGTTCAAAAGAGTTTGTGTTATTTTTTGGCTTCACTCTCCATTGTTTTCTAACTCTTTTGTATGATCTTGATGGAACTCATTTTTGTTCAAAATGTTTGACCATTCTACCTCTGTTGTAGTGCGATATTGAATGATGTATCATTTCATCTATTAATGAATAGATTTCATACTGAAATAATGATGTAATTTATTGACACAATTACAACTTTTAATATGCGTGTTGTTAATGAATAAGCACCTTTAGGAGAAACAATGCGATCTGCATTGCCACATGTACATGAAAGATTAGATATTTTGGACACTCGCATGAACGAGAATATGATAGGCAAGCATAGAGATGGCTATGAGACACAAGTCCAATGTATGACTATACATCTGATAGATTCCCCTTTACTTAATCACAGGCAAATCCCTCCCCAAGCAATACAAAAAAGATCATCTAAATATCCGAAGTGCATTGTTGGATGTTTCCGTAATGTTTGCACTGTATCCTTTATACATGCATTTTTAAGTGTGCATTGAATAGGGCCCACTACACGGCCTTGCACATGCACTTTCTTTTTTAATCCATGCATATGCAATATGTTATGAAGTTGATCATCAAAATGCAAAATGATTTTATTTTTCAAACACACAACACGTCCTCATTGGCCCATCAAGGGCGATTTGCACATTTGGCGATGTGCACGTTTGGCGAGGGCAATGTGCACGTTTGATGGGTGTTGTGCACATTTGTCGTGAAGATTTTTTCTTCATGATTATCATCCAAAATCAAGAAAATACCCTGATGTTATCTTTATCCTTGCAAGTAGTACTTGCTTGAGAAGAGGAAAGGGAGTCTCAATGGGAGTGCCTATCACAATTCGTATAGTACTGAACTTCTTACTTTTAGCTTTTATCTAGATGTTTGATTTCTCATCATTCATCATCCTTATCATTGTAATCTTAAACAACGATCAAGAATGCGTCTTACGATTACATTTATTGTGGCTCAATTGGTGGTTACCCTTTTGGCTGTCTATGCATCGTGGGGATTCACTCATATCAATGCTCCCGTTGGCAATCCTGAGTGGGAAATCTGATGATGTGGCATCGTATTGTCTTTATATGTAAAAAACTACAAAACTAAAGAGTATGAAACGCGCGTTGTCTACGGTGCACCGCGCGTGGCTTATCTCAATTGAATCTCTCTGTGTCTCTCGTCTGTGTGTCCCGTACGCTCTCAATGGAGCCACCATAGCTGAGGAGTCCCAAGAAGTGGTAGCAGCGCCAAAGAGCTGTGTCATTTCTGCTGGTTATGATATTTGTTGCTGTTGCGTTACAGGAGCTGTTGTCGGAGAAGCTTGGGTATCCTGATGCTGCTGTGCAAAAGCCATTTCTGCCGCGATAATCAAACTGAGATGTACATGATCACAAAACGCCAAGTGAATCGAACTCGATAAAGCGCTACAGGGGATTAGCATGAAAAGGAGCGCACCCTATCAAGAATAAGGGATATATTATTTGTGTGGCAGTAGGAGATTTGGAATTCAATCATACGTTTTTCGAGTGAGACATCTTTCTACTGTGTCGAACTGCTAAACTTCGAAGTGAAGAACTGTAACGCTTACAAAATATCATCAACAATTGCTCGTGCAAAAAAAAGCGCTAAGATGTCCAATGCAGGCAAATATCCTTCTCTATAGTCAGTAAAGTCAAAAAATATCTGACAGGCATCACATCTTTGATAACAGCTGGTACACACATTTCATTTTGTTTTTCATTTCGAGTGCATGTGGCAGGCGACGTCATGCAATTTTCTTGTGGGTCCTTGAATGGACAATACTCACACGTTGTGAGACGAATGTAAGCATATTGCGGGTCCTTGATTGGACAACTCACGCGCCTTGTGAGGTTTTTATTACCGTGCTAAAAACCTTGAATTTAAACAAAAACTGAAGGACGTGCTAAGGTTTTTAACTGGAGTATTCTCGTGCTTGGAGATACTCTCGTGATATAGATGGAAGAACAAAGAGAAGACAGTCCAAAGACCTCGTGTATCGATCACAGGATGAATGTATGATTTCTGAGGCCTCCCGTCAGAGTATATTTGCTTACGTTACGGACTCTTATTGATGCTTTTACCTAACGTTTGGGTTTTTTGGAGTGGATTGATTATAGTTGACGACTTGGTTCGTATACACTCTCGACAAAGAAGACTCTGCCGAAACTTTTTCGGAGAGGTAAAACTTGAGCATATAAGTGCATAGAGACGTAGGGAGTGCTTAGAACAAAAAGGGAAATCATTGCGATTACTTGTGAAGACTCAGTTTTTGGTGCATATATCTAGAAATAGAGACGAAATGTTGCTGAAATTTTTCTAGGCCTTGCCATAAAATTGCCATAGCATAGAAAAGTGCTTAAGTTGCAAGGATGGGTGACAACATTGCGCAAATAGTTGATGATAAGCTGAATAAAGATAATTACTATATATGATCATATAGGATGAAAATTTCTTGATGAGGAAAGCTCTATGGGGACTAGTGAATGGAGAGGACAGTGTCTTGAGTTGCCAGAGAATCCGAATGCAGAAGAGCAAAAAGAATATAAAACGTGGATAGAAAAATCTAGAAAGGTTCTCCATTGGATTTCGATATGTATATCAGAGAGCCTGATTCCACATATTATGAAAGCTAGCACACCGAAGGAAGCTTGGGATATAATCCATAAGATATATGGTACATCGACGGAAGCTAGAAAAATTCACTTAAAGCAAAAGTTACATAGTGTATGGTGTGGAAATAGGTCCATAATAGATTATATGGATGAAATTAGGAAGATCATTGATGATTTAGCTTCCATAAATTGCACGGTTGATGATGATGATATGGTTTCAGTTATGCTAAATGGTCTAGGACTGCAATACAAGAGCTTAGATACTTCTATCTCAGTGAGAGGCACAATGCCAGATTTTGACGAGCTAGTAGCTCTTTGCATGACAGAAGAAGTAAAGCTTGGTTTAAATGCATCGGGAAGTGGTAATTTGAGAGATCATGCATTTTTTCAGAATACAGGAAGAGGTTCTAGTCGAGGACGATCATTTTCTAGAAATGCAAATACAGTGGATATGTCAAGAGGTAGAGAAAGATCATATTCTAGAGGTAGAGGAAGATCACAGGCACCTGGGAATTGTTACCATTGCGACAAGTATGGCCATTTTGAGAAAGATTGCTATCATAAGCAAAATAGCCAGAGAGGAAGAGGTAGAGGCCATTATGCGTCACATGGAAACTTCTCTACTGAGAGTTCATATAGAGACTATGGCAAAGATAATATGTTTGCAATGGAGCATATGTTGAATAGTATATCTAAACCTGGAAATGATATGAATTGGTACATAGACTGGGGTTGCACAAATCACATGACGACCATAGGAGATTGGTTTGAGTCAAAAGAGCCCTTGAAGTCTAAAGAATATGTGGCAACTGATGATGATACCTTACATCTGATTAACGATGTTGGAAATGTATGGCTCATACAAATAATGGTGTTCGGAACACTTTGAGTGATGTTTTACATGTGCTTAGTATTACAAAGAACCTAGTTTCAGTTGGTCAGCTTACGGAACAGGACATGGAAGTAATTTTCAACAAACATGGTTGTTTCATGCATGATTTCAAGTATGGCAAAAGAGGGAAATTGCTTGGTCATGGAAAGAAGATGGGTAGATTTTTCACCTTTGATATGGGCACACCTCTATCACAGTATGTATGCCAAGAATAGTGAACACTCAGATATAGCAGAATTATGGCATAAACGAATTGGTCATATCAATTTGAGGAAATTGAAGTCTATGGAGAAGCAAACTTTAGTGCGTGGACTACCAAGATTTGATCATTTAAACTTTGAAAGAATTTGTGAAGCATGCGCATTTGGAAAGCATCAACGTATGAAGTTTCCAAGAAGATAAATGCACAGGAGGAGACCTCTAGAACTAATCCATAGTGATGTGGTTGGACCAGCTAGAACTAAATCAGTTGGTGGCTCACTATAATTTTTGATATTTGTTGACGATTACAACCGATATATATGGATTTACTTCCTGAAGCATAAGAGTGAAGTCTTTGAGTGCTTTGTGAGATTCAAAAACATGGTTGAAAAGCAGTTGGGAATGTATATATAAAGTGCCTACGATCAGATTCAGGGGGAGAATATATCTCAAGAGAATTTGATCAGTATCTAAGTGATCATGGAATCAGAAGGCAATTATCTTGTAGATACACACCACAACAAAATGGTGTTGCAGAACATAAAAATCGTGTGATTGAGGAAGTTGCTAGAGCCATGTTGAATGAAAAGAACATGCCAGATATGTTTTGGGCAGAAGCTTGTCATACAGCTGTGCATGTTATAAATAGAGCTCCCACAGGCATGGTTCATGATCTCACACCTTATGAGAGGCTATGGAAGCATAAGCTTAATGTTAGCTATTTACAAGTTTTTGGAAGTATTTGTTATGCGCATGTGCCTAGTTAGTTGAGACACAAGTTTGAGGCGAAATCTGAAAAGTGCATATTTATTGGATACTCAGAAGAGAACAAAGGATATCGATGTTATAATCATGTTACAAAAGAATGTATAGTGAGTAGAGATGTTATATTTGATGAAAAAGCATCATGGTATGCACCCAAAGACATGGTTGTGATAGAGAATGATATGGATAATTCTATGCATAATGTTCATGATGAGCCAGGAACAAGTCGTAGGAATTTTGACCATGAAGAGAGTCAAGACTATGGTTCATTTGAGTTTCCTACGCCTGAAACGTCATGGAGTGAAAATGCAAAAGACTCTACAAGGAGAAAGGAGAAAGGGAAAGAAAAGATGAGAGAGTACATATCTGATTCGGATATTGATGATGAAATAGTTACGCCTGGCACGTTGAAAAATATGAAAGAGAAATATGTTCTCCCACACGCAAGCTTCATAGACTTATTGTATAGATTCAGTCTATCCACAGGATATTTTACTCTCGTAGATCCTCTCAAAGGTGTTTCTTCAAGTGAAAGTTGAATTCTTGGAACAAGAGTAACCATCGCCAAACCCTTCCAGCCACTCTAGGCTTGTTTATCAAGTACTTCAAGGGCTGATGGTCTGATATGACTATAAAATGTACACCGAGAAGGTAATGTCGAAACTTTTGAACAACAAATACAATAGCCAAACCTTCCCTTTTGGTCGTACTGTAGTTCCTTTCTGCCTTGTTAAGTAGCCTGCTGGCATAGGAGATAGGTCTACCAATCTTGTGTGATGATGGTTGAGCCAAAACTGCACCAACAACATGAAGACTAGCATCTGTATGCACATGAAACTCCAATGATCAGTTAGGCACGCTTAAAAGTGGAGCAGTACATAACCTCAATTTTAGTTCACAAAATGCTTTCTCAGCTTCTAGACTCCATGAGAAGGGGACCTTTTTACTGGTAAGCCTTGACAAGGGCTTACTTATTTCTGAATACATTCGTATAAATCTTCTATGGTATCCTGCATGGCCCAAAAAGCTTTGCACTTCTTTTGGGGTTTGTGCAATAGGCATGGAAAGAATAGCAATAACTTTTGTCGGGTCAATCGTTATCCCTCCAAGAGATACTATGTGACCAAGAAGAGTGCCCTTAGTGACCAAAAAGTGCAGGATTTAACTTCAAACCTGTTTTGAGACATTTCTCAAAGATTTACTTTAGATTTTTCAAATGATCATGGAAATCTTGAATTGTTGCTCTTCTATTTGTGCGTGAAAACACTGAAAAGTCATCCATAAACATGTGCAAAAAGGTTCTCAACCACTTGCCCAATATCAGATACATTGTTCTATTTAATGAAGCTGGTACATTTTTCAAGCCAAAGGCCATGCGGGTATAGACATAAGTGCCCCATGGAGTAACGAAGGTTGTTTTGTCCCTATCATCAGGATGGATCACTATCTGATTGTAGCCACTAAAACCATCCTGGAAGCTATACAAAGTGTGTCCAACTACTTCTTCAAGTACTTGCTCTGCGAAGGGCTTAGGAAATCCATCTTGAATAGTTACCTTATTCAAGGCACGAAAATCAATGCAGACTCTTATTTTTCCACTATTTTTCTTGGGTACAATAACCATAGAAGAAAGCCACCTCGAATGTTCTACTAGAATAATTATACCTGCTTCTTCTAGTTTTGAAATATTCAACTTTACCACCCCTGCGTACTTTGGATTGCATTGATACAACCTACTTCTTGTAGGCGCGGCTCCCTCAACTAAGGGTATTTTGTGTAATCCAAGCTTCTCTGGTATTCTGTTAGATCTTTGTAGGACCATGCGAAGAAATTTCTATAAGAAAATAGTAAATAAGTTACCTTCTACAGTAAAGGGGGATAATGCCATAGCCAAGAGGCCAAGTGGACTACTTGAGGGTTCTCTTCATCTCCTAGATTTACCTCTTGAACAAGTGTTTCAGGACTGGTCTTATTTGAGAAATCATCCCCACTGTATGCGGGAGTGGAATTTAGCTTATACTCTGCAATATGTTCTCTGGTCCACCCTTAAGGTATATCCAAAAAGGGAAGATCTTCTCTGCATTCAGGCTCGTAGCTTTCCTTCCCTTATACGTCTATATTTGTTGCCACTTGAAAGTTTGTATTCTCTTGCAAACTCTCATTCTCTTAAATCCTTGTGAACTTCATGGTCGTTTTCTACAACTCCTTCATCTGCAACTTCATCCTCTATTTGATTGATTTCCACCGTGCAACACTCTGTACTTTCTATCATCCAATTTAATAATGTATCTTCTTCTTGGGGTAAAGAGGGCATCACCTAAGTGTCCACAGTATACCCTGTAGTTTTTCTTGAGTCGAATCCTTCTTCCAAATGTAGTTGTAGTTGGCTATTGGTGTTTGCTGAAATCCACAGTTCGTTTTTCCCCCAATCTTGCAAAGCTTTTTCTTGCCTTAGCCAAGGCTGCCCCACGTCAAGCATTTGCACCATCCCGGTGCAAGTTTTCCTTCATTCACTTATTAAATAGACCAGAATAAACTACAACCACTAAATGAAATGTGGTATGTACAATGAATGAAGTTCTTCCGTCTTGACTTAATCCAGGTAACTCTTCACCTTGGAGAAGTTGACAAGGGGTATCCTCTTACCCTGCAAATCCTCCAGATGTACAGCTCCATGTGGTAGTACCTTTACCACCCTATATGATCCTATGGATTTGGGTGCCAATTTGGTTGAAATTGCAAGGATCTGATGCACAAAAACCAAGGATCCTTCTTGTACTTCATTGGACGTAAGATACCTTTCGTGTAGTCTTTTGCACTCTTCTTGTCTTACCTGAAGTTTTTGCATTGCTCCTTCTCTGTATTCTTCTAATGCCACCACTCTCCTTATGGGAGGTTCAATTCCAATGGTTCTAGCTCCAATTTCTCTTTTGATAATAAATTCGAATGGTGTCAATGCCTCTTTTCCATAGACTAAGGGAAATGGACTCTTACGATTGGTTCCCCTCTTTGTACTTCTAAAAGTCCAAATTGCACCGATCAAAGCTTGTGGCCAGAAGCTTTGATGATCAAAAGATAATTTGCACAGTAACCCGATCAAAATCTTATTGGATCTTTCTTCTTGGCCATTTGCCCTTGGATAGTAGGCACAAGATTTTTTATGGAAGACCTTGTACCTGTCAAATATAAATTGGAGCAATTGGTTTACAAAATAAGTGCCTCTATCACTAGTGATTTCCAGTCGGCACCCAAATCTTGAGAAAATATGTTTATACAAAAACTTAGCTATCGTTAAGGTTGTGCAGTCCACAATAGCTTTAGGCTCTATCCATTTAGTTTCATAACATGTGGCCATCAAAATATACTTCTTACCCCCCGGTTGACTAGTTGGACTAATTGGTCCTATGAAATCAAGACCCCATCATTCGAATGGGAGCCATCCTGTAGAAATGACCAACTATTGGAAATTCAACTTGGTTGGCGTAGGAGCACATCTCTGTCAAATGTGGCATTCTTTAGCAAACTTGATCGCATCCTCGTAGATATGAGGCCACCATATATCCTTTGTGGATGATTCTGTGAGCCAAATCTTCCCCCTTTAGATGCCCTTCACTGTGTGCTGCCTCTAGCAGAAGGTTTACCTCCTTTGGATAAACACAATTTCTCAAGATACCATCGTGAAAATATCTATATAAATTCACATTTATAAGTGAGTACGCATTAGTCTTAAGGAGTAATCTTCTCTTTTCTATTGGTGTTAAGTGATTTGGGAGTTTTCCAGTGGTGAGAAAATGGAGAATTCCATCATACTAATCAGCCTGAGCTGCTACTAGGAAGAGATTACTATCCACCAGTTCATCATTAATACATGTTGCCTGAGTGCGGTCCTCGATACTTGATCTACCATGTAGTGCTCTCTTCCTGGCTTAATATGAATATCAAAGTTGAATTCTTGGAAGAAGAGTAACCATCGCCAAACCCTTCCAGCCACTCTAGGCTTGTTTATCAAGTACTTCAACGGCTGGCGGTCTGATATGACTATAAAATGTACATCGAGAAGGTAATGCCGAAACTTTTGAAGAGCAAATACAATAGCCAAACCTTCCCTTTCCGTCGTACTATAGTTCCTTTATGCCTTGGTAAGTAGCCTGCTGGCATAGAAGATAGGTCTATCAGTCTTGTGTGATGATGGCTGAGCCAAAACCACACCAATAGCATGTAGACTGGCATCTGTATGCACATGAAACTCCAATGACCAGTTAGGAATGCTTAAAAGTGGAGCAGTACATAACCTCAATTTTAGTTCACAAAATGCTTTCTCAGCTTCCGGACTCCATGAGAAGGGGACCTTTCTACTGGTAAGCCTTGACAAGGGCTTAGCTATTTCTGAATATATTCGTATAAATCATCTATGGTATCCTGCATGGCCCAAAAAGCTTTGCACTTCCTTTGGGGTTTGTGGAATAGGCATGGAAAGATTAGAAGTAACCTTTGTTGGGTCAACTCTTATCCTTTCAATAGATACTATGTGACCAAGAAGAGTGATCTTAGTGACGAAAAGTGACATTTAGCAGGATTTAACTTCAAACCTGTTTTGAGACATTGCTCAAAGATTTCCGTTAGATTTTCCAAATGATCATGGAAATCTTGAACTGTTTCTCTTCTATCTGTGCCTGAAAACACTGAAAAGTCATCCATGAAAATGCGCAGAAACGTTGTCAACCACTTGGCCAATATCAGATACATTGTTCTATTAAATGAAGCTGGTGCATTTTTCAAGTCAAAAGCCATGCAGGTATGGATATACGTGCCCCATGGAGTACCGAAGGCTGTTTTGTCCCTATCATCAGGATGGATCACTATCTGATTGTAGCCACTAAAACCATCCAGGAGGCTATACAAAGTGTTCCTAGCTACTTCCTCAAGTACTTTCTTTGTGAAGTGCCGAGGAAATCCATCTTGAACAGTTACCTTATTCAAGGCACAAAAATGAACGCAGACTCTTATTTTTCCACTATTTTTCTTGGGTACAATAACCATAGAAGAAAACAACCTGGAATGTTCTTATACCTACTTCTTCTAGTTTTGTAATTTCCAACCTTACCACCTTTGCATACTTTGGATTGAGTTGATACAGCCTACTTCTTGTAGGCGTGGCTTCCTCAACTAAGGGTATTCTGTGTAATCCAAGCTCCTCTGGTATTCCTGTTAGATCTTTGTAGGACCATGCGAAGAGATTTTTATAAGCAAAAAGTAAATAAATTACCTTCTGCAGTAAAGGGGATAATGCCATAGCCAAGAGGCCAAGTGGACTACTTGAGGGTTCTCTTCATCTTTGAGATTTACTTCTTGAACAAGTGTTTCAAGATTGGTCTTACTTGAGAAATCATCCCCACTGTATGCAAGAGTGGAATTTGGCTTATACTCTACAATATGTTCTCTGGTCCACGCTTGAGGTATATCCGAAAAGGGAAGATCTTCTCTGCATTCGGGCTCGTAACTTTCCTTCCCTGATACGTCTATATTTTTTGCCCCTTGAAAGTTTGTATTCTCTTGCAAACTCTCATTCTCTAACTCCTTGTGAACTTCATGGTCTTTTTCTGCAACTCCTTCATCTGCAACTTCTTCCTCTATTTCATTGATTTCCACCGTGCAACACTCTGTACTTTCCATCATCCAATTTAATAATGTATCTTCTTCTTGAGGTAAAGAGGGCATCACCTGAGTGTCCACAGTATACCTTGTAGTTTTCCCTGAGTTGAATCCTTCTTCCAAATGTATTTGCAATTGGCTATTGGTGTTTGTTGGAATCCACAGTTTGTTTTTCCCCCAATCTTGCAAAGCTTTTGCTTGCCTTAGCGAAGGCCGCCCCAGGGTAAGAAGTCTCTTGTGGAAGTGTGATAACAACAAAATCTAGAACAAAGTGACAACCCTGTAATATCATCAATACCTTTTCAATAATGCCAAGTGACGCAACCCGATGTTGATCTGCTAGTGTAACTTTGAATGGTGCCATCTTGGTGGGGTTCAAATTCGGTTTCCTCATTGTGGAATCTAGCATCAAATTGATGCAAGAGCCTCCATCTATGATCACACCTGTGAGATCTTCATCCTTTATAAAAACAGATAACCTTGAGCTTTGGTAGTCTGTCAGGGGTGCAGGGAGAAAATCAACCATGAAACCATCTATGCTAGGTGGTTGGCTCAAGTAAGCAGAGTGTATAATCTTTAATAAGTCACTGCTTATTTTTGAATCCATCTTTATGAGTTCATATAGACTAACCTTGTGATGAATACCTTTCAAGATCTGTTCAATGTTTACCACATGTGTGTCTTCTTGCAGACTTTTTGGTTGCTCCCTTAGTGAAGTAGTCATTCTTTCATAAGCTCCTTCAATGTCTGCTTGGCCCTTCCATCTCATCTTCTTTTCCTCCTCCCTATTCTGGAGTCCTTGTTGTTCCTCTCTATAGGTTGGTGCCGCTTGTCTGGCTCTAGTCATCATGGGCATTGAAGAAGATGAAACAGCATGAGACTGAGTGGTCATACCTTCTACTTGTGGGGAGACTACAATCATGTGAATTGGAGCAGGGCGGCTTCTTGGGCAATCTTTGGTATAATGATCCTTAGCCTCTAGGCAATGCTGACAAAGATGTGCATCTTCTGGAAGGGAACACCTATTTAGCATATGGCCATACTCACCACAGCGATAACACATCAATGGCCTATTATATATAGGCTTCGTTGGATGATTGTCCTCTCTATTAGGTACAGTTGAAGTACTAGCATAATATGAATCCAAAGCTTGAGGCTTACCTCGTTGTTGTGTACCCTTGAGGTAGTAACAGTCTCTAGCTTCATGGCCATCCTTTCCACAAAATTGACAACTTACCCTGTTAGGACAATTAGCATTCGAATGTCCACTGTTGTTACATATTGTACACCAAATCTGCCTTCTTATATCCTAAGTGGTCTGCAAATCTTCTAAGTCATGAAGAAGTTGGGCTACTTCATCGTCATTGTGATGCGGCGGTGGTGGTGGCAAGACCTGCTCATCTTGGTGATTTTGTTGCATTCTGAATGCCTCCAATTCTTTCCTCAGTTGCCCAATAGGGTCTAGTTTTGCGCATAATTTGGTTGGGTATCCCCTTCAAAATGTTGCCTAGCACAATGCATGATGGCGCTGTAACAAAATCATTAAGGGTTGCATCCAATCTAAGAGACTCAAGTAGCTTCTGCTGAGATGACCTGGGTAGCGCTTTTGCTATCCATTTTTTAACCAAGAAATCACCTCGAGCATGTGGCAGACATGCAACAAGTGCTTTTGTCCTAGTGTGAAGTTCATGAAAGGATTCACCTGATCTTAGCCTTAGGTTCTCTAGCTGATCTAGAGCTCTTTCCGAGGAGTCACTTGGTCGAAATGTCTGTGAGAATGCCATCTTCAAAGCCTCCCCTGTAGCAAAATGGCCATCTGCAATTTGATTGTACCATTTGTCAACAAGGCCTTCCAATGTGAATGGGAAGAGTACGACTATTGCATCCTCTCTATTCTGCAGACCTCGTCCACGGCAGAGGGAGATGAATCTCCTCACATGATCATCTGCATCCTCATAAGCTTGTCTCTTGAAGGTAGGGAACTTGATATTGCATCTAGAGAGTAAGTGAGAGAGATCCTCCATTGCCAGTGGTGTTTTCTCTCACGTATCCAAGGAGAAGTCTAATGTTCTCCTATGCTTTTCCTTTGATAGTGGTGTCGCTCCCAAATCAATAGTTAAATTCAAAGAGGGTAGAGGGGATCTAGGTTCACTATTCGAAGGTAAAGATGATTTTTTAAGGCTCCTCTGTACACGAAGAGCCTCCTTATCTGCTTGAGTATGGGTCATGTAGCTACTTGC